>PIJE02000036.1:293636-345119 GCA_002895965.2 Coryphaenoides rupestris
GCTCCTGTACTGGCCGCTCCAGACTTTGAGATCTTTCCGCCTTGCAGTTGACTGGTCCTTCGAGCCGTAACAGTGAGGATCGAACAATTTTCAATCACGATTCAATCATTTATGAGAAACAACATAACCAACCCAATAAACTCGAATCTAAGCGCACTTTTCCACCAAAGTGAACCGAGAGCTGGTTGTGGGCTGGTGCTAGTGCCAGTTCGGAGCTGGTTCAACTTAAGAACCGGTTTGCTTTTCCACCGGCTAGAGAGCCTCGAGAGCCAACCCGCCCCCACGTCATTACGTCACTGTACGTCTGTATAAGTCTCCGCCTTCCCAGCAACGCGAGCACAACAAGAACAATGGCGGACTACATCGATACGAGTGATCTTGTTTTTGTAATTGTATATTTTGTTACTACCTGTTCTGTCATAACTCAAATAAAAACTGAATCTTATTTGTTTCTCTGTTCTTTAAGTATACTGAAGCAGACATGTTAACAAAATGTTTATTTAGAAAAACAATGCTGCTCCGTTAATTCGCGGTTCTGATGGGGGGGGTGCTCCGTTAATTTGCGGTTCTGATGGGGGGTGCTCCGTTAATTCGCGGTTCTGATGGGGGGGGTGCTCTGTTAATTCGCCGTTCTGATGGGGGGGGGTGCTCCGTTAATTTGCGGTTCTGATGGGGGGGGGTGCTCTGTTAATTCGCGGTTCTGATGGGGGGGGCTCCGTTAATTCGCGGTTCTGATGGGGGGGTGCGCTGTTAATTCGCGGTTCTGATGGGGGGGTGCGCTGTTAATTCGCGGTTCTGATGGGGGTGCTCCGTTAATTTGCGGTTCTGATGGGGGGGGGTGCTCTGTTAAAACGCGACACGTTTTGTCTTACGCAATCATTTAGCGCCGGTTTTGACCGTGACGTCAGTGACGCGATGCTTAAAACTGACAGACCAGCAAGTCGGTGCCAAACATCAACATGGGCACTGTTTATATGTTGTGTCGAGTTCTACCCACGTCATACCCCGCCTCAACCGTATCCAATCAGCGTCGACTAGCTACGAGCGGCCCAGAAAAGTACTAGCCCTGCTTCAGGGACTAACTGAGCCGCTCAAAAGGCCTCTCACTGGTGAAGTTGGGCGGATCCTCTCTCCAAACCACACCCATAGCAGCTCACTAGAGGGAAAAGTACCCTATATCGGAACGCGCCCATTGTCATCCACGGAAGCAAGTGGGAGACTCATCTTACCCAGGTAAACGTATTAAGGTAAAAGTATTACATACAGGGGGCGGGACTAACAGCTAACCCAAGGAAATGCAGGCTCTGCCTGCAGGAGGCCTGGTGTATACCATCGGGAGGGGATGTGTCATGGGAGACCATTTGGGGGCCGTTGTCGGTCGTGATCTTCTTAGGCAGGCCCCAACATGCGAACAGGGACTCAAGGATGTATATGTACTAAGGACTGTATCTCAAGTCGGAGATTGTGCTTCTCCATTTATTTTACCACACATACATCAGAACCCAGAACACGTGAAGTGGAACCGACAGTCCGTAAAACGAGACAGTGGACTGTCGTGAACAGTCCCTAACCGAACAGTCTGTCTGTGAACGACCAGACGTAACAATACCTACTAGCTATTTTCCTGATTATATAATAAAGACCCTTGGGACTTAATATAAGTCATTCTGTTGCGGAACAAGGACAGCAACGCCCGGGTCACTCACTGGTTCCTGTCCTTACAGCCCTTTGCTTTCACTGTCATCCACAGCTCAGGGACGCACCGATGCACTCTCCAGGAGGGATTCTCTATGGAGCTGGAATGGCCAATGGCAGGGAGGCAGGAGGGGAGTGATAATTGAAGTATCTTTCAGTATCTTTAAGCCTGCTGGCTCCACCGCTGACCCTTATAAGGACTTCTGGTCCATAAACAAGAAAAAGCTGCGGCTTGTTAAAACCACCAGGGCTTTTCCTACATAGGGGAGAACAGGCTGCCAGAAGGGGAGAGGAGCAGAAGGAGCTGTGTGCGCCACATGGAGACCTGCACAGTCGGATCGCACGGCATGGGCTGTGGACTTATTATTGGAACCCCAGCAAACCCACAAGAAGGACTGGTGTAGTAAATATAGTGAACTATTATTTTCCCTTCCTCCCCTCTTCTGATTGTAAATACCCCCCCCATTAAATATCGTATTATTTTCAATTGTGTTTGGAGTGTGTTTTGTTGTTCAACTTGGTGGTGTGGAAACCCCACACCCTTGAGCCTGCTACAATACATATATACAGTATATACTGTGAGGGCTGATCCCTGATCCATGCCCCACATGGCTACAGTGCCATGGTGTGGTAGTGCAGGACTGGGACTGTCAAGGAAGCTCCGCCCCTAACCGGGGCCTCTCAGTGCCTCTGCCCAGGTGTGGCCAATTAAGCAGCAATTAAGAACTAGTTAAGGAAGGGGAGAACAAAGCCCAGGCAGACTGGCTTGAGTGAGAGGACAGCGGAGACCAGGATGGTCCACTGGACCAGTCTTGGGGGTAAGTGGCCTCTGGCCACCCTGTTTGGGCGATTTTTTATTTTATTTTAAAATCTAAAATTTTTTAATTTTATTCAATATTCATGTTAGCCGACAGGTGTGCATGTCTTGTAAGCAATGCATTGATAAACGATCTGACAGAGTGAATGTTAAAGGTTTCCAAAAATACTCTGAATACTGTGAAATGGTACTGTCTCCATATATCCAGGCAGGCATAGAAAACATGTAATAAGTGGATATTAACACACAAAACACAAATGTACAATGGAACGTACCAGGAGAGCTAGATTTATTGTTTGCCAAGACAATATAACAAAAAGAGAAGCTCTTGAGAGCTGAAGGTGAGCATGTTGACACACAAAACCAAAAGCTCCAGTGTCATTGTAAGATGGCGCCGTATGTGATGGCTGCCGTGTTGCGACCTCTCGTAAGCCGACGAGGTTTTTTGTTATTTATTCTTTTAATTACATACACATATAAATCAATGTACTAAAATATACATTGTTATATGCTGACATTCACAGAATGTCACAGAATACCTTCCCAGACAGTCAACACAACACTAGCACCAGCAGTTGGCACCAGGACTAGCACTAACACCAGTACTAGCACCAGCACCAGCAGTAACACTAGCACCAGGACCAGCACTAGCAGTAACACCAGCACTAGCACCAACACTTAGCACTGCTACCAGCACTAGCTCCAGCAGTAACAACTTATCACCAGGACTAGCACTAGCAGTAACACTTAGCACTAGCATTTAGACATTGATGCCGAACTTGTTCAGCAGCCTGATGGCCTGACTGTGGAAGCTGTCTCTGAGTCTGCTCGTGTGGCACTTGATACTGCGGTATCGCCTGCCTGACGGTAGAAGTGTGTACAGTTCGTGGCTGGGGTGGTTATTGTCTTTAATAATCCGTTTGGCCTTGGCCACGCACCGCCTGGTGTATATATCCAGGAGGGAGGGAAGCTCACCTCCAACGATGTACTGGGCCATCCGCACCACCCTCTGTAGTGTTTTACGCTCCAGTGCGGTGCAGTTCCCGTACCAGACGGTGATGCATCCTGTGAACACTCTCGATGGTACAGGAGTAGAATGTTCTGAGGATGCGGGGGCACATGTTGAATTTCCTCAGTCGCCTGAGGAAATACAGGCGTTGTTGGGCCTTTTTCACCACGTGTGTGGTGTGCGTGGTCCATGTGAGGTCCTCGGAGATGTGCACGCCGAGGAACTTGAAGCTGCTGACCCTCTCTACTGCAGCACCGTCGATGGAGATGGGGGCGTGCTCTCCTCTCCGCTTCCTGTAGTCCACGATCAGCTCCTTGGTCTTCTTGACGTTGAGGGCGAGGTTGTTTTCTTGGCACCACTGTGCCAGTGATCCAACCTCCTCCCTGTAGGCTGTCTCGTCGTCGTCGGCGATCAGACCCAACACTGTCGTGTCGTCAGCAAACTTGATGAAGACGTTGGAGCTGTGCATAGCCATGCAGTCGTGGGTGTACAGGGAGTAGAGGAGAGGGCTCAACACGCATCCCTGAGGGGCTCCAGTGTTGAGGGTCAGCGGCTCTGAGGTGGTGCTGCCCATCCTCACCACCTGGCGGCGGCCCGACAGGAAGTCCAGTATCCAGCTGCACATGGTCGGGTGCAGGCCTAGACTCCTGAGCTTGGTGTCGAGCTTGGCAGGAACTATCGTGTTGAATGCTGAGTTGAAGTAACCTCAATGACTTATGTTCTCTGGTCTGGTTATTTATTCATTTGTTGAAGGAGGCCGCAATATATCGCTGTGGTACATAAAGATAGGAAAAGAGCTGTTTTTGAGCATTCATATTCACGAGACTAATGGAACGAGTTTCGTAATTTCTAAGTTGCCTGCATAAGTAGCTGGGATAGGAGCACACGTGCAATGCTGATTACGTTACCAACATTGGGATGTTGTAGAGAGCAATTCTACAAGAACGGCTACCGAGGTAATGTTGGCATTGCAGGACAGCTGGTCATCCAGTACCACGCCAAGGTTCCTTTAACTCGTTTACAGAGGTTTATTCGTTGCCCCGTTCTTGTAAATGCTATTTATGTTGCATTTATGTATGTAAGAGTGTAATATATTCATATGTGATTACATACTGATTGAATATATATGTTTTACGTCAGGCATCTGTATGGCCACCTATGGCTGGTATGTGATTAGACCGAGGGGTCCTTCCTCAAGCAGTGCAGACTCTCATGCTAGAAAATAAAATAACCCAAGTCAAACCTCATCCTCCTGCTATTTATTTTACATTGTACAAAGTGTGCAAAACTCAATATCAATACCATCACAGTATTTTACAGTTGAATGATGGACTGCGCTAAACCACACATAGTTAAAGATAAAGAAGTTGTAAAAGATGTGCCTAGGTTACTGGAGTGGCAGCAGCTCTGAAGATGGCTCTGAAAGTGATGGTGAGGATAACTCATGACAATAAATGGATTGCATTTATATAGTGCCTTTATCCAAATCACTTTACAGTTGCCTGACATACACCCATTTATACACCGACGGCGGTGTCAACCATGCAAGGTAACAAGGAATGCAAGGAAATTGTAACGTGTATATATCATTAAATGTAATATTTCAGTTCATGATCATTGTTTGTTGTATTTGAATTTGAGTTGTATTTCAGTTCTTCCATTAAAAAAAAATCATGTTTCAGTCTGTATGGTAGATAAATAAACAGTTCATAAAGTGGTAATATGCAGGTAAGGCTATTTAGCCTTCTTAAAATTACATTGCTACATCTCTTGACTTTACTTGGAGACAGCCATCACATTTGGCATATTTCATTTTGATTAAAATAGTTAGTGATTAATAGATGCCATTTTATGAGGTGTGTATTTCAAAAATAAAATAGTTAACCATATCCACAATATTTTTTTATTAATCAGAAAACAACATTGATTATATCACTATTATACCGTTGGCTCGTTATGTACACAAAATGATTGGCTTACGACAAACAAAGGAGAAAGGATTTAAACTGTTTCAAAGTTACATTCATAATTACGAAGTTTCGTGAGTTATCTCGTTAACTAACGCCAGCTAGCTTAACTGTTGAAAGCTAACGTAAGCGCCAGTCTATAGGCTAACATTAGTTTGCCAGCCAAAACTAAACTGTTGTGTTTTTGTTTGATTATTACAATATACCCCTTCAAAATACTACAGCAGATGTTCGTGATGACAGGTGGAGGTGCAGGAAAATCTAAAAGACATTTGCAGTAGAATTAAGTGAATGTACTGCTACAACAAATCTTCAATGTTAAATCAATGAAACAGTAGCACTGATAAATGAATCTTTAAGGATAAGTGTCATTCAGTGTATATTCATTTAGACAGAATTTAATTGTCACATGGATTAAAAGACGCATTGCACAAGTGATATTTCAAATGAAAGAAACTTGCTTAAATTTACATTTACAATTGACCTAAATCGGAAATAATTCATGGGAATGTATAAAATATTCAACACAGGTGATTGAGATTTCCTAATTAGAACATTTTCCACTTGATTGGAAAATGCTGATTCAGTGTTTTCATCCATGCCAACAATCCAGTTTAGCATCAGCCTTTCAACAGATAGCATTCACACCGCAATTTCTGCAGAAATTGCCTTTTCTAGTTCAACTTAACTGTCACCAACGTAAAATAAAATATATATTTTCAAAGATCAACTCTTGTACATGGACACATATGCATATTTAAAAAAAGTTCTTGCAGGTGTGCAGCCTTGTGAAATGACAAGGCTGCATCCCATATTTCTTACATTTATTTGTACACATCACAGGCTGCAATCACATAAGTGAATTCAATAAACCAAAACCAACGCTGTGCTGCATTGGAAATAAAATGTGGAATTATTACGATGAAATAATCTCTCTCCCCTCTGTGTACACACAGAGGCGAGCCACCTGTTTGCTGTGTGGCTTACCAGGCCACCGTCAGAGAAGCTGCCCCTGATGCCACTGCCCCAGCTGTGGGCTGCCCCCACACGGCCACATGCCCTGCCCACAGCGCCCCTTGTGGGATCAGCACTGTCTATGCTGTGGGGGTAACGGGACACCTGGCTGATGTGAGTTGTCTAATGCAGTGTTTCTCGAATGGGGGTATGTTGTGTACCCCTAGGGGTATTTGAAGGATTGCAGGGGGCACTTGGAAAAATTCTAAAACAAGCAGAAAAAGAGTGCTAAAAAGATACAGCTAAAAATGTTCTCATGACATGTCAGTAAGCTATCCAGATTCCAATGCAAAACTGTTCAACTTTCAGGTCATCCCAAGATGTGGAAACATTACATTTTCCTAAAATGATTTGTGCTGGTGACACTTGGTACTAAAATAGTTTTGAGAACCACTGGTCCAATGGAAGTTTGGTTGCCTTTTCTTTTTCTTTTTTCTTTATTAGTATCATATCATGACTGTGTGCCTGAGCAGCCGTTGGCCATCTCAAGTCAATGATTTCAAGTTTCAAGTTTCAAGTATTTTATTGTCACTTCACAATTTACACGTGTATAAGCAGTGAGTGAAAAACTTTTTGTGCAAAACGCCCGACAGCCGACAGTAATTATAAAGGAATACAAAATAGAATAAAACTACAAAATAGAACTGTACAAAATAGAAATAGAACTATAGAATTTCTATGTAAAATAAGTAAATGAAATCTAAAATGAAATGGAATATACAGCAAAAATATCCAGGTGAGCAATACACATATAAATCAATGTACTAAAATATACGTTGTTCACAGAATGTCACTGAATACCTTCCCAGACAGTCAACACAACACTAGCACCAGCAGTTGGCACCAGGACTAGCACTAACACCAGTACTAGCACCAGCACCAGCAGTAACACTAGCACCAGGACCAGCACTAGCAGTAACACCAGCACTAGCACCAACACTTAGCACTGCTACCAGCACTAGCTCCGGCAGTAACAACTTATCACCAGGACTAGTACTAGCAGTAACACTTAGCACTAGCATTTAGACATTGATGCCGAACTTGTTCAGCAGCCTGATGGCCTGACTGTGGAAGCTGTCTCTGAGTCTGCTCGTGTGGCACTTGATACTGCGGTATCGCCTGCCTGACGGTAGAAGTGTGTACAGTTCGTGGCTGGGGTGGTTATTGTCTTTAATAATCCTTTTGGCCTTGGCCACGCACCGCCTGGTGTATATATCCACGAGGGAGGGAAGCTCACCTCCAACGATGTACTGGGCCATCCGCACCACCCTCTGTAGTGTTTTACGCTCCAGTGCGGTGCAGTTCCCGTACCAGACGGTGATGCATCCTGTAAGAACACTCTCGATGGTACAGGAGTAGAATGTTCTGAGGATGCGGGGGCACATGTTGAATTTCCTCAGTCGCCTGAGGAAATACAGGCGTTGTTGGGCCTTTTTCACCACGTGTGTGGTGTGCGTGGTCCATGTGAGGTCCTCGGAGATGTGCACGCCGAGGAACTTGAAGCTGCTGACCCTCTCTACTGCAGCACCGTCGATGGAGATGGGGGCGTGCTCTCCTCTCCGCTTCCTGTAGTCCACGATCACGATCTTGGTCTTCTTGACGTTGAGGGCAAGGTTGTTCTCTTGGCACCACTGTGCCAGTGATCCAACCTCCTCCCTGTAGGCTGTCTCGTCGTCGTCGGCGATCAGACCCAACACTGTCGTGTCGTCAGCAAACTTGATGAAGACGTTGGAGCTGTGCATAGCCATGTAGTCGTGGGTGTACAGGGAGTAGAGGAGAGGGCTCAACACGCATCCCTGAGGGGCTCCAGTGTTGAGGGTCAGCGGCTCTGAGGTGGTGCTGCCCATCCTCACCACCTGGCGGCGGCCCGACAGGAAGTCCAGTATCCAGCTGCACATGGTCGGGTGCAGGCCTAGACTTCTGAGCTTGGTGTCGAGCTTGGCAGGAACTATCGTGTTGAACGCTGAGTTGAAGTCCACAAACAGCATTCTCACACAACAGTTCTTCCCCTCCAGGTGAGAGAGGGCGGTGTGAAGTGCCATGGCAATGGCGTCGTCGGTGGATCTGTTTTGACGGTACGCAAATTGCCATGGGTCCAGCGTGGCAGGCAACATGGAACAAATGAAGTCCTTGACCAGCCTCTCGAAGCATTTACTGGCAATCGAGGTGAGGGCTACGGGTCTCCAGTCATTCAGGCAGGTTACCTTGGGGTGTTTAGGGACAGGCACAATGGTGGACATCTTGAAGACCTCGGGAACAACAGCCTGGGACAGGGACAGGTTGAAGATGTCTGCGAAGACTCCTGCCAACTGGTCTGCGCATGCTCTGAGGACGCGCCCCGGGATGTGGTCTGGGCCCGCCGCCTTCCGGATGTCCACCCGCTTGAAGGCTCTGCGCACGTCAGCCTCTGAGATGTTCAGCAGGCTGGCCTCCTCAGGCAGCGCTGACTTCGGCGGGCTGCCGTTCACGTCGAACCGGGCGAAGAAGGTGTTTAGCTCGCCAGGGAGGGAGGTAGAGGAGTTCTCTACACCGCTGGTTCTCCCTCTGAAGTCCGTGATTGTCTGCAGCCCCTTCCACAAACCCCTCACGTCGTGGCTCTTGAATTTGTCCTCCACCCTGTTCTTATACTCCCGCTTGGCAGAGCCGATGGTCTTGCGGAGGTCGTAGCGGGCTCTCGTATATTCCACCATATTCCCGGAGTCAAAGGCGGCGTTACGCGTGCGGAGTGCGGCGCGAACATCGCCATTAATCCATGGTTTCTGGTTGGGATAAATCCGAACCGACTTAGTAGGAACAACGTCATCTATGCATTTCTTGAGGACGCGTACTCGCTGATGTTATTGTCCGACGCAACCCTGAACATATCCCAGTCCACGTGATCAAAACAATCCTGCAGCATAGACTCTGATTGGTCCGACCAGCATTGGACCTCCTTCACAGCGATTGGTTGCTGCTTCAGCCTCTGCCTGTAGGCGGGGAGTAGTTGGATCGAGCGGTGATCTGATTTGCCGAACGGTGGGCGGAGGAGGGACTTGTAGCCATCCCGGAAGGGGGTGTAGCAGTGGTCGAGGATCCGCTCGCCCCGTGTGTTGCTTGTGATGTGTTGGTAGAACTTCGGGAGAACTTTCTTCAGGTTCGCCTTATTGAAGTCCCCCGCCACAATGAAAGCAGCCTCCGGGTGAGCCAACTCCTGTTCGCTGATAGCCCCATAAAGCTCCTTCAGCGCTATGTCCGTGTTGGCTTGAGGGGGAATGTACACAGCAGTCACGGTTACTGCTGTAAACTCCCGCGGTAGCCAGAATGGTCGGCACATAAGCATCAGGTACTCCAGGTCCGGGGAACAGAAAGACTTGAGGGTCTGCACATGACTCTGGTTGCACCAAGATCTGTTTATCATGAGACAGACCCCCCCTCCACGATCTTTACCGGAGAGAGTCTTTGTTCTGTCCGCGCGGTGGACGGAAAATCCTGTCGGCTCGATGGCTGAGTCGGCAACCCCCTCCGACATCCATGTCTCCGTCAGGCAGATGATGCAGTTGTCCTTTGTTTCCCGGTGGAATTGGATACGAGCCTGTAGCTCGCATAACTTATTGTCCAGAGACTGTACATTAGCCAGCAGAATGGTGGGTAGTGGAGGTCGATTGGCACGACGTCTCAGCCTGACCAGCATGCCGGCTCGCTTCCCTCTCCGTCGGCGACGCCTGTGTGTGATCGCGCCTAGGATGGACGGAGATAATCCAGCCGCGACTCCGGGTGGGACGTCGAGTCGAAAGACTTGAAAAACTCCGGTAGGCGGCGAGCGACTGTCGTTCTAATCTCCAGAAGTGTACAACTGTCGTAAGTGAACTTGCTGCTAACTTCTTGTGCAAAATGTGTATTGCTCACCTGGATATTTTTGCTGTATATTCCATTTCATTTTAGATTTCATTTACTTATTTTACATAGAAATTCTATAGTTCTATTTCTATTTTGTACAGTTCTATTTTGTAGTTTTATTCTATTTTGTATTCCTTTATAATTACTGTCGGCTGTCGGGCGTTTTGCACAAAAAGTTTTTCACTCACTGCTTATACACGTGTAAATTGTGAAGTGACAATAAAATACTTGAAACTTGAAACTTGAAATCATTGACTTGAGATGGCCAACGGCTGCTCAGGCACACAGTCATGATATGATACTAATAAAGAAAAAAGAAAAAGAAAAGGCAACCAAACTTCCATTGGACCAGTGGTTCTCAAACTATTTTAGTACCAAGTGTCACCAGCACAAATCATTTTAGGAAAATGTAATGTTTCCACATCTTGGGATGACCTGAAAGTTGAACAGTTTTGCATTGGAATCTGGATAGCTTACTGACATGTCATGAGAACATTTTTAGCTGTATCTTTTTAGCACTCTTTTTCTGCTTGTTTTAGAATTTTTCCAAGTGCCCCCTGCAATCCTTCAAATACCCCTAGGGGTACACAACATACCCCCATTCGAGAAACACTGCATTAGACAACTCACATCAGCCAGGTGTCCCGTTACCCCCACAGCATAGACAGTGCTGATCCCACAAGGGGCGCTGTGGGCAGGGCATGTGGCCGTGTGGGGGCAGCCCACAGCTGGGGCAGTGGCATCAGGGGCAGCTTCTCTGACGGTGGCCTGGTAAGCCACACAGCAAACAGGTGGCTCGCCTCTGTGTGTACACAGAGGGGAGAGAGATTATTTCATCGTAATAATTCCACATTTTATTTCCAATGCAGCACAGCGTTGGTTTTGGTTTATTGAATTCACTTATGTGATTGCAGCCTGTGATGTGTACAAATAAATGTAAGAAATATGGGATGCAGCCTTGTCATTTCACAAGGCTGCACACCTGCAAGAACTTTTTTTAAATATGCATATGTGTCCATGTACAAGAGTTGATCTTTGAAAATATATATTTTATTTTACGTTGGTGACAGTTAAGTTGAACTAGAAAAGGCAATTTCTGCAGAAATTGCGGTGTGAATGCTATCTGTTGAAAGGCTGGATGCTAAAACTGGATTGTTGGCATGGATGAAAACAGCTGAATCAGCATTTTCCAATCAAGTGGAAAATGTTCTAATTAGGAAATCTCAATCACCTGTGTTGAATATTTTTATACATTCCATGAATATTTTCCGATTTAGGTCAATTGTAAATGTAAATTTAAGCAAGTTTCTTTTCATTTGAAATATCACTTGTGCAATGCGGTCTTTAATCCATGTGACAATTAAATTCTGTCTAAATGAATATACACTGAATGACACTTATCCTTAAAGATTCATTTTAGCAGTGCTACTGTTTCATATGATTTAACATTGAAGATTTGTGTGTAGCAGTACATTCACTTAATTCTACTGCAAATGTCTTTTAGATTTTCCTGCACCTCCACCTGTCATCACGAACATCTGCTGTAGTATTTTGAAGGGGTATATTGAATAATCAAACAAAAAACACAACAGTTTAGTTTTGGCTTGGCAAAACTAATGTTAGCCTATAGACTGGGCGCTTACGTTTAGCTTTCAACAGTTAGCTAGCTGGCGTTAGTTTAACGAGATAACTCACGAAACTTTCGTAATTATGAATGTAACTTTGAAACAGTTTAAATCCTTTCTCCTTTGTTTTGTCGTAAGCCAATCATTTTTGTTGTACATAACGAGCCAACGGTATAATAGTGATATAATCAATGTTGTTTTCTGATTAATAAAAAAATTTGTGGATATGGTTAACTATTTTATTTTTGAAATACACACCTCATTAAAATGGCATCTATTAATCCACTAACTATTTTAATTCAAATGAAATATGCCAAATGTGATGGCTGTCTCCAAGTAAAGTCAGAGATGTAGGCAATGTAATTTTAAGAGGACTAAATAGGCCCTTACCCTGCATATTACACTTTATGAACTGTTTATTTATCTACCATACAGACTGAAACATGATTTTTTTTTAATGGAAGAACTGAAATACAACTCAAATTCAAATACAACAAACAATGATCATGAACTGAAATATTACATTTAATGATATATACACGTTACAATTTCCTTGCATTCCTTGTTACCTTGCATGGTTGACACCGCCGTCGGTGTATAAATGGGTGTATGTCAGGCAACTGTAAAGTGATTTGGATAAAGGCCACTATATAAATGCAATCCATTTATTGTCATGAGTTATCCTCACCATCACTTTCAGAGCCATCTTCAGAGTGCTGCCGACTCCAGTAACCTAGGCACATCTTTACAACTTCTTTATCTTTAACTATGTGTGGTTTAGCGCAGTCCATCATTCAACTGTAAAATACTGTGATGGTATTGATATTGAGTTTTGCACACTTTGTACAATGTAAATAAATAGCAGGAGGATGAGGTTTGACTTGGGTTATTTTATTTTCTAGCATGAGAGTCTGCACTGCTTGAGGAAGGACCCCTCGGTCTAATCACATACCAGCCATACGGTGGCCATTACAGATGCCTGACGTAAAACATATATATTCAATCAGTATGTAATCACATATGAATATATTACACTCTTACATACATAAATGCAACATAAATAGCATTTACAAGAACGGGGCAACGAATAAACCTCTGTAAACGAGTTAAAGGAACCTTGGCGTGGTACTGGATGACCAGCTGTCCTGCAATGCCAACATTACCTCGGTAGCCGTTCTTGTAGAATTGCTCTCTACAACATCCAATGTTGGTAACGTAATCAGCATTGCACGTGTGCTCCTATCCCAGCTACTTATGCAGGCAACTTAGAAATTACGAAACTCGTTCCATTAGTCTCGTGAATATGAATGCTCAAAAACAGCTCTTTTCCTATCTTTATGTACCACAGCGATATATTGCGGCCTCCTTCAACAAATGAATAAATAACCAGACCAGAGAACATAAGTCATTGAGGTTAAACAATGAAATCAAATGCCCGATCAGAGAGGAGAACATGTTGGATCACTATTAAGGCTGACCCATACTCCGCGAGAAGCGAGAACTTTGTTCTCGCACCTAGGGCTGCGAGAACAAAATTACGTCATTTTGTTCTCGCAGCACTAGGTAAGGAGTTCTCGCAGCTTGTTCTCGACACATCATCCGGGCCGAACTTTATTCTCGCATCGTGTCCGAGAACTATTGTGTGATTGGTCAATTTGAAGTGGGCGTGGTTAATGCGCTTAAGTTTGCTGCTGTGGGCGGGGCCTTTGAGTTCTGCACTTGAGTTCTCGCGGAGTATGAAATGTCCAGGGCTGCGAGAACTTTGTTCTTGTTCTCGTTTCTCGCGGAGTATGTAGCAGCCTTTAAGCGCCGATCACAACGTCCCTCGCACTGCACTGGGTTACTGACCACGTCATGGTCCACCTCATTCCTACATACAGGCAGAAACTAAATCTCTGTAAACCTGTTGTGAGGACTTTAGGTGGTGTGCAATAACTTGCAGACGCTCAACCTATTGTGTTGAAAATGAGGTCATTTTTATTAACATGTGCATAGCCTTTGGGATAACAGCATGCATAAGTGTTCGACCCAGAATGCCCTGGCTCATTTACATCTTCTACCCAGAATGCCCTAGCACGTCAACGTCAGTCTTATAAACAGAGATGGTTGTCAAGGGAACCATCGGTACAGTCCACATTTATATTTACATATATTTTTAGGGCATTTGACACTTTTATCCAAGCAACTTACAAAGAGTACATTTGTTAGGAGAGCAATATATCGCTGTGGTACATAAAGATAAGAATAGAGCTGTTTTCGAGCATTCATAGTTACGAGGCTAATAGAACGAGTTTCATAATTGCTAAGTTGCCTGCATAAGTAGCTGGGATAAGAGAATTCTGAGCATGTTACCAACATCTAAGAACATACAATATGCCAAGCAATGCTAAGTAGCATTTATGCTATGCAGCATTTATGCTATGGAGAGTCCAGGTGAACTCTGAATCATCCACCTTCTTAATGCTGGATAAGCTGTAGCAATATATAGAAGGCAATATATACGGCAGCATGTATATACTGACCTATAGCTATACCTATTAGGGACCTAGGGCCATAGCAATATGGAATTACAAAGTATAGAAAAAGAAGGTATAGACATGCAACATGTGCCAAAATACAACATTGACATAATCTTTTGTTTTTTTGGACAGAGAACTGGCTGTGATGAAAGGAGTCTTTAGTCAAACAAGTCCAAATCCCAACTCTAGTCTGTTCTGGCACCGCAGTAGTGGAATGAGCTCCCAGCTGACATCAGGATGGTAGTCGCTCACCAGCTTCCGCAAGAGACTCAAGACTCTGCATAACCTCCGACGTCGGTGGTTGGGGCCTCGTCTGCTGTAGTGGGAGGGGTGTGGCTCCCAGGTGTTTGGAGGAGGTGGCATTGGTTCCTCACGTACGTGGCATCTCCAGCCTGGACCTGGTAGCCGTTGGGCTGTGGTGCTCTTCCTAGCACTGTTGCTAGCCTATCATACCCTCTAGTTGTTTGCATTCTTACTGTTTGACCCATTTGCAGTGGACTCAGTGGTCTGGCCGGTCTGTTGTCGTGTGCCTTACATCTCTGTCTGGCCTGTGTTAGAGCCACCTGGACCTGCACATAGCCTTGGTCATGGGAATGAATGCTCTAGTGTGCCAAGGAAACAGGCGCTGAGCTGGGGATGACAGTCCATCCCTTGGTGTGTTGTGGAGATTGAGAAGAGCTGCATATGTCTGTGCCTTCACATGCACATTTCTCCAGCAAGTGTTTAGCTGAGCACTGTGTCCCTTTCTGACCTGTGTCCCTTTCTGACCTGAAGAAAATAACTGCTCAAATGAAACCCTCAGGCTCCCCCTCTGATGCTCTTCCCCCTCACTTTTTCAAAGAAGTCTGGGATACTATTGGACCGTACATACAAATTTTAATAAACAGCAGCCTGACATCAGGTGATGTACCAGTATGTCATAAACATGCTGTGGTGCAGCCCTTGATCAAGAAGCCTGGTCTGGATTCCTCTGTTCTTTCTAATTTTAGACCCATCTCTAAACTTCCTTTTCTTTCTAAAATTTTGGAGAAAGTAGTAGCTTTACAGTTGCAGTCTTTTCTAGATGCACATGGCATTTTTGAGGTTTTCCAATCAGCTTATAAAGCCCTTCACAGCACAGAATCTGCCCTCTTAAGGGTGTTTAATGATTTATTATTAGCTGCTGACTCTGGGGACTCTGTCATTATTGTGCTTTTGGATCTTACAGCTGCTTTTGATACAGTAGACCATGACATCCTCATCTCTCGCCTAGAGCATTATGTTGGTATAAAAGGTACTGCTCTAGAGTGGTTAAAGCTTCTGTGTAAGCCTTGGCGAATGTTTCTCCTCCTCTGCCCCCCTCCCGTGCGGGGTCCCCCAAGGTTCGATCCTTGGGCCCCTTCTTTTCGCTCTCTATCTGCTCCCCTTAGGCCCTATTATTAAAAAACATGGCATCTCGTTCCATTTCTATGCAGATGATTCCCAAATATACCTGCCTCTGAAACGCAACAACCCAAACTCCCTTAGAGCCCTGCTAGAATGCCTCAGGGATATCAAAGCTTGGCTGGCTTTGAATTTTTTGAATTTTAATGACAGCAAAACTGAGGTCATTTTGTTTGGACCTAGTGGTCCTGGTGCTGCACCCCCTGACCTTGGCCCCCTCGACTCCCTTGTCAAACCCATAGTTACCAACCTGGGGGTAAAAATGTATAGTGAGTTAAAGTTTGGACAAACAGATCAACTCGGTGGTCAGGTCTAGCTTTTTCCAGCTAAAGCAGCTCTCTAAGGTCAAACCTTTCCTCTCTTTCAAAAACCTTGACAGTCATACATGCATTTATCTCTACCCGTCTGGATTATTGCAACGCCCTGTACGCTGGTGTCAGCAAGGCCTCGCTGTCACGTTTACAGTTGGTACAGAACGCTGCTGCTAGGTTTCTGACAGGGACACGGAAGCGGGAGCATATTACGCCAGTCCTTGCCTCCCTTCACTGGCTTCCTGTGAAGTTTAGAATCGATTTTAAGATTTTAATGTTTGCATATAAAGCCATCAATGGACTGGCCCCACAGTATCTGTCCGACCTCCTGCACCTGTACGCACCACCACGGTCTCTGAGGTCGGCGGACCACTCTCCTCACTGTCTGGTTTCTGAAGAGCTCATCAAAGGGGTGGAGTCTGAGTGAAACTGAGGCAGGGCGAATGAAGCCTGGCAGCCCACGCCCACCTTGAAGTTACCAAGCTGAAGCTATCTGGCTATGTCTAAGAAGTTACCAGCAAATGCTAACCTGATACTAACGCTACTCGTCTGTATTGCCCCCGCCACAGCATCTCTTTTCCCATTACCTGGAAAGACTTTTCCAAAGTTACTGTCACAGGGTTGTACCCAATGAATTTTTGCAGGTTCTAGGATCCCGGGCCACACCAACACAAAAGACAGGGTAAATATAAAAATAAGTATTTATTCTCCAATATCTAAAAGTTCAATTAAGATCCCAATTAAAAATGTACTGTTCCTATATTGAGTCCACTCTACTCGATACTCTCCGTGTCTGGCAATGCGCCGATCACATCTCTCCCACAGTGCAGGAAACTGAAATCATAAGATTGAGGAAAATGCCTCACATTAAAAAAGGACTCTGGCACAGGACAAAGTGACTCAGGCACACGTGTGTGCTGACGACTTTCCTTTACTAGCGTAATATTTGCTCATCAAGCTGGGTCTGTGATCCGGTCGCTTCTGGCCACATGCAAGCTGCATCAAACAGCTGCTGCCATCCACGGTGTCCACAGCACGGCAAGCGGTTCCTCCATGTTATGTCCATCTAGTCTTTTATAGGGCTGCAGGACTAGTCGGGAACGAATAGCCTTGCAGATGTAATTAGGAGAGGGAGGTGGCCAGAGAGCTACACTGGTGCATCTAATGTCGACTAATTATCCATGCAGCATCCACCAATTATACCACAATCCCCACCACAATAAACGACTGAACACAAAGCAAAGGCAACACCAAAATCACATACAAATGTAACACTCAAAGCAAGTAATCCACAACAAACTGCACACAAGCAAAAGTAACACTAATATAAATCTAAAGTAAAACACAGCAACTGTAACCACTAAATCAAATTGCACAGTGTTCCCTCTGTGACATTACTCTGATGTTTCTTGTGGTAAGTTAACCTGAATCTTTACAAAAATACTTGCTCATCTACCCTTGCCTGTTTCCAAACCATCACGCTACCCTCCCTTACAGAGATTGTCTCTTCTATGAAATCTGCAACCTGCCCCCTTGATATTGTCCCCACCATTCTCCTGAAGGATGTCTTTGACACAGCCGGTCCCAGCATCCTCTCTATCATCAATAGTTCCTTGGCCACTGGTACCGTTCCTACTTACTTTAAGCACGCAGTGGTCCAGCCCCTCCTGAAAAAACCCAACTTAGACCCCACCCTGCCTAGTAACGACAGACCAATCTCCAAACTTCCATTTCTGTCAAAGATCACTGAAAAAGTAATTCTCTGTCAACTGTTGCCCTACCTACACCAAAATAACATCTTGGAAAGATTTCAGTCAGGGTTTAGGGCTCGCCATAGTACAGAGTCTGCTTTGTTGAAAGTGTCCAATGACCTGCTCCTCTCTACTGATTCTGGTGACTGTGCTATCTTGATTCTTCTAGACCTCAGTGCAGCATTCGACACAATAGATCATGACATCTTAATTGACCGCCTCCAGAATGGGGTTGGTGTTGTTGGCACAGCTTTGACCTGGTTCATGTCCTACCTCTGCAATAGAAGCTTCTCTGTCAACATAGCCAATTGTTTCTCCTCCCCAGCTAGTCTCTCCTGTGGGGTCCCACAAGGTTCCATCCTAGGTCCCATTCTCTTCTCTATCTACATGCTTCCCCTTGGTCAGATTATTAAAAAGTACAACATTTCCTTCTATTGCTATGCAGATGACACACAGCTCTATCTCCCCCTGAAACCAAATGACCAGTGTAAGCTTAATAGTCTCACGAACTGCCTTGAAGACATTAAGTGTTGGATGGCACAAAACTTCCTGCAGCTGAATGATACCAAGTCTGAAGTTGTCCTGTTTGGCCCCCCTGACTCTGTTAGATTGATCACCAACAGCCTAGATAACCTGTCCACTCTTGTTAAGCCCCATGCTAAAAACCTTGGTGTGTTATTTGACTCTGCTTTTAAGTTCGACAAGCAGGTAAATGCAGTAGTAAAAGGTAGCTTTTTCCAGCTTCGTACTATTGCAAAAATCAAATCCTTCCTCTCATCTAAAGATCTTGAGAAGGTCATCCATGCTTTCATCACATCACATCTAGACTATTGTAATTCCCTTTATACAGGGATTAGTCAGTCGTCCCTGTCCCACTTGCAACTGGTCCAGAACGCTGCTGCCAGGCTCTTGACAGGTATCCGGAAGAGAGACCATATCACACCTATTCTGGCCTCTCTCCATTGGCTTCCAGTGCAGTTTAGAATAGACTTTAAGGTCCTCCTGTTTGTTTTTAAAGCCTTGAATGGGCAGGCCCCATCTTATATCTCAGATCTTTTAACCCCCTACTCCAACTCCAGGTCCCTCAGGTCGGCCAACTTAGGGCTTGGTTGTCCCAAGATCAAACCTTAATCTTAGGGGTGACTGAGCCTTTGCTGCTGCAGCCCCTAGACTGTGGAATAACATCCCCCTTTCTATTAGATCTGCCCCCTCTATTGACTCCTTTAAGTTCAAACTGAAAACACACTTTTATTCTTTAGCGTTTCCTGATGTGGTCTGATTTGATTTATGTCTGTTTTTTGTTTGATTTGTTGATTCGTATGTTTAGTCTATATTGACACCTACATATCTGCCTGTTTTTAGTGCCGTTAATGTGTAGCCTATTTATTGTGATTTTATTGTGATTTTACATGCCTGCTCTGATTGTACAGCACTTTGGTCAACTTGCATTGTTTTTAAATGTGCTTTAGAAATAAAATATACTTACTTACTACATGTCAGGATTATTGCTCAATTGTCTCATCGGATGGGATAGGGTCACTAAATAAGCCCTGATCGGTTGATTTTTGATCAATGCAGCACTATAAGAATGCCGATTGCCTTGGGCTGCCTCTAATGTATGCCGGGTATGGGTGACAGTTTTCTGTACATTGCGTTTGAAGAAGGTAGCAAAGTCCCTCAAGTCCCTCCTCCGCCCACCGTTCGGCAAATCAGATCACCGCTCGATCCAACTACTCCCCGCCTACAGGCAGAGACTGAAGCAGCAACCAATCGCTGTGAAGGAGGTCCAATGCTGGTCGGACCAATCGGAGTCTATGCTGCAGGATTGCTTTGGTGACGCGGATTGGTGTATGTTCCGGGTTGCGTCGGACAATAACATCAGTGAGTACGCGTCCTCAGTCACCGGGTTCATCAAGAAATGCATAGATGACGTTGTTCCTACTAAGTCGGTTCGGATTTATCCCAACCAGAAACCGTGGATTAATGGCGATGTTCGCGCCGCACTCCGCACGCGTAACGCCGCCTTTGACTCCGGGAATATGGTGGAATATACGAGAGCCCGCTACGACCTCCGCAAGACCATCGGCTCTGCCAAGCGGGAGTATAAGAACAGGGTGGAGGACAAATTCAAGAGCCACGACGTGAGGGGTGTGTGGAAGGGGCTACAGACAATCACGGACTTCAGAGGGAGAACCAGCGGTGTAGAGAACTCCTCTACCTCCCTCCCTGGCGAGCTAAACACCTTCTTCGCCCGGTTCGACGTGAACGGCAGCCCGCCGAAGTCAGCGCTGCCTGAGGAGGCCAGCCTGCTGAACATCTCAGAGGCTGACGTGCGCAGAGCCTTCAAGCGGGTGGACATCCGGAAGGCGGCGGGCCCAGACCACATCCCGGGGCGCGTCCTCAGAGCATGCGCAGACCAGCTGGCAGGAGTCTTCGCAGACATCTTCAACCTGTCCCTGTCCCAGGCTGTTGTTCCCGAGGTCTTCAAGATGTCCATCATCGTGCCTGTCCCTAAACACCCCAAGGTAACCTGCCCGAATGACTGGAGACCTGTAGCCCTCACCTCGATTGCCAGTAAATGCTTCGAGAGGCTGGTCAAGGACTTCATTTGTTCCATGTTGCCTGCCACGCTGGACCCATGGCAATTTGCTTACCGTCAAAACAGATCCACCGACGACGCCATTGCCATGGCACTTCACACTGCCCTCTCTCACCTGGAGGGGAAGAACTGTTGTGTGAGAATGCTGTTTGTGGACTTCAACTCAGCGTTCAACACGATAGTTCCTGCCAAGCTCGACACCAAGCTCAGGAGTCTAGGCCTGCACCCGACCATGTGCAGCTGGATACTGGACTTCCTGTCGGGCCGCCGCCAGGTGGTGAGGATGGGCAGCACCACCTCAGAGCCGCTGACCCTCAACACTGGAGCCCCTCAGGGATGCGTGTTGAGCCCTCTCCTCTACTCCCTGTACACCCACGACTGCATGGCTATGCACAGCTCCAACGTCTTCATCAAGTTTGCTGACGACACGACAGTGTTGGGTCTGATCGCCGACGACGACGAGACAGCCTACAGGGAGGAGGTTGGATCACTTGCACAGTGGTGCCAAGAAAACAACCTCGCCCTCAACGTCAAAAAGACCAAGGAGCTGATCGTGGACTACAGGAAGCGGAGAGGAGAGCACGCCCCCATCTCCATCGACGGTGCTGCAGTAGAGAGGGTCAGCAGCTTCAAGTTCCTCGGCGTGCACATCTCCGAGGACCTCACATGGACCACGCACACCACACACGTGGTGAAAAAGGCCCAACAACGCCTGTATTTCCTCAGGCGACTGAGGAAATTCAACATGTGCCCTCGCATCCTCAGAACATTCTACTCCTGTACCATCGAGAGTGTTCTCACAGGATGCATCACCGTCTGGTACGGGAACTGCACCGCACTGGAGCGTAAAACACTACAGAGGGTGGTGCGGACGGCCCAGTACATCGTTGGAGGTGAGCTTCCCTCCCTCGTGGATATATACACCAGGCGGTGCGTGGCCAAGGCCAAAAGGATTATTAAAGACAATAACCACCCCAGCCACGAACTGTATACACTTCTACCGTCAGGCAGGCGATACCGCAGTATCAAATGCCACACGAGCAGATTCAGAGACAGCTTCCACAGTCAGGCCATCAGGCTGCTGAACAAGTTCGGCATCAATGTCTAAATGCTAGTGCTAAGTGTTGGTGCTAGTGCTGTGCTGGTGTTACTGCTAGTGCTGGTCCTGGTGCTAGTGTTACTGCTAGTGCTGGTGCTGGTGTTAGTGCTAGTCCTGGTGCCATCTGCTGGTGCTAGTGTTGTGTCGACTGTCTGGGAAGGTATCCCGTGACATTCTGTGAATGTCAGCATACAGCATATAACAATGTATATTTTAGTACATCGATTTATATGTGTATGGATATTTTACTGTATATTCCATTTCATTTTAGATTTCATTTACGTATTTTATATAGAATTCTATTTATAGTTCTATTTTCTATTTTGTAGTTTTACTCTATTTTGTATTCTTTATAATTACTGTCGGCTGTCGGGCGTTTTGCACAAAAAGTTTTTAACTCACTGTTTATACTCACGTGTAAATTGTGAAGTTACAATAAAAATACTTGAACTTGAACTTGAACTTGAACAGTCAGTGTTTTATTTGTCACATGTACATCACAGCACAGGGACATTCTGTACAGTGAAACTCTAGCAGCGTATGTGCCTACCCGTTTTGCCATACAGTACATATAATCCCGTCGGGGACTGGAATTTATGTGAGCTGCTATCGACAGCTTATTAACTTGAATATGACTGTTGAGAAAGAAAGACACTTTTATAGTTGTTACATGATCTTAATTTCTTTCAGTCGATCTCTCCTTCTTAATGGCCGCCTTCCATTCCTCCACCATGCCAGCTAAACACAGCGAAGACTAAGTATCATTTTCTTGGTTGCTTGACTTTGGACAGCTCTACACAAATGTATTTCAATACTGTCAACCTACAGTGGATTACATACTGTATTTTTCATCCCTGAAGCATTTTTCCAACTTATTACACACATTTGACTTCCTCCCAGTAACAGTGTGGATCATTGGGCAGAGCCATGTCCGGCATGCTTCCCAGAGAGCTGCAGAGACCATGGGAAGCCACCTTAGTGTGCCGGGCATCAGTGTCTGCTGGTTTGGCTGGGGTGGACTGCGGTGGAAAGGCCTTCTCCCCTTCTTTACCGTCTCACTGTGAGGAAGAGCAGCACCGGATGTCCTCATCATCCACTGTGGCGGCAACAACATGGGGGCGCATGTGTTTTTAATGTGTTTTTTAATATCACAGTGTAATACAAGTAATAAAAGGGGACCGGAGGGTGTGTTCCAATTATCGAGGTATCACACTGCTCAGCCTCCCCGGGAAAGTTTATTCCAGGGTGCTGAAAAGGATTGTCGAACCTCAGCTTCAGGAGGAACAATGCGGATTCCGTCCTGGCCAACAGTGGACCAGCTCTTTACCCTCGCAGGGTTGTTGGGGGGGCATGGGAGTTTGCCCATCCAGTCTACATGTGCTTTGTGAACTTTGTGGGCTTTGTGGGCTTATGACCATGTCCCCCGGGGAATCCTGTGGGGGGTACTACAGGAGTATGGGGTACCGGGGCCGTTGGTACGTGCCATTCGGTCCTTGTACGAACAAAGTGCGAGCTGCATCCGTATTCTCGGCACAAAGTCAAGCATGTTCTCAGTGGGTGTTGGACTCCGCCAAGGTTGTCCCTTGTCACCGATTCTGTTTGTGATCTTCATGGACAGAATCTCAAGGCGCAGCCGAGGTGAGGAGATTGTCCGGTTTGGGGACCTCAGAATTGCATCTCTGCTCTTTGCAGATGATGTGGTTCTGTTGGCTAAATCAGACCGTGGCCTCCAGCATGTACTGGGGCGGTTTGCAGCCGAGTGTGAAGCGGTCGGGATGAGAGTCAGCACCTCCAAGTCTGAGGCCATGGTTCTCTGCCGGAAAACGGTGGAGTGTTCCCTCCGGTTTGGGAATGAGTTACTGCCTCAAGCAAAGGAGTTCAAGTATCTCGGGGTCTTGTTCACGAGTGAGGGCAAAATGGAGCGGGAGATGGACAGACGGATTGGTGCAGAATCTGCAGTAATGCGGGCGCTGTACCAGTCCGTTGTGGTGGAGCGGGAGCTGAGCCGGAAGGCGAAGCTCTCGATTTACAGGTCCATCTACGCTCCTCGGTGGCCGGCTGCCACATACCCTCCCCCTCAGCTCCGACCGGGAGGGAGGGGCGGCCCAGGCCCCCAAGGCGTCTCTCCTGGACATGGCGCCTGTGGTCCCATACGCGACACCAGACCTTCTTGAAGTTGGGCAAGGACGGCACCCACCCCTGCTTCGAATGCGTCCGTTTGGACCACGAGGGGCTTTGAGAAGTCCGGGGTCACCAACCCTGGTCCTGAGCAGAGAGCGTCCTTTAGCTCTTGGAAGGCCCTCTCCGTCTCTTCGGTCCCCCAGATCCGGTCGGCCAGCCGGCTCCTGGTGAGGTTGACGTCCTCCAGCTGGGCAGACCCGCCTCTCCCAGCTAGGGGCTCTGCCATTGGGGCCCTGTCGGCGGATTCCTCCCACGCTTTGTGGGGCGTCTCTCTTCGCCAGGGGGGGGTCCCCTCATCTTCCCTCTCCAGCTCCTCCCTGGCCAGCCGCTCCCGCTTCCGGATCCCCTTCTCCTTATGCTGGGTCAGCTGCTCCCGTTGCTTGAGCAGGCGGTTCATGCTCTCGTGGTCCTCCTTCCTCTTCAGCGCCTCCTCCAGCTCATTCACGCGCTGGGTGTTGGCGTTATAATTGGGCTCCATGTCATCGATGTAAGCGATCTTCTTCAGCAGCTCATCGTTCAGCAGCTCATCGTTCAGCTCTCGCAGCTTATCCATGTACTCTTGGTTTTTCTTCTTTTGAAGAGCAGAATCATCTGCCTTGAGGCCCTGCTCCTGCAGGTCCTTCTGGAGCTCCTCCACCTGGCCCTGGCCCTCGGTCACGTGCTGGTTGATCAGCCTGTTCTCGGTCTCCAGCTCATCGATGGTCTCCTTCAGGGAGTCTCTCTCCATTCCCATGTGATCTTTCTCTTTCTGGAGCGAATCCACTTTCTCCTTGAGGCGCTTGTACTCAAACTCCATCTTGTCTGACTTTTTCGACTCGTCTGAGAGTCTGTTCTGGAGTTCAACCTCCTGTCTCTTGTAGGTCTCCAGCTGGCCCTTGGCGGTGTTGGCCTTGCGGAGGTCCTCCTCCAGGCTGACGGTGCTCTGCATGTACATGGTGTTTTTCTCCTCCAGCAGCTTCACCTCCTCCAGTTTCTTCTAGTATTCCACCGTCCCCTCCAGGTTGGACACCTTGTCTAAGGAATGCCTGAGAACCTCCATCTCGTCCTTGAGGGACTGAGCCTCGTCGGCCAGAGAGGTCAGCCCCTCGTTCTGGGAGCGCACCTCCACCAGCTCCTGCACCAGCTCCTCGCAGCGGATGCGGTAGTCGTCTTTAGCCGCCTCCAACCTGAACGTCTCCTCCTGCAGCTGCTCCGACCAAGATGTCGTCAACTACAATCGCACATGGCTGTCCCTCGAAGAGTTGCTCCATGCACCTCTGGAAAACTTCTGTCGGGCATTTGGAGGAAAGTGTAGCGGCCCATAGGGTTTATAAAGGTTGTCAGCTTGGATGACTCTTCACTGAGTGGCACATGCCAGAAACCACCTGCATCAAGGACGCTGAACACCTTGGCCCCTGGCATGTCAGCAATATCCTGTTCTACAATTTTAATGGGTTGGTGTGGCCTGAGGATAGCTTTGTTGAGGTGGATGGGGTCTATGCACAGTCTCATGTCACCATCTTTTTTGCATGTAGCTACCATGGCTGAGGCCCACTCAGTGGGTTCCTGGACTGGTTTGATGACCCCCAGCTTAGTCATTATGTTTAGTTCCCCAATTATTTTGTCTTTCATGACCAGTGGCACTCATCTAGGAGCGCATATTGTCTGGTGCACCAAGTCATCCAGGCGCATATGATACACCACTGGCAATTTGCCTATAGTGCTGGCATCATATAGATCTTTATACTCTGTGACCTCTGGGGCCCCTTGCTGGAGAGCAGGCGCTTCAGGTCTGACATCACCATCTACGACATGGAACTGTAGCGTCCCACATGTGAAGTTTATGTCAGTGATGCCAACAGATCCTTTTGCAGCTTCCTTCTCTTGTTCTCTAAAGCCGCTTTTAGACGCCTTGCATATATACATTTCCAAACGCGTTATCTTTCTGATTATTTGGCTTTACTCACGTTGTGTTGACTTGAATGGCTTGTCAGGCTGCTTGATGTCGAATGTCTCATGTTGTATCGAAATATAAATCAAGGTTGTTTGAAAACAAATTCAACAAAGAAAATTGCCCTTTACAAAGTCAAAACAAATCAAAAAGAGGCAATGGGAACTGTAGTCTTATAATTTTATAAGGAACTACAGATGTCGCCACTACGTGCCAATATTTTACAACAACAAAAAAAACAAAAAAAGCAACTGGCTCTAACAGGTCTTACTACCAGGCCTCCGTAAGCCACAAGATTGACTATGTGTCTGTGGTTGATGTGAGCGCTTGGGTCAAAGAGCTCTGGGTAGTATGTTACATCTAGCTCCAGTGTCAATTTTGACTTTCGGTTGCTGGCATCTCTACACACTCAGTATAACAGATCTGTTAGTTCCTGTGTTGCCTGTGTCAAGCGCACTTATTGTATGTGTATATCTGCCCCTGTGCGGATTGGGGTTTGGTCCGCTGAACTGGGGTGGACCTTGTTCTGGTCTGTTGAAGGTAGGTAGTTTACATACAGCATTTGGAGAAAGGGTTCCATTTTCCACATGAGTTGCAGCACTTGTTGAAGGCAGCCACCAACACACTGGGGAACACTAGCATGCTAGCTAGCACATGTAACATCTGCTCCATATCATTTTACTTTACCTACAACCTGACAATAAACCTGACTACAACACCACAGCCTGCCTGTGTCCTTGGAGGAGCCCCAAACTAAAGCCACGTATGTGGCATTGTGGCATAGACATTGCTACAGGTATATTGCACTGTGCATACTTCTGCTTCCTTCTTTAAATCTTTGTTGCCCTTTTCAGATTGCTCATGAAGCATACAGATTTCAATGGCTGAGTTCAGAGTTAGATTTCTTTCTTTCAGTAGCTGTGAGTGGACAGTATCTTTCTGTATGCCACATACAGTACTACCCTGTCTCTGATTAGTTCCTCACGTAGCGTCCTCACATTTCTTGTCTAGCATTCTTAACATGGATGATATGACTGAATTGTCTCCTGTAGCTTCCGGTTCATTGTGTTGAACGCATGCCTGTCCATTATTACATTGTTCACTCGTAGGCATATTTCCTCACATTTCCTTACCAGCACTTCGGAATCCTCCTGGTCCTCCTCCCCCTTGAAAGTGAAAGTATCATATTTATCCAGTGCATCGGGACCAGCAAGGTTGAGGAATGTGTGCGTCTTTACTTTCTTGCTGGCAGCAATAGTAGTCTGGCATTGCCTTACACACGGCATTCTCGTTTGAACTTCATCCGGTTATTGTATTGTTTTCGACGAGCGGGTCAATTCGGCCAGTCCTTGCGTCATCATCTTCTATTTAGTCTTGCTTCTGACACCATGTAGTAGAAAGCTTTAATGTCCCCGAGGGGCAATTTGTCTCACAGACAGCAGTCGGTAATAAATAGTCAAACAAAAATAGAAACCATACAAATGTATACAATATACACATACATATTCATACAAATACAGCTAGCACCAATGTGGGGCACAATAACTTGCAGACGCTCAACGTACTGTGTAGCAAATGAGGTAACTTTTATTAACATGTGCATAGCGTTTGGGATAACCGTGTTCTATCCAGAATGCCCTAGCACGTTTACCTCTTCTACCCAGTATACCAGAGCACATCAACTTCAGTCTTGTAAACGGAGATGGTTGTCAAGGCAACCATCGGTACAGGTCAAGGACTAGTGAAGCTGTGGAGGACCTTCAGTTGTGCTTGGACTGTACAGACTGGGATGTTTTCAGGACTGCTACCAGCAGTCTGGATGAGTACACACAGGCTGTGACTTCATACATTAGCTTCTGTGAGGACTGCTGTGTACCATCATGCACCAGGGTGAGTTATAACAATGACAAATCTTGGTTCACAGCAAGACTCGGGCTTGGAAAAGGAGCAGGCATTCAAGAGTGGGGCCAGGGGCAGGTTTAGAGAGTCAAAATACAGGTTTAGCAAGGCTGTAAGGGGGGCTAAATGACTGTACTCTGAGACACTCCACCAACAGCTCTCAGATAATGACAGCATCTATCTGGAAAGGGTTCAAACAGATCACCAATTACAAACCTAAAATCCCCCACTATCAATGATTTGTGCCTAGCCAACGACCTGAACCAGCACTACCCCCCTCTCCCACCACAGCAGGGGCCTCTTCACAGCCACTCATCCCCACAATGACAACCCTTTCCATACTGTCTCCAGTGTTTACGGGCATCTTCAACACCTCACTGGAGACATGCCATGTACCAGCCTGCTTTAAAACCGCCACCATCATCTCCGTCTCCAAAAAGCTAAGGATCACAGGTCTTAATGACTACAGACCCGTCGCCTTGACCTCTGTGTGCCTTGTACTGTCCCACCTCAAAGTCATAACTGATCCCGCATGGACACTATTACATTAACACACATCCTTTCTTTAAATTGCCTCACCTTTTTCATAAAATTGCTGTAAGGTTCTCATTTTTTAGAATTTCTATATTATTACTCTCTGTTCAATGTTAGGCACCAATTTCACAAAAGCACATTCCTTGTTTGCAAAAACGAAGGCAATAAAGCTGTTAGGGGAAACAGTGGATACCCCATTCATTCATTATCATTCATTATCCTACTATAGATCACAAAACATAACGCAAAGAAACGACACAAAAACAAAATTAATTAATTCAATAGCCTATATTCAAGTAGAAATGTATTGAATGGATAAACTCTTCATTGCGGATTGTAAACTCGGCAATAGCGGTGAAGTAGAAATAGACAAGCTCCCTACAGTCAAAGATCAAGCCACTCTTCCAGGTGGGGAGCTGTCCTGCTGCGTCAGCCTTCCATCGAACCAGCCCAAAAGGAGCCAGACTGGCAGGCTCCGTCTGTATCCAAGATCATTTAACTTTAAGTCCCTCATCAGATTCTCTCCTGGATGTTTCTTCATTAGAACTCAGTAGGAAGTTCAGCCATGTAGAATAATATAAAACCAACCATTACATTTTTTGTCAAATAAATAACTGTTGCATTAAGCATATTATTTGTCCTGCTCATACGAGATGCGCATTACTCGCTTTGAGTAAAAAGAAAATAGAAATAAAACTACCATGAAAACATGAAAATGTGGCATAATTGTGTTAATGTGATTTCTTTACATTAATCAACAATATAATATATGCTTGCCGTTACCCCAAAGTGATTAATCAGAGAAAGCAAGTTATTCCAGCCTCAGTGGCTCTGCTCTAGGAGCAACATAATCATTAGGCGCTTCCTGATCGACGATAGGACCATTCTCTCTCCCTCACCTCACCGGGATGAGGGATAGGAAAATGAAAGGAGCTAGGAGGTGGTGGTGGGGATAGGGTTGCAGAACTGCAATCTTTCTAACAATAATTCTAACTGCTGACACTGGGGCATCTGGTCTGCAGTGTGCATTTGAAACCCCCACATATAGGCTTATTAATCATGCAAGGAGAAGCAATGGGTATATGCGAAACATGTATACACACATTGTGTATCAGTGTCAATGTATTCTAATTTATTTTTTGGGTCAAAAAAATATCAATGTGTATTTGTACTATGCAATTGACCAATACATTTATCATTGTGCATTTCAGATAAGGGAAAAACCTTTCCACATCCAACATGCCATTTGCATGCTCCTGATGTGGCTTATTACTGTCATTATTTCATTATATCATTATTTGGCCAAATTAACACTTGAAGAATTGAAGTGTCTAGAATTATTCTAAGGACCAATTGTAAGGCCTTAATGTGCAACAAAGCAGCATCACTAGAAGGCTATTAAGTACCATTAGCATCTATCAACAAATATGACAAATATATTTACATTTACATTTAGGGCATTTGGCAGACGCTTTTATCCAAAGCGACTTACAAAGAGTACATTTGTTGAAGGAGAGGCAGCAATATATCACTGTGGTACCTGAAGAAGAATAGATATGGGGAACCATAATGTACATAATTCACCTTGTGATTGTTTAGGGTGAGGGAACGGTTTAGGTAGGTTGTTTTCCCTACGGACTAATTAAGGGGCTGCACCGGGGTTCTCTTGCGGTTTAGTGAGTGCGTGCAGCTAACGTTTTGGATTTACGCAAATGGAAAATAAAGTTTGGAGTTCCATCCTTAATACTCCACCTCCGACTCCCGTTCTTCGGCACTACACTGGTGACCCCGAAGTTTTCGTAGAAGTTTCCGAAAACATATTGAACATGGCAAGCAGCGATATTTTTATTAAGCTGCCGGAGTTCTGGGAGCGCGACGCTAGGGCATGGTTCGCGCATGTGGAGGCGCACTTTGCCTGCCGTGGAATAGCCGACGACGAGAAAAGGTATTACCACGTAGTGGCAGCGCTGGGGAGCTCCGCGGCGTCCAGGTTGGTGGGTTACATTGCAAACCCTCCGCACAGAGACAAGTATGAGGCGTTCAAAGCCCACCTCCTAAAGACTTTTGAATTGTCCACTCAGGAGAGAGCTCGCCAGCTTTTCGCCATTCAAGGCCTGGGTGACAGCAAGCCATCCCAGCTCATGGAGAAGATGCTGAATCTACTGGGGGAGGAACGTCCCAATTTTTTATTTGTGGAAATGTTCCTACGCCACATGCCGCCCCGGGTTCAGACGGCGTTGGCTAACACTGTCATTACAGAACCTCGCGCCCTAGCTGAGGAAGCAGACCGTTTTTTCCTGGCGGCCCAGCAGCCCGGTCCGGACGTATTGGCCCCAACCTTCGGTCCCCCCTTGCCAGTTAAGAGGGCGTGGAACGCCGCAGCTCCGGGCCGGGGTGGGGAGACTGGCCTGTGTTTCTACCACGCGCGGTTCGGCGCCAAAGCGAAAAAGGTGCCTTTCCCCCTGCAGCTACAAGCCGACGGGAAACGGGGGAACCGGCGCTCAGTAGTGGCCCTGAGTGTTGGTGATGCAAGCAGGCTGCTCTTCATCAGTGACAGTATTTCTGGTAGCAGGTTCCTTTGTGACACCGGCGCTCAAAGGAGCGTTATTCCTGCTTCGGAGGAGGACGTCACTCGGGGGGGGCGGGGGCCGCAGTTGGCAACGGCTAACGGCAGCCCCATCCGCACGTATGGTGTGAGGCCTGTTGAACTATGTTTGGGGGGGCAACGGTTCACCTGGGGGTTCGTCACAGCGGACATCGCTTTTTCCCTTCTAGGTGCGGATTTTCTTTGTGCCCATGGACTACTAGTGGACGTTAAGAACAGCCGCTTGGTTGATGCCCTAACCTTCTCCTCCCTCGCATGTACGCGGGGCGAGGCGGAGTACGACGGTCTGTCAGGATCACTGGCAGGGGCGGACAGGTACCTCAGCCTGCTCACTGAGTTTCCTGAGCTGACGCTGCCTACCTTCTCTGCGCCCACCACCAAGCACGGGGTAGAGCATCATGTCACCACGGAGGGACCCCCAGTCTACGCCAGGGCCCGACGACTCAACCCCGACAAACTCGCAGTAGCGAAGGCGGAGTTCTCGCACATGGAGCACCTGGGGATCATCCGTCGTTCTGACAGCCCTTGGGCGTCCCCTCTTCATATCGTCCCCAAGCCCAATGGTGGTTGGCGCCCGTGTGGTGACTACCGCCGCCTCAACGAGGCGACGACACCTGACCGCTACCCAGTCCCGCACATCCAAGACTTTTCGGCGCACCTGGCGGGTAAGCTGGTTTTTGCTAAGGTGGACCTGGTGCGGGGGTACCACCAGGTGCCTGTGCATCCCCTGGACATCCCCAAAACGGCGGTAATCACGCCTTTTGGGTTGTTCGAGTTCCTGCGGATGCCGTTTGGGCTCAAGAACGCCGCTCAGACGTTCCAGCGCCTGATGGACTCTGTTCTACGGGACATGCCTTTCGTGTTCGTCTACCTGGACGACATACTCGTCGCCAGCGCCTCGGAAGATGAACACCTGTCTCACCTCCGGGCCCTCTTCACGAGGCTCAGCCAACACGGGCTAGTCATCAACCTGGCAAAGTGTCTGTTCGGGTTGTCCGCCATCGACTTCCTCGGGCACCGCGTCACCAAGGGTGGAGCGGCTCCCCTTCCGTCGAAAGTGGAAGCTGTCGCGGCTTTTCCTCGCCCGCACACGGCCCGGTCGCTCCGGGAGTTCCTGGGGATGGTGACTTTTTACCACCGTTTCATCGCCCGGGCCGCCCACATCATGCGGCCGCTGTACGAAGCGCTGAAAGGCAAGTCCCCCAACCAAGCCATTAGCTGGACTGCGGAGACTGAGGCTGCTTTCGTGGGTCTCAAGTCCGCGCTGGCGCAGGCTGCTATGTTAGCACATCCGTCACCCACAGCACCCATTTCTGTCACCACCGACGCGTCGGACTACGCCGTGGGCGCCGTACACGAGCAGTGGGTGGGGGGCGCCTGGCAGCCGCTCGCCTTTTTCAGCCGCCAGCTGACACCTAGGGAGCGCAAGTACAGTACTTTCGATAGAGAGCTCCTTGGACTCTGGCTCGCCATGCGGCACTTCCGGTTTTTGCTGGAAGGCCGTGAGTTCACGGCGTTCGTGGACCACAAACCACTCACTTTCGCCATGTCCAAGGTGGCGGAGCCGTGGTCCGCTCGCCAGCAGCGCCAGCTCTCTTACATTTCGGAGTTCACTACGGACATCCAGCACGTTGCTGGTAAGTCCAACCTCGTTGCTGACTGCCTCTCCAGGGCCATCGTCGGTACCATCCAGTTGGGCCTCGACTATACCCGCATGGCGGCGGACCAAACCGCGGACCCCGACGTGCAGGACCTGAAGGCGGCGGACACGGGGCTGCGTCTGGAGGATGTGAATTTCGGTGACACGGGCACCACACTGCTGTGTGACATCTCCACGGGTCAGCCGCGACCGGTCGTCCCCAGTAACTGGAGACGCCCCGTGTTCGAGGTGGTGCACGGCCTTTCACACCCTGGCGGGAAGCCGTCGGTGCGGATGGTAGCGGCTAAGTTCGTCTGGCGGGGGCTCAAGAAGGACGTGCGGACCTGGGCCGACACATGCGTGGCTTGCCAGCGCGCCAAGGTGCACCGCCACACTAAGGCCCCCCTAGAACGTTTCCTTGTGCCTGAGAGGAGGTTTGATCATGTCAACATTGATCTGGTTGGTCCGCTGCCCTCCTCTCACGGTTTCACCTACCTCCTCACTATGGTGGACAGGACGACCCGCTGGCCAGAAGCGGTTCCGCTCACGTCAACGGCGTCTGCTGACGTGGCCCGGGCGTTCATTGGGACTTGGGTAGCCCGTTTCGGCACCCCGTCCGACCTCTCCTCAGATCGCGGCTCGCAGTTCACTTCTGAGCTCTGGAATGCCGTGGCCGAGGGTTTGGGGGTTATGCTCCACCGTACCACCGCTTACCACCCTCAGGCCAACGGCCTCTGTGAGCGTTTCCATCGCTCGATGAAGGCGGCCCTCAAAGCCAGCTTGACGGACGGGAATTGGCTCGACAAGCTTCCGTGGGTCATGCTGGGTCTCAGAACCGCGCCTAAGGAGGACCTACAGTGCTCCTCGGCCGAGCTGGTCTATGGTCAGCCGTTGCGGGTCCCGGGAGAATTCTTCCCCAGCACAACTGCCCCCTGGTCGGCGGCTACCCAGCGGGCCTCCCTACTGGACGGCGCTAGGGACTTTGCACCGATCCCCACTGCTCAGCATGGCACTCCGGTGTCCCGGGTGCCCGTGGGTCTGCGCTCGGCGAGGCACGTGTTCATCCGACACGACGCTCATCGGGGCCCCCTGCGTCCCCCTTACGACGGTCCTTTCCGCGTCTTGGAGCACGGGGCCAAGCACTTGGTGGTGGACGTGGGGGGGAGGGCCGAGCGCATCTCGGTGGACCGGGTTAAACCTGCTCACCTGGACTTGGACCGGCCATTGGAACTGGCTCAGCCTCCGCGACGGGGCCGGCCCCCGGCCTTGCCCCCTTTCGCCAACCCGGGTCCTGCAGTTCCTTTCCCGACCCCCCGCCGCCGTGGGGCGGTACCGGCAACCCCTGCGGCGTCCCACTCCCCGGCTTCCGTTCGCCGGGGTCGTGGTGGTCGGCCTATCGTTCCTCCCCGCCGCACGGACTTTGTTTATGGGTGAATTCTGGGGGGCTTGTATGGGGAACCATAATGTAGATAATTCACCTTGTGATTGTTTAGGGTGGGGGAACGGTTTAGGTAGGTTGTTTTCCCTACGGACTAATTAAGGGGCTGCACCGGGGTTCTCTTGCGGTTTAGTGAGTGCGTGCAGTTTTGGATTTACGCAAATGGAAAATAAAGTTTGGAGTTCCATCCTTAATACTCCGCCTCCGACTCCCGTTCTTCGGCACTACATAGAGCTGTTTTCGAGCATTCATATTTACGAGATGAATAGAACAAGTTTCATAATTGGCAAGTTGTCTGCATAAGTAGCTGGACAGGCGTGCAATTCTAAGCATGATACAACATCTGAGAACGAACAACAATGCTAAGTGCCATTAATAAATGTTAAGACATATAAACACGCAGGTTAGTGCTGGGGGGGGGTTATGTAGAGTCCAGGTGAACTCTGAACAGGTGGGTCTTGAGTCTCTTGTTAAGGGAGGGGGGTTATGTAGAGTCCAGGTGAACTCTGAACAGGTGGGTCTTGAGTCTCTTGCGGAAGCTGGCGAGCGACTCGGCTGTCCTGACATGAGCCGGGAGCTCATTCCACCACTGCGGAGCCAGAACCGTGAAGAGTTGGAACATGGAAGAGCGATGTTTGGCTGTTTTTAGTGAAGGCGGTACCAGTCGTTTGGCAGAAGTTGCCGAGCGGAGTGCTCGGGTTGGGGCGTAGTGTCGGACAAATTTTTGGAGGTAGGTAGGGGCGGTTCCGTTGACAGCCATGAAAGTCAGTACCAGTGTCTTGAATCGAATGCGAGCGATTACCGGGAGCCAGTGGAGGTTGCATAAGAGGGGGGTTACATGGGAGAATTTAGGTAGGTTGAACAACATATATTGAAAAGATATAAATAAATTCCTGCCAACTGTACAGCAAAAATAGATGAGCACACAATTTTATGTTAACTAGATCAATAAAGAAATGACAAAAACCATGCTTAAGCAATAGCTCCTGCTACCAAGTGGTTTTTCCCAGCTCCTCCAACCACCAGGACAGGTAGATGTGTCGAAACCAGCTTAGTGAGTTGGTAAAGTTTTGTGGGCAGAGCAGGTTGTCCCTGCTGACTTGTCAGCGCTGTGTGTGTGTGATGATACACCACAGGTGTGCAGCCTTACCCCTGACTAAGGGGTGACTAAATCCAGATGAGGCTGATTAAACCACCAACCACACACACCAACCACACACACTCCACACATGTTCTTCAAGTGCGTGAATTCCTTGAACTAATATGAATGTACACACATGTCAATGCTTGTGGTTTAAACAAATATAAAGACAAAGAAGGATTTGGAATCATAATTATTTAATTTTTCTTCCACACAGAAAGCAGCAAACATTCTCATATTATATTCAGATTCTTAAATAAGTTATTACATCAAGTTTTATTTCATTTTGTATCATTAGCATTGATCATTTATATATAATAGGTTGAATGTTTAAGGGGATTATTTAATCCCTCAATAAGGACAGCAAGGTTGTTGTGCAAAATATAAAAATCACAAGAAATCCAGAGACAATCTTTTCTTCCCTTATCCACTCTCATCACCATAATGTGTTTTTAAGTATCCATTTTTTAAAACTCATTCCTCCTTCCGCTCGCTTAAATAACCATTACAACCGCTAGTTGAGGACACAAACACCATCTACTAGCAGCCTTTGTGCAAGATAAATAAAAGAATAAACATAATAAATTAACATGTCCGGATTAAAAAACAGGGCATCCAAAATTATAAAAAAATCATTAAGCCTGGCCATTCGCCTGTTGTCGTCGTCCTCCTTCTCACTTTTCTGTGAGCGAGAGCTGAAGGATCCTCTCCAATTCCTCCTCTTCCTCTTTGCACCTCCTGGCGACAAGAGACCAGAAATTAAGAATGTGGGGCATGTTCAATCTGAAAACGGTGTGTACGGCTTTTCTACGGTTTCCAGTGTAAATGTTGTGCAATGGCTTTGAGGTAAGTTTTCTCCCGTTTGGTGGGCCTGTCAGCGGTGTTACCCAATCAGCAGCGACTTGTATATGAACCCTTCCATATTAAAAAGGTAGCATGCAGAATGGAGCCAACTAATATTTTTTTGTATTAAACACATACATATACACATAAATTCATGTAATCAGCCTCTGAAAATGGGCTACTTTGTAAAGAGCGCAAAGAATGGCCCCATTCTAAGCTGCCATAGCTGCCACACCTGCGTAACACCCGTTTAAATAAACATTACATTTTGTAACAACATTTTGTTAGGGTTGAATGCATCCTTGGTGTGATGGGGCCAGGGAAATGACATCCAAACAATTCATCTGGGCCCTATTCCTAGGACATGTTAAGCCAGAGTTCAGGGAATGGCAGAATCTTCAAAAACCATGTGCAATGCATGTTCAAACTACTGTACGTCACTTCATTAGTCTGTATAGTAAACTACAGCTTCACCATTCTTAAAAAAAATAATAAATTACTGTAACATAGGCTTACATGTTTTGATATTTTTATGATCAGTAAAAAAAACGGTCAGGTGAACAGATGGCTTTAACTAGTCTCGCAGAGCCAGCCTGATGTATAACAAGCTAGGCTTCAGCCAAGTCCAGATAGTCCAGGGAAGTGCTTATTTGAGTCAGAATTGTGGTTTGAGATTAAACCTATGCTAACCTGCGACTTGAAACAGGTTCCAGGTTTAGCCGGTCATCATCCGTTATCATCAGGTACCAACAACACAGAGATCCAAGCTGAGAGCCCAGCTGGCCACAGGTGTTATATTAATAATATGAGTAATTAACCAATTAGGTCAAGCACGTGTGGAGGTGGCACATTCTAGTTGACAGAAAATTGACGAACAATATAAATGCACTTGCATCATGGCTTACGTATAATGGATCAATGTACTCTAGATTCATTATAATCTTAGCCCTAGGGTTATCCTCTGCTAACATCACTGTTTTCTCCAGTATGTAATGAAAATATTAGCTGGCAGCTTAAGTGCAGTACTTCAGTTCATGTTTCTGGGAACATTCAATGGGAAAATTAGATAATGGAGTTGCTTAATGCCCACTATGACAGTTCAATTCAAGTTCCATGACCCCTAGCCACTACAAGAAATACTTTTGCATTGATTTGAATTAGCAAAACTTTATGCAAATTTTGAACACTACAAAATGCATCGAGTAGTAAGTTAGTGGCGCCAGCTTCTCACGGAATAATAAAAACATCCCCCACTAACTAAAACATGAAACATGAAGTGCCAACCCTCGGTGTTGTGTACGGTATGTGGAGGGAAGCAACCTGTCGATCTCCTCCTGTTCGCGGCACGACAGCTCCATGGCCAGCCTCAGCTGCTCGTCAAAGCTGGAGATGGGGAGGCCGGTGGGGGGCTGGGGAGGTGTGGCCAGGTGGTGCTCGGCCAGCGTGCTATAGGAGGGCGGGGAGACAGCTGCCAGGTCCACCGGCGAGGCAGAGGAGGAGGACTGGCTTCTGTCATCGGCCACGCCGCCCGCCTCTCCGGCCGGCAGTGTGATGGACAGGGACTCCTGTATCGCTCTGTTGGGCGAGAGAGAGAGAGAGAGAAGCCAGCAAGCATGTCAGATTATTTCACCTTCAGGAAACTTTATTAAACTTTATTAATCCCAGAGGGAAATTGAGGGGAAACTGTACTGCTGAAATCAGGTTCCCTGTTTTGTTATGGATATATTTTTATTAAGATTAACCAATTCAAATCAAGCAAGCGGTTTCAGAAGATGATTTTAACTTGGTCTCAGGACGTTAGTGTCGGGACAGGATATTTTAGCTTGTCTTCCCACCAGCTATGTGAAAAGTTTACCAGTGCTGGCTGAGTTTTAGTTATCAGTCCTCTTCTGGATCTGAGACTAATGGTCAGCCATATCGCATATGTTGTGGTCCCACCAGTCAGGTTTCCAGTAGAGACCCATTCCATGTAACAAACCTATCTGTATACCACACTTCCTGGTTCAAATGATCCAACTTGTAATGATTTAAAGCGCTCATGTGACGCATGTGATGCTTACTAGCTATTACAAATGGCGGATCCTCAGGCCAGGATGTAAGTGGCATATATAGCAGTGTTATTATTAGCATCATTAGATTCCTATGAGTGAAACATTTTGATTTTGAATGGGTCCAGAAAAAAAACAGCTCCATTAGTACAAAATACACATAGGCAACAATGCTGACGAGGTGACATACATACAAGTCTGAGGCCATGGTTCTCCGCCGAAAAACGGTGGAGTGTTCCCTCCGGGTTGGGAGTGAGTTGCTGCCTCAAGCGAAGGAGTTCAAGTATCTCGAGGTCTTATTCACGAGTGAGGGCAAAATGGAGCGGGAGATGGACAGACGGATTGGTGCAGCGTCTGCAGTGATGCGGGCGATGTACTGGTCCGTTGTGGTGAAGAGGGAGCTGAGCCGGAAGGGGAAGCTTTCGATTTACTGGTCCATCTACGTTCCAACCCTCACCTATGGTCACGAGCTTTGGGTAGTGACCGAAAGAATGAGATCGCGGATACAAGCGGCCGAAATGAGTTTCCTCCGCAGGGTGGCTGGGCTCAGCCTTAGAGATAGGGTGAGGAGCTCAGACACCCAGAGGGAGCTCGGAGTAGAGCCGCTGATCCTCCGCATCGAAAGGAGTCAGCTGAGGTGGTTCGGGCATCTGATTAGGATGTCCCCCGGGCGCCTCCAACTGGGAGGAGACCCCGGGGCAGACCTAGAACTCGCCGGAGGGATTACATATCTCGTCTGGCCTGGGAACGCCTCGGGACCCCCCAGGAGGAACTAGAGTGTGTGGCTGGGGAGAAGGAAGCCTGGGGGGCCCTGCTTAGCCAGCTGCCACCGCGACCCGACCCCGGATAAGCAGACGAAAATGGATGGATGGATGGATGGAAATACATGTACATATTTTTTCTCAGAGTATATACTGCGATGTGCGATGTGAATGGAGGCCTAATGACTAATTAGGCTTACAGACTGACTTATAGGCTTCAGGTCTATAAGTTCTGCACCCATTATAAAGCCATGAACAGTCTGCCGGCCTAACAATAACAGGTCCGCCTAGCAAATGCAGAGGCCTGCTGGTAACTCAGGTCCACAGATCCACCCCAACCGCGCAAAAGGACTAGGACAAAAGACGAGCTCTCATCTACACAATATAACAAAGAGACAAGATTAAATACCCATGAAGGTGATGGCACCACAGAACCGCCGTCCAAACCGAGGTTTGTTAGATAGAAGTGATTCAGGAGATCAGTCAATGTAGCATCAATGTGAAATATTGTGTGTTCTGTCTGCTTGCGAAGCAAGCAGTGGATCGCGCCAATATGCGTGAGTTCATGGGCCAGGCCGGCAGGGACGGCGCATTGGCTTTACCAATGCCAGCGGCAGAGGCGGACGGAGTGCTGACCATCTCCATGCCGAAAATGGCACCAGGGGATGACATCGAGGCCTTCTTTGAGGGGACGGCAGAGGTGTGTGGTTCGCCACCCGCCCAGTGGGCTGTGCGGGCGCACAAAGCTTACCGGCAGCAGCCTGCTCGTCCTACTGCACCGAGATCCAGTAGGAGGATGGCACCAGACCGTTCGCCCACCAGATGGACGCCACGGGACGATGGCTGCTCCTGGATGAGGGAAGCTCCCAACAGCTGCTGGAGGAGGTGATCCGGGAGGGCTTCATCTTGGCTCTACCCCCGTCAACAGCCGAATAGGTGATGGGCCACAGGCCGGCTTCCCTTGACGTTGCGATCAACCTGGCCGAGGACCACCTGGCGCTTCCACCGCAGACCAAGGGCGAGGGTGGCCAGGCCCCATTTTCGACACGGTGCCTTCTGGCAGTAGGGTGGGGCCGCCGGTTTGCGCTGGCTCCCCGCCATTGTCCAAAAACCCCTTCCCTCCCCCAGCACACCAACCCACATGGGGGTTACCGATCAGACCCAATGTCGGCCTCAGTCCCAGGACCCCCACGGCGAGCCCCAGGACCGGAGTGCATGCGCTATGGCTGGCCCAGCCACAACCCACACGAGTGCCCAATGGTGGCGGTGGGGCAGTGGTAGAGGTGGCCACGGCGTCAGCTTCCGCTCCCGGTCCGGATGAGGGGTACCAGATACCGGTAAAGGTACAAGGGGGAATGCATCAGGCACTGCTGGATTCAGTAGAGTTGTCAGACCTACTGAATCCTGAATGGGGATCTGCACAAAATTCTTCACCAAAAAGCATAATGTTAAGGCTGTGTGTCCCCTCGTATTAGGTACCGATTGGCCGGGCTTTATCACTGCAGTAACAAGCTTAGGGGATGCGCAGTCACGACCGACGGGGAAATGCGGAAGGTCCACCGTCCTCGCCAGGGATGCGAGGTCACTGGACGCAGTTCCAGAGGGGTGGACCCAGCGGAGCCTCCTCTGGGCATTTTACCATCTCCAGTGTTCCCCCTGGTGGGAGATTTGCCCCTGGAGCAAACACGTGATGACACTGTCCAAGTGATGAAAATGTATGGACAATTGGTACACCCTGAAGCGGTCGTCACTTTCCCAGACTTCGCCATAATTAGGGACAGATTGGATGAGGGTGAGCTGTGGCAGTCAGTTACTCATTCCAAAAAGCCGATGGGAGATGATTTTTCACAGCCCAATGGCGGGTCACTTGGTGATAAGACACACAAATGGATTATGGCCCGATTCTATTGCCCGGGTATTTCTGACGTATGTGCGTCTTGTCAGGAATGTCAGCTAAGCAATCCATTGGCCATCCCAAATGCCCCGTTGCGGCCATTTTCATTAATTGAGATTCCCTTCGAAAGAATTACGATAGATTTCAACCGGCCATTAGACTGTAGCTCACAGAGTTATTGTTTTGTATTAGTCATCGTCGATTATGCAACTTGGTACCAGAGGCAGTGCCTCTACGCTCTATCTCGGCGAAGAGCATAGCACAGGCTCTATTCCAATTGATCTCCCACGTTGGAATCCCTAAAGAGATTCTGACGGATCAAGAATCTGTCAGATTTTGATGATGAGCGCTTCACATGTGAGGAAGCACCAGATCCTGCGGATGTTGTAGAGAGCAATTCTACAAGATTCAACAACTCTGACTTGTCTGCCACGTTCGACACAGTGAACCACCAGATTCTCCTCTCCACTCTGGTAGAGCTTGGCATTGCTGGATCTGCATTATCCTGACAGATTGCACCCATCAGGTCACATGGAATGGCTCCCTGTCCAGATGCTGCACCATTGACACCGGAGTCCCCCAAGGCTCAGCTTAACCTAGAAAAGACTCAAAATCTCTTCATGTTGGGGAAAGACTGCCCTCAGATGGACCTACTTGTCACCATTGAGGACATTGAAGTCTCCCCTGCACCGACTGCAATGAACCTTGGCGTTGGTACTGGATGACCAGCTGTCCTGCAACGCCAACATCACAAGAAGGAGAACAGAAGAGCTACTAGTACTGGGCTATCTGGTAAGTAAAATAAAATGGTAAAATGTATCTCTGTGTATCCATTTAAAGCCACTTCTCCCTCATGTGACTTGGGGAAAAAAGGCCAATCACACGCATGCAGTTAGATACCTTCGCTGTAGTCCCTCTAAGTGCATTCTGGTTCATAGAGTTTGAACAATCTTACCTCTCCAGCTGACAGTCATCCTCATATAGGGAAGACGAGGGGACCGGACGGCTGTTGGTCAAGGCCTCCCAGATGGTTACCTGGAGAGAAAGCACGCACGCACACACACACAGTTGAAATTGCATTTGTACAAACACTGCATAGTTACAGAATGAAAATGCTAACAATAATTCACCAAGACTACTTTTACAACAGTTTGCATAGCCGAGACATTACGAATCTACTATTTTCTACAAGTTGTACTTAATGTTTGTGCCTGCTATGTTTTGTGCTACCAACCACCCATTTATGAGTCCTTTCTGTTCCTTCTCAACGCTTCCATCTCTTGCACTTTAGAAGGCATGGTGATGCCCCACTCACACACAACTTGTGTACAGTACAACTTAATGCATTGTCATAGCCCTCTTGTCTATGAAAATAAAAATATTGTACAAACTCAAATTTGACATTCGACATTCTTAAACAACTCAAAGCAAATCCCAGCTTTAGGAACATGATGTGTATTCCAAGCTGGTATGTGCCCTGGATGCATTGGACCTGGTCGCTCTCGGTCCCTGCATCCAGGAGGCTCTGCTGGATGGCGAACTGCAGCAGGTTGTCATCCTCGTCGCGCATTGGCTCACTGCGGCCGGGGCCAAGCGTGGCGTAGTCCGCCGGGGGCTCGAACACGGACGGGTCCACCTCACAGCTGATCCCCTCCCCCGGTTCCCCTGGTTCACCATGAATGACAGCAGGAACGTGTTCATTGTGACTTTTCTGAATAAAAATAAACTACACTAAACCAAAACACCGAAGAAAAAGAGATGCAACCCATTTGGTAAACCTTTAGATGTCAAATAATATTTTGTCTGTCCATCTTTGCTCTTTGACACAAAAATGTCAGAGCTGTCCCACTAGTGAAGCGAACATGAGATGGAGGGCAGGAAATGTTCACTGGATATAAGATGTCTTTTTTGGAGGTTGATTGTGTGTTCAAGCATCATGGTTTAATGATACTAAGGAGTGTGTGTGGTTGGTGGCTGGTTTAAGGAGGCTTACCTAACCTGAGTTAGAGCCTCAAGGGATTTAAGATTCAAGACGTTTATTTGTCACATACACATACAGGATGTGCACTGAAAATGTGGCAATGCCCAGCAGAATGTGCAAAAGGACAATACAATACAAATAACAGGAATTGTTATACAAATAACAGAATCGCCACCTTATCGTGGTGGGGGGGTTTGGGCGCCCCCGTGACCCTGGGAGCTGTGTTGTCCGGGGCATTAGCCCCTGGTAGGGTCTCCCAAGGCAAAGTTGTCTCAGGGGAGGGGCCAGACTAAGAGCGATTCAAAGACCCCATGAAAAGACTCCCGGAAAGAACAGTCACCTCGCCCGGACAAGGGAAACCGGGGCACCCTTCTGGAGCCAGACCCGGGAGGGGAGCTCGTCGGCGACCGTCTGGTGGCCGGACCTGGATCCACGGGGCCCGGCCGGGCCAAGCCCGAAAAGACAACGTGGAGTCACCTCCCTGTGGGCTCACCACCTGCAGGGAGAGTCATTGGGGTCGGGTGCATTGTATACCGGGCGGTAGGCAAAAGCGGGGTCCTGGGCGTGCGGATCCCCGTCATCGCCGACTGGTTCTAGGGACGTGGAACGTCACCTCACTGGCGGGGAAGGAGCCGGAGCTGGTGCGGGAGGTGGAGCGGTACCAACTAGATATGGTTGGGCTCACCTCCACGCACAGCACCGGGTCTGGAACCAAACTCCTGGAGAGGGGCTGGACCCTCTACTTCTCCGGAGTTGCCCAGGGTGTGAGGCGCCAGGCGGGTGTGGGGATACTCACAAGTCCCCGGCTGAGCGCCGCTGTGTTGGAGTTCTCTCCGGTGGACGAGAGGGTCGCCTCCATGCGACTACGAGTCGCTGGGGGGAAGGCTCTGACTGTTGTGTGTGCTTACGCACCAAACAGCAGCTCAGAGTATCCGGCCTTCTTGGAGTCCTTGGGTGACATCCTGGAAAGGGTTCCATCCGGGGACTCCATAGTTCTACTGGGGGACTTCAACGCACACGTGGGCAATGATGGAGAAACCTGGAGGGGAGTGATTGGGATGAACGGCCTGCCCGATCTGAACCAGAGTGGTGTTTTGTTATTGGACTTCTGTGCTAGTCATGGACTGGCCATAACAAACACCATCTTCGAGCATAGGGTGGCTCACAAGTGTACCTGGTACCGGACCACCTTAGGCCAAAGGTCGCTGATCGACTTTGTAATCGTATCAGCAGATCTGCGGCCGCATGTTTTGGACACTCGGGTGAAGAGAGGAGCAGAGCTGTCAACTGATCACCACCTGGTGGTGAGTTGGATCAGATGGCACGGGAGGCTGCCAGACAGACCTGGTAAACCCAAATGTGTAGTGAGGGTGAACTGGGAACGTCTGGTGGAAGCCCCTGTCCGTAGGGTCTTTAACTCCCACCTCCGGAAGAACTTCTCGTGCATCCCGGGAGAGGTTGGGGACATGGAACCTGAGTGGGCCATGTTCAGAGCCTCCATTGTAGAGGCTGCAGCTCGTAGCTGTGGTCAAAAGGCTGTCGGTGCCTGTCGTGGCGGCAACCCAAGAACCCGTTGGTGGACACCAGCGGTGAAGGAAGCCGTCAGGCTGAAGAAGGAGGCCTTTCGGGCCTGGTTGGCCCAGGGGTCTCCTGAAACAGCAGACAGGTACCGGGAGGCCAAAAGGACTGCAGCTTCAGCAGTTGCTGAAGCAAAAACCCGGGTGTGGGAGGAGTTCGGGGAGGCCATGGAGCAGGACTTTCGGTTGGCCTCAAGGAGGTTCTGGCAAACTGTCCGGCGACTCAGGAAGGGAAAGCAGGGCTTGGCTCAGGCTGTGCTCAGTCGGGGAGGAGAACTGCTGACCCAGACTGAGGATATTGTCGGGCGGTGGAAAGAACACTTTGAGGAGCTCCTGAACCCGACCAGCACGTCCTCGGGGGAAGAGGCAGAGTCTGAAGACTCGGGGGAAGTCTCACCCATATCCTTGGTAGAGGTCGCTGAAGTAGTCAAAAAGCTCTTCAGTGGCAAGGCGCCAGGTGTGGATGAGATTCGCCCTGAGATGCTGAAGGCTCTGGACATTGTCGGGCTGTCGTGGCTGACACGCCTAGTCAATGTAGCGTGGAGGTCGGGGACAGTACCTGTGGAGTGGCAGACCGGGGTGGTGGTCCCCATTTTCAAGAAAGGGGACCGGAGGGTGTGCTCCAACTATCGGGGTATCACACTGCTCAGCCTCCCCGGGAAAGTTTATTCCAGGGTGCTGGAAAGGAGGCTCCGGCCGATTGTCGAACCTCAGATCCAGGAGGAACAATGCGGTTTCCGTCCTGGCCGTGGAACAGTGGACCAGCTCTTTACCCTCGCAGGGTTGTTGGGGGGCGCATGGGAGTTTGCACATCCAGTCTACATGTGCTTTGTGGACTTGGAGAAGGCCTATGACCGTGTCCCCCGGGGAATCATGTGGGGGGTACTACGGGAGTATGGGGTACCGGTGCCGTTGATACGTGCCATTCGGTCCCTGTACGAACAAAGTGCGAGCTGCGTCCGTATTCTCGGCACAAAGTCAAGCATGTTCTCAGTGGGTGTTGGACTCCGCCAAGGTTGCCCCTTGTCACCGGTTCTGTTCGTGATCTTCATGGACAGAATCTCAAGGCGCAGCCGAGGTGAGGAGAGTGTCCGGTTTGGGGACCTCAGAATTGCATCTCTGCTCTTTGCAGATGATGTGGTTCTGTTGGCTACATCAGACCGTGACCTCCAGCATGCACTGGAGCGGTTTGCAGCCGAGTGTGAAGCGGTCGGGATGAGAGTCAGCACCTCCAAGTCTGAGGCCATGGTTCTCTGCCGGAAAACGGTGGAGTGTTCCCTCCGGGTTGGGAGTGAGTTGCTGCCCCAAGCGAAGGAGTTCAAGTATCTCGGGGTCTTGTTCACGAGTGAGGGCAAAATGGAGCGGGAGATGGACAGACGGATCGGTGCAGCGTCTGCAGTGATGCGGGCGCTGTACCGGTCCGTTGTGGTGAAGAGGGAGCTGAGCCGGAAGGCGAAGCTTTCGATTTACTGGTCCATCTACGTTCCAACCCTCACCTATGGTCACGAGCTTTGGGTAGTGACCGAAAGAATGAGATCGCGGATACAAGCGGCCGAAATGAGTTTCCTCCGCAGGGTGGCTGGGCTCAGCCTTAGAGATAGGGTGAGGAGCTCAGACATCCGGAGGGAGCTCGGAGTAGAGCCGCTGCTCCTCCGCATCGAAAGGAGTCAGCTGAGGTGGTTCGGGCATCTGATTAGGATGCCCCCCGGGCGCCTCCCTTTGGAGGTTTTCCGGGCACGTCCAACTGGGAGGAGACCCCGGGGCAGACCCCAGAACCCGCTGGAGAGATTATATATCTCGTCTGGCCTGGGAACGCCTCGGGATCCCCCAGGAGGAACTAGAGAGTGTGGCTGGGGAGAAGGAAGCCTGGGGGGCCCTGCTTAGCCGGCTGCCACCGCGACCCGAACCCGGATTAAGCGGACGCGAATGATGGATGGATGGATGGAATTGGAGGATCAGAATAATCCACAATATTTAATGTATTACATGCAAAAAACAGCAGCAGGAATGAGATATCTAAACAAATAGGCATATAACAAGCAAGCAATATAAAACAAGGCAATTTATAAAGAACAAAATTATAGAATAAAGTAAGTAGCAAGGACGCATGTATGTATTGTGGGCAGCCGCCACTAAAGGAGCGCTAAGAAGGAGAGCTATTGGAAGCATTATTCATTCCTGGCATTCACACTTCCGGCCCCTAGAGGGAGCCAGCTGAGAAAAAGCACAAGCCGCCCGAGAACCGGCATTAGCCGTATTGGAATTGCCTGCGACTGCGTTAAAAGAACTCCCGTGGCAGCCAATCAGGACCTGCCTTCAGGACATAAATAAGAGAAGGACCTGGGGTGGTGGGGGGAGAGTCGAAGAGAGTGTTGGTGGAAGTGGTTGGACTTAAGACGACGACGAAGAGAAGACTGTGCCTTTGAACGTCTTGAGTAACCCGTCATTCGTGTTATCGGACCCTTGACTACCTGAACCAAACCCTGCTACTGTATGAGACTTCTTCCCGGTGTACTAGACCCTGCTTATGGACTTACGACGACTATGTGGATTAAGAACTGTCGCACTGCTATAACGTACAGCTTTCCCTCACAATTGCAGTCGATAAAAGTTGTATTTCATTGAAACCTGGTGTGGAACTTGAATTCATTATTTTCAATCAAACGTGAACACTCGTTCACAGTAATGCATGGTCATAAGTTCTGTAAGTTATGGAGTGAAACGGTGTGCATGTACTGTGTACTAACCGTTGTGTGTGTGTGTAATGGGAGGGGGCAGTGAGGGGTCGCTGGTGAGGTTTCAGAGTTTACAGTTTCCTGACGGCATGCGGAAAGAAACTCAATTTTAGAACTCTGTTCTAGCATGACATGCGGAGGAGGAATTCCTCAGCTGCCTGAGGTGGAGAGGTGCTGCATCGGCCTTCTTCACGCAGAGTGTCATGTGTGTAGTCGCAAACAGATAGACACCTCTCCACAGCAGTCCATTCATCCCACAGTCTTGTACTGAATGTCAGCAAGACCCAAGGAGCCTCATCCGTGGACTTCAGGAACAACTGAGGGCCCAACTCCCGCCATTCAGCTTAGACGGGACAACCGGTGGAAATGCAATCCAGCGTGCTTCCATTTCCTGGGACTACAGATCTCCGACGACCTTATGTTAACTTTATGCTAGTATAAGAATATACTGTACAAGGCAGGTACTATTAACTAAATTGGTTTAGAGTTCAGAATTTAATGCTTAGAATACGTACGGAGTGAATGGGGAGTAAGCATTCCCATTAAATAGGTTGTTAAATATGGCCAATAAAGAAATCTGAAATGCCTCATCCATGTTGTAAGTCCACATCAGCTCCTTAGTTTTGGAGAAATTCAGCATGAGAGTGTTTGTCCTGGGAACCATGTGTTTGACAGGTTAGGCAACTTATTGCTCTGTAGGCACTTCTCATCAATTAGGAGATTGAGACCGCACAGCCACTGTCATCTGCAAACTTGACAAATGGTGTTGGAGCTGGCCACACAGTCATGTGTGTACAGGGAGTAGAGTAGGGGGCTGAGGACGCAAACCTGGGGGGACCAGGTTGATAAGGTTTGGAGGGTGTAATCTGCCGCACCCTGACGACCTGGGGCCGCCTGGCGGTTAGGAAGTTCCCGGATCCAGGCGCAACAGGGGGGTGTTCAAGTCCCAGCTGCAGCTTGCCCAGCCAGTCTAATATTTTCAGACTGGCTGGCAAGCTGGCCCTATGGTGTTGTAAAGCTGAAAATAGCAATAAATAGCTTTCTCACATAAAGCCCCCAGCTTCTGACTCAAGATGAGAGAGGGAGCAGTGCAGTAGCGGGAGACAGCAAATCGCGCCGCTGCAGTTCAGACCGTTAGGTGAAAATGCAGCAGGTCCATGGAGGGAGGTTAGAGGCGCAGGATGTTTTGGAGAGTCCTTGATTCAGGCCTCTCAAAATATTTCAATGACCACCAAAGGTTAGGGGCCACTGGTGGGTAAGTCATTCAGGCATGCTGGAGAGGCAGTCTTGGGCACAGGGACAATAGTGACCAGTTGAAAGCAGGATGGGACTATGGGACTCAGCCAAAGGAGAGGTAGAATAATTGTGGTGAAACCGGAGCTAGCCTGTTAGAATAGATATAAGCTTTAATTTATCCTGAGGGGAAAAGGGGGGGAAAAATTTTCCCTTGTGCCAGGTTACATAGCGAATACAGTAACAACAGAATGATAAAAAACAGAATGATAGAAAATTAAAAAAATTTAAACTAACGGATTTACAAATTTACAGTGAAAATATACAGTTAAAATAAACGTATAATACAAGTTATGAAGGCATGGTAAAGATACGATATTCGACGGGCGAAAACAATTTTGGGCATGACTTTGTCTTGTAGGGGGAGTTATGAGGGAGGAGTTTATAGAGTTTTGATGGCCACAGGCCAGAAAGGACCTCGCTGTGGCGTTCTGTTGGTGCACCTCGTAGTTAGTCTCGGCTTGAAAGGTGCTCTGGTGTGCCACCAGTGTGCTGCAGGGGGTGGGAGGGCGTTGTCCATAATACTGAGTAGTTTAGCTCAGCAATCCTTCATCTCCGAGACCTCTACCACAGACTCCAATTCGCACTCCCAGGACAGAACCTGCTTTCCTGTTGAGCTTATTGAGTCTGTTGCGTCGGCTGCCTTCAACCCTGCTTACCCCCAGCACACAACAGCGTAGAAGAATGACGCTGGCGCACCACAGATAATGCACAGGTCTTCAGTACTCGTCCAGATACGCCACGTGGACCTGTGCTTATGGTGTTCACGCCTCAATCAAAGCCCTCCTCACGTACGTGCTTGGTCACAGAGAGTGTGCTCATCCCTAGCAATGGAACTCACTTCAGCTACTGGTCCACTGCAGTGTTGTTGCTAGCCTCGAAACAGAGCAGCAGAATGAGTCAGGTCGTCCGCTAGGATGCGTCTGCACTCCACAGTTGAGGGGTTTTTGCCCCGGTAGACTTGTGGATAGTCTGTAGCCCCCTGCCCAAATGATGTGTCCTGGTGTCGCGTCTGCGCCTCATCTACGACTCCACTCTGTCTCTGTAACTGTACCTCCTCTTTGGGTCCTTCACGGCTCACCGGAGTCCATAGGACGCCGCTTTGTATCCATCCAATCGTGGCCAGAATACAGGGCCGGAAGTTTTGTAGGAGCAGTGCGGTTGTTCAGGGCGTGCGCGGATGGATTGCTCATGAACCCACGGTCGATGAACGGTCATTGAAGCTGGATAGTGAACATTCCCATCAACGTCACTCAGAGGCGTCCTGATCATTCGTGTGTTTGGTCAGACCAACGATTTATGTCCTCGTCACTACCCGCCTCCTGTACTATACTTTGTTAATACTCTCGGCATTAGGAAATGCGGCATGGTTCGACTTACGGAATGGGGGGAGAGGCAGCCTTGTAGCCTCTCTTGAAAGGGTTGGGCGTGATTGTTAAATCTACGGGTTAAATCCACCATCACCCACACCCTCGTTTTTCCACCTGCTTGTGTACAACAGCTACAAACGTATACAATAACCTGGTTTTATTTAACAAACTTCCTGTATCCTGATGTTGGGAGAGAGACCTGAAAAAAGCCACTTTAGTGGTGATTAGCAGAGGGCAATTGCTACAACTGCCACCCAAAATGGGGCCTCTTCAATAAAGCAAAGCAAAAAAAATAATCGAAGACTCCAGGCCAAGAAAAAAAAAAAAATAAAAAATGGCCGCCTGGGAAGTGCCTCGATATCTCTGATGACGGTGATGGCTGCATTGGGGGCACAGCAGAGGACGGGGGTGGCCGCAAGCAAACCGGCCACGGGCAAACGCGCCTGTTGCTGCGCCACCACTGCAAAACCAGCCTGTAACAGCCAAGACCCACCACGCTCTGCCCAACCAGGATAGAAGCAGAAGACGAACTCACACGCGCCAGTCAAGCTACACCTGCTTCTGTCTACCACATCTCCAACACTAAACCGGTTAGAACATCAAGGCTGTGTCCTGGTTGAATAGGGGGGCGCCAGAAAAGCTTACTAGGTTGTGTGTGGCAAGACCATACTGTCACAGAAAATTGGCAAGACAGTTGAAATGAGTTTATGAATATAAATAAGATTTAATGTCAATCTACCCATATCAAGAGTGAGTGAGTTGTTTACCGGCGCTGGGCAGCGGCCGTCGGCAGTGTGGACATGATGGAAGCCGCCGACAGGCTCATGCGGCAGGCCACCGACACACACCTCGAAAACCATCATCCAATAACAAACACAGGTTACTGAAGGTCAACTCTGGCGTTTGAGCACACATGGAACAGTGGATCTCATGGGGCCCACCACACACACAGGATCTCCAGGAAGTTAAGTCGCCCAAGTTAGGGGGATCTCGCTACTTAAACCAAACAGAGAACATTGTGACTAGCATTTATGTAAATCCTTTAAGAATTCTGAAAAAGACTTGTAGGCGTTTATTAATTAAGATAATTTTGGCATCAGCTACAGTATATAAATGTGTGAAGAAAGAACACACACAAACAAGAAAAACAAACACACCCACGCTATCTTGACAGGGAAGCGGTGGCAGGCGCAGGTGATGAAAATCACGCAGCTTTTGCGAAGTGGGCGTTGAGATGGCCATGAGGTCGATGATGGGCGTCACCTGCTGGGCTAGCGATAGAGGGTGGACCTCGCTCAGGAGCCACAGTGTAGCCTTTGAAACACTGCAGGGGGGAATTGTGAATGCTTATAATTTGTTTGAGAAATTATAACATTTCTGAATAAACAAATAAAGTAACATAACAATACTTGATTACTTATGAATATTTTGCCTTTTAACTTCCAGAAAGTGAATGAACATTTCAGTTCGTGATAATTTTGCATCAACCTTGTGGAAGGAATAACCATGTTAAAATCCCCGTATTTTTATCACCAAGGTGTGATGTGATTCGCCAATTAACGTTTCAAAATTGTATGAACCAAAATTGTCCATTGTGACATGTTGACAGCAAATGCATGATGTATGTATGGATAGATAAGCTACGCAAGTTTGGTACTGAGTCCACTGGAATATTATGTCCAGTAATAATGGTAACTTGACAGCTCAATCACAAATTGCACAAAAACAAACTCAACTGATTTTGTGTCCTCAATATGTCCTGAATGAAGAGGTAAAAAAGTTGTATAAAAATTGAATGAAAGGAAAATTCCAGAAATTCAAATGGCGCCATCTCACCTTAGTGACAATAATCTAATGCTCAAAAGATTAAAAAAGCGCATATTACATATCATCACGCACAGCTGCATAGG
>PIJE02000036.1:345144-685971 GCA_002895965.2 Coryphaenoides rupestris
GATTGTAACCATATCAAATATGAAATAACTAGTGCAGTGCCCGTTCAAAATATTTTTTCAATTAGTTAGCAGAATATGTAATGTAACTAAATTAATAAAAACAAATAGGCCTAGGCTACTAGCCATAAATAGCTAGCTAACTACTTAGCTTCTTATCCTATGCAGCTGTGCGTGATGATATGTAATGGCTTTTTTTAATCTTTTTTGAGATAGATTATTGTCACTAAGGTGGATGGCGGCCATTTTGAATTTCTGGATTTTCCCTTCATGCAATTCTTTACAACTTTTTTCCTCTCATTCAGGACATATTGAGGACACAAAATCAGTTGAGTTTGTTTTTGTTGCAATTTGTGTGAGGTCAAGTTACATTATTACTGGACTAATATCCAGTGGACTGTACCAACTGGTAGGCTTATCTATCCATACATACATCATGCATGTGCTGTCAACATGTCACAATGACAATTTTGGTTGCATGACAATTTTGAAACGTAATGGCGAATCACACTCACACCTGGTGATAAAATACGGGGATTTTAAGACTGGGTTATTCCTCCACAAGGTTGATGAAAATTATCACGAACTGAAATGTCATTCACTTCCTGGAAGTAAAAGGAAAATATTCATAGTAATCAAGTATGTTATGTTACTTATTTGTTTATTCAGGAATGTTTATAATTTCTCAACAAATATAAAGATTCACAATTCCCCCCTGCAGGTTCAAGGCTACACTGTGGCTGAGCGAGGTCCACCCTCTATCGCTAGCCCAGCAGGTGACGCCCATCATCGACCTCATGGCCATCTCCAACGCCCACTTCGCAAAGCTGCGTGATTTCATCACCCTGCGCCTGCCACCCGGCTTCCCTGTCAAGATAGGTGGGTGTGTTTGTTTCTTGTTTGTGTGTGTCTTTCTTCACACATTTATATACTGTAGCTGATGCCAAAATTATCTAATAATAACGCCTACAAGTCTTTTTCAGAATTCTTAAAGGATTTACATAAAATGCTAGTTGCACAATGTTCCTCTGTTTGGTTAAGTAGCGAGATCCCCCTAACTTGGGGGACTTAACTTCCTGAGATCCTGTGTGTGTGGTGGGCCCTCAGAGATCCCACTGTTCCATGTGCTCAACGCCAGAGTGACCTTCAGTAACCTGTGTGGCTGCGATGAGCCTGTCGGCTCCATCACTGTCCACACTGCCGAGGCCGCTGCCAGCGCCGGTAAACACTCACTCACTCTTGATATGGGTAGATTTGACATAAATCTTATTTATATTCATAAACTCATTTCAACTGTCTTGCATTCTGTGACAGTAGGTCTTGCCACACACAACTAAAGTAGCTTTTCTGGGCCCCCCCTATTCACCAGGACACAGCTTGATGTTCTAAACCGGTTTAGTGTTGGGAGATGTTTGGTAGACAGAGCAGGTGGTAGCTTGACTGCGGTGGAGTTCGTCTTCGGCTTCTATCCTGGTTGGCAGAGGCGTGGCTGGGTCTTGGGCTGTTACAGGCTGGTTGCAGTGGTGGCGAGCAACAGGCGGTTGCCCGTGGCGGTTGCTGTGCGGCCACCCCCGTCCTCTGCTGGGCCCCAATGGCAGCCATCACTGTCATCAGAGATATCGAGGACTCCCAGCATCTGCTGGGAGTCTTCGATATTTTTTGCTTTTGCTTTATTGAAGAGGCCCCATTTTGGGTGGCAGTGTAGCAATTGCCCTCTGCTAATCACCACTAAAGTGGCTTTTCAGGGCTCCCCCAACATCAGGATACAGGAAGTTGTTAAATAAACCAGGTTATTGTATACGTTTGTAGCTGTTGTACACAGAGCAGGTGGAAAAGAGGGTGTGTGGTGATGGTGGATTTAACCCGTAGATTAACCAATACTTTACGTGTTCAGCCTCACCCAACCCTTTCAAGAGAGGCTACAAGGCTGCCTCTCTTCCCCCATTCGGTAAGTCGAACCATGCCGCCATTTTCCTAATGCCAGAGTATTAACAAAGTATAGTACAGGAGGCGGTAGTGACGAGGAACATAAATCGTTGGTCTGACCAAACACAGAATGATCAGGACGCCCTGAGTGACGTTGATTGGGACATGTTCCTATCCAGTTCCAATGACGTCATCGACCGTGGGTCGATGGATCCATCCGCGACGCCCTGAACACCCGCACTGCTGCCTACAACTCCGGCCCTGTATCTGGCCACATGGATGGATACAAAGCGGCGTCCTATGGACTCCGGTGAGCCGTGAAGGACCCAAAGAGGAGGTACAGGTACAGAGACAGAGTGGAGTCGTAGATGGAGCAGCGCGACACCAGACACATCATTTGGCAGGGGCTACAGACTATCACAGTCTACCGGGGCAAAACCCCCTCAACTGTGAGTGCAGACGCATTCCTAGCGGACGACCTGAACTCATTCTGTGCTCTGTTCGAGGCTAGCAACAACACTGAGTGGGACCGTAGCTGAAGTGAGTTCCATTGCTAGGGATGAGCACACTCTCTGTGACCAAGCACGACGTGAGGAGGGCTTTGATGAGGGTGAACACCATGAAAGCTACAGGTCCACGTGGCGTATCTGGACGAGTACTGAAGACCTGTGCTATCTGTGGTGGCCAGCGTCATCTTCTACGCTGTTGTGTGCTGGGGCAGCAGGGTGAAGGCAGCCGACGCCAACAGACTCAATAAGCTCATCAGGAAAGCGGGTTCTGTCCTGGGAGTGGAATTGGAGTCTGTGGTAGAGGTCTCGGAGAGGAGGATGCTGAGTAAACTACTCAGTATTATGGACAACGCCTCCCATCCCCTTCACGCCACACTGGTGGCACACCAGAGCACCTTCAGCCGTAGACTGAGACTACCGAGGTGCACCACAGAACGCCACAGGAGGTCCTTTCTGCCTGTGGCCATCAAACTCTATAACTCCTCCCTATAACTCCCCCCTACAAGACAAAGTCATGCCAAATTGTTTTCGCCGTCGAATATCGTATCTTACCATGCCTTCATACTTTATTTATACGTTATTTTAACTGTATATTTTCACTGTAAATTTGTAAATCCGTTAGTTTATTTTTAATTTTCTATCATTCTGTTTTTTATCATTCTGTTTGTACTGTATCGCTATGTAACCTGGCACAAGAATTTCCTTCAGGATAAATAAAGTTATATTCTATTCTAACCAGCTAGCTCCGGTGTTCACCACAATATTCTACCTCTCCTTGGCTGAGTCCATAGTCCCAGCCTGCTTCAACTGGTCCACTATTGTCCCTGTGCCCAAGACTGCCTCTCCAGCATGCCTGAATGACTACCCACCAGTGGCCCTAACCTTGGTGGTCATGAAATATTTTGAGAGGCTGATCAAGGACTCTCAAAACATCTGCGCCTTCTAACCTCCCTCCATGGACCTGCTGCATTTCACCTACCGGCTGAACTGCAGCGGGCGATGCTGTCTCCCAGCTACTGCACTGCTCCCTCTCTCATCTTGAGTCAGAAGGGGGGCTATGTGAGAAAGCTATTTATTGACTATTTCAGCTTTCAACACCATAGGGCCAGCTTGCCAGCCAGTCTGAAATATAGACTGGCTGGCAAGCTGAGCTGGGACTGAACACCCCCCTGTGCGCCTGGATCCTGGACTTCCTAACCGCCAGGCCCCAGGTCGTCAGGGTGGGCAGATACACCTCCAAACCTATCAACCTGGTCCCCCCAGGTTTGCGTCCTCAGCCCCCTACTGTACTCCCTGTACACACATGACTGTGTGGCCAGCTCCAACACCATTGTCAAGTTTGCAGATGACAGTGGCTGTGGGTCTCATCTCCGGTAATGATGAGAAGGCCTACAGAGAATAAGTTGCTAACCTGTCACACTGGTCCCAGGACAACATCCTCATGCTGAATGTCTCCAAAACTAAGGAGCTGATTGTGGACTACAACATGGATGGAGGATTCAAGATTTCTTTATTGCCATATTTAACAACATATTTAATGGAATGCTTACTCCCCATTCACTCCTACAGTATTCTAAGCATAAATTCTGAACTCTAAACAATTAGTAATAGTACCTGCTGTACAGTACTATTCTTATACTAGCATAAAGTAACATAAGGTCGTCGGAGATCTGTAGTCCCAGGAAATGGAAGCAGCTGATGATTTCCACCGGTGTCCCGTCTAAGCTGATGGGGGAGTTGGGCCCTCAGTTGTTCCTGAAGTCCACGATGAGCTCCTTGGTCTTGCTGACATTCAGTACAAGACTGGGGATGAATGGGACTGCTGTGGAGAGGGTCTATCTGTCTTGGACTACACACATTGACACTCTGGTGAAGAAGGCGAAGCAGCACCTCTCCCACCTCAGGCAGCTGAGGAAATTCCTCCTCCGCAGTCATGCTAGAACAGAGTCTAAAATTGAGTTTCTTTCCGCATGCCGTCAGGACTGTAAACTCTGACCTCACCAGGACCCCCTCACTGCCCCTCCCATACACACACACACACGGTTAGTACACAGTACATGCACACCGTTTCACTCCATAACTTACAGAACTTATGACATGCATACTGTGACGAGTGTTCACGTGATTGAAAATAATGAATTCAAGTTCCACACCAGGGTTTCAATGAAATACAACTTTTATCGACTGCAATGGTGAGGGAAAGTGTACTTAGTAGCAGTGCGAAGTCTGTAATCCCACATAGTCGTCGTAGTCCATAAGCAGGGTCTAGTACACCGGGAAGAAGTCTCATACAGAGCAGGGTTGGGTTCAAGGTAGTCAAGGGTCGATACACGAAAGAACGGGTTCTCAGACGTTCAAAGGCACAGTCTTCTTCTCGTCGTCGTCTTCGTCAACCACTTCACCACACACTCTCTTCGACTCTCCCCACCACCCAGGTCCTCTCTTATTTATCGTCCTGAAGGCAAGGTCCCTGATTGGCTGCCACGGAGTTCTTTTAACGAGGCGCAGGCAATTCCAATACGGCTAATTGCCGGTCTCGGCGGCTGTCTCAGTGGCTCCCTCTAGGGCCGAAGTGTGAATGCCAGGAACGAATAATGCTTCCATAGCTCTCCTCTTAGGCTCCTTAGTGGCCGGCTGCCACAATACATACATGGTCTGTACTTACTTTATTCTATAATTTTTGTTCTTTATATTGCCTTGTTTTTTATATGCCTTGCTGTTATATGCCTATTTGTTTAGATATCTCATTCCTGCTGCTGTTTTTGCTGTAATACAGTAAATATTGTGGATATTCTGATCCTCCAATTCCTCCATCCATCCATTCGCGTCCGCTTATCCGGGTTCGGGTCGCGGTGGCAGCCGGCTAAGCAGGGCCCCCCAGGCTTCCTTCTCCCCAGCCACACTCTCTAGTTCCTCCTGGGGGATCCCGAGGCGTTCCCAGGCCAGACGAGATATATAATCTCTCCAGCGGGTTCTGGGTCTGCCCCGGGGTCTCCTCCCAGTTGGACGTGCCCGGAAAACCTCCAAAGGGAGGCGCCCGGGGGGCATCCTAATCAGATGCCCGAACCACCTCAGCTGACTCCTTTCGATGCGGAGGAGCAGCGGCTCTACTCCGAGCTCCCTCCGGATGTCTGAGCTCCTCACCCTATCTCTAAGGCTGAGCCCAGCCACCCTGCGGAGGAAACTCATTTCGGCCGCTTGTATCCGCGATCTCATTCTTTCGGTCACTACCCAAAGCTCGTGACCATAGGTGAGGGTTGGAACGTAGATGGACCAGTAAATCGAAAGCTTCGCCTTCCGGCTCAGCTCCCTCTTCACCACAACGGACCGGTACAGCGCCCGCATCACTGCAGACGCTGCACCGATCCGTCTGTCCATCTCCCGCTCCATTTTGCCCTCACTCGTGAACAAGACCCCGAGATACTTGAACTCCTTCGCTTGGGGCAGCAACTCACTCCCAACCCGGAGGGAACACTCCACCGTTTTCCGGCAGAGAACCATGGCCTCAGACTTGGAGGTGCTGACTCTCATCCCGACCGCTTCACACTCGGCTGCAAACCGCTCCAGTGCATGCTGGAGGTCACGGTCTGATGTAGCCAACAGAACCACATCATCTGCAAAGAGCAGAGATGCAATTCTGAGGTCCCCAAACCGGACACTCTCCTCACCTCGGCTGCGCCTTGAGATTCTGTCCATGAAGATCACGAACAGAACCGGTGACAAGGGGCAACCTTGGCGGAGTCCAACACCCACTGAGAACATGCTTGACTTTGTGCCGAGAATACGGACGCAGCTCGCACTTTGTTCGTACAGGGACCGAATGGCACGTATCAACGGCCCCGGTACCCCATACTCCCGTAGTACCCCCCACATGATTCCCCGGGGGACACGGTCATAGGCCTTCTCCAAGTCCACAAAGCACATGTAGACTGGATGTGCAAACTCCCATGCGCCCCCCAACAACCCTGCGAGGGTAAAGAGCTGGTCCACTGTTCCACGGCCAGGACGGAAACCGCATTGTTCCTCCTGGATCTGAGGTTCGACAATCGGCCGGAGCCTCCTTTCCAGCACCCTGGAATAAACTTTCCCGGGGAGGCTGAGCAGTGTGATACCCCGATAGTTGGAGCACACCCTCCGGTCCCCTTTCTTGAAAATGGGGACCACCACCCCGGTCTGCCACTCCACAGGTACTGTCCCCGACCTCCACGCTACATTGACTAGGCGTGTCAGCCACGACAGCCCGACAATGTCCAGAGCCTTCAGCATCTCAGGGCGAATCTCATCCACACCTGGCGCCTTGCCACTGAAGAGCTTTTTGACTACTTCAGCGACCTCTACCAAGGATATGGGTGAGACTTCCCCCGAGTCTTCAGACTCTGCCTCTTCCCCCGAGGACGTGCTGGTCGGGTTCAGGAGCTCCTCAAAGTGTTCTTTCCACCGCCCGACAATATCCTCAGTCTGGGTCAGCAGTTCTCCTCCCCGACTGAGCACAGCCTGAGCCAAGCCCTGCTTTCCCTTCCTGAGTCGCCGGACAGTTTGCCAGAACCTCCTTGAGGCCAACCGAAAGTCCTGCTCCATGGCCTCCCCGAACTCCTCCCACACCCGGGTTTTTGCTTCAGCAACTGCTGAAGCTGCGGTCCTTTTGGCCTCCCGGTACCTGTCTGCTGTTTCAGGAGACCCCTGGGCCAACCAGGCCCGAAAGGCCTCCTTCTTCAGCCTGACGGCTTCCTTCACCGCTGGTGTCCACCAACGGGTTCTTGGGTTGCCGCCACGACAGGCACCGACAGCCTTTTGACCACAGCTACGAGCTGCAGCCTCTACAATGGAGGCTCTGAACATGGCCCACTCAGGTTCCATGTCCCCAACCTCCCCCGGGATGCACGAGAAGTTCTTCCGGAGGTGGGAGTTAAAGACCCTACGGACAGGGGCTTCCACCAGACGTTCCCAGTTCACCCTCACTACACGTTTGGGTTTACCAGGTCTGTCTGGCAGCCTCCCGCGCCATCTGATCCAACTCACCACCAGGTGGTGATCAGTTGACAGCTCTGCTCCTCTCTTCACCCGAGTGTCCAAAACATGCGGCCGCAGATCTGCTGATACGATTACAAAGTCGATCAGCGACCTTTGGCCTAAGGTGGTCCGGTACCAGGTACACTTGTGAGCCACCCTATGCTCGAACATGGTGTTTGTTATGGCCAGTCCATGACTAGCACAGAAGTCCAATAACAAAACACCACTCTGGTTCAGATCGGGCAGGCCGTTCATCCCAATCACTCCCCTCCAGGTTTCTCCATCATTGCCCACGTGTGCGTTGAAGTCCCCCAGTAGAACTATGGAGTCCCCGGATGGAACCCTTTCCAGGATGTCACCCAAGGACTCCAAGAAGGCCGGATACTCTGAGCTGCTGTTTGGTGCGTAAGCACACACAACAGTCAGAGCCTTCCCCCCAGCGACTCGTAGTCGCATGGAGGCGACCCTCTCGTCCACCGGAGAGAACTCCAACACAGCGGCGCTCAGCCGGGGACTTGTGAGTATCCCCACACCCGCCTGGCGCCTCACACCCTGGGCAACTCCGGAGAAGTAGAGGGTCCAGCCCCTCTCCAGGAGTTTGGTTCCAGACCCGGTGCTGTGCGTGGAGGTGAGCCCAACCATATCTAGTTGGTACCGCTCCACCTCCCGCACCAGCTCCGGCTCCTTCCCCGCCAGTGAGGTGACGTTCCACGTCCCTAGAACCAGTCGGCGATGACGGGGATCCGCACGCCCAGGACCCCGCTTTTGCCTACCGCCCGGTATACAATGCACCCGACCCAATGACTCTCCCTGCAGGTGGTGAGCCCACAGGGAGGTGACTCCACGTTGTCTTTTCGGGCTTGGCCCGCCGGGCCCCGTGGATCCAGGTCCGGCCACCAGACGCTCGCCGACGAGCTCCCCTCCCGGTCTGGCTCCAGAAGGGTGCCCCGGTTTCCCTTGTGGAAGCCTGGGGGGCCCTGCTTAGCCGGCTGCCACCGCGACCCGAACCCGGATAAGCGGACGCGAATGGATGGATGGAGGAATTGGAGGATCAGAATATCCACAATATTTACTGTATTACAGCAAAAACAGCAGCAGGAATGAGATATCTAAACAAATAGGCATATAACAGCAAGGCATATAAAAAACAAGGCAATATAAAGAACAAAAATTATAGAATAAAGTAAGTACAGACCATGTATGTATTGTGGCAGCCGGCCACTAAGGAGCCTAAGAGGAGAGCTATGGAAGCATTATTCGTTCCTGGCATTCACACTTCGGCCCCTAGAGGGAGCCACTGAGACACAGCCGCCGAGACCGGCAATTAGCCGTATTGGAATTGCCTGCGCCTCGTTAAAAGAACTCCGTGGCAGCCAATCAGGACCTTGCCTTCAGGACATAAATAAGAGAGGACCTGGGTGGTGGGGAGAGTCGAAGAGAGTGTGGTGGAAGTGGTTGACGAAGACGACGAAGAAGAAGACTGTGCCTTTGAACGTCTGAGAACCCGTCTTCGTGTATCGACCCTTGACTACCTGAACCCAACCCTGCTCTGTATGAGACTTCTTCCCGGTGTACTAGACCCTGCTTATGGACTACGACGACTATGTGGATTACAGACTTCGCACTGCTACTAACGTACACTTTCCCTCACCATTGCAGTCGATAAAAGTTGTATTTCATTGAAACCCTGGTGTGGAACTTGAATTCATTATTTTCAATCACGTGAACACTCGTCACAGTATGCATGTCATAAGTTCTGTAAGTTATGGAGTGAAACGGTGTGCATGTACTGTGTACTAACCGTGTGTGTGTGTGTATGGGAGGGGCAGTGAGGGGGTCCTGGTGAGGTCAGAGTTTACAGTCCTGACGGCATGCGGAAAGAAACTCAATTTTAGACTCTGTTCTAGCATGACTGCGGAGGAGGAATTTCCTCAGCTGCCTGAGGTGGGAGAGGTGCTGCTTCGCCTTCTTCACCAGAGTGTCAATGTGTGTAGTCCAAGACAGATAGACCCTCTCCACAGCAGTCCCATTCATCCCCAGTCTTGTACTGAATGTCAGCAAGACCAAGGAGCTCATCGTGGACTTCAGGAACAACTGAGGGCCCAACTCCCCCATCAGCTTAGACGGGACACCGGTGGAAATCATCAGCTGCTTCCATTTCCTGGGACTACAGATCTCCGACGACCTTATGTTACTTTATGCTAGTATAAGAATAGTACTGTACAGCAGGTACTATTACTGATTGTTTTAGAGTTCAGAATTTATGCTTAGAATACTGCAAGGAAGTGAATCGGGGATAAGCAATTCCATTAAATATTGTTGGTTAAACTTATGGTCAATAAAGGAAATCTTGAATCCTCCATCCATAGTTGTAGTACCACAATCAGGCTTCGCTTAGTTTTGGAGACATTCAGCCATGAGGATGTTGTCCTGGGACCAGACTGTGACAGGTTTAGCAACTTAATTTCTCTGTAGGCCTTCTCATCATTACCGGAGATGGACACAGCCACTGTCATCTGCAAACTTGACAATGGTGTTGGAGCTGGCCACACAGTCATGTGTGACAGGGAGTGACAGTAGGGGGCTGAGGACGCAAACCTGGGGGGACCAGGTTGATAGGTTTTGGAGTGTATCTGCCCACGCCTGAACGACTGGGGCCTGGCGGTTAGGAAGTCCAGGATCCAGGCGCACAGGGGGGTGTTCAGTCCCAGCTCAGCTTGCCAGCCCAGTCCTATATTTCAGACTGGCTGGCAAGCTGGCCCTATGGTGTTGAAAGCTGAAATAGTCAATAAATAGCTTTCTCACATAGCCCCCTTCTGACTCAAGATGAGAGGAGGAGCAGTGCAGTAGCTGGGAGACAGCATCGCCCGCTGCAGTTCAGCCGGTAGGTGAAATACAGGCAGGTCCATGGGAGGAGGTTTAGAAGGGCAGATGGGTTTTGGAGAGTCCTTGATCAGCCGCTCAAAAATATTTCATGACGCACCAAGGTTAGGGCCACTGGTGGTAGTCATTCAGGCATGGTCTGGAGAGTGCAAGTTTTGGGCAACAGGGACAATAGTGGACCAGATTGAAAGCAGGCTGAGACTATGGAACCTCAGCCAAGGAGAGGTAGAATATTGTGGTGAACACCGGAGCTAGCTGGTTAGAATAGAATATAACTTTATTTATCCTGAAGGAAATTCTTGTGCCAGGTTACATAGCGATACAGTACAAACAGAATGATAAAAAACAGAATGATAGAAAATTAAAAATAAACTAACGGATTTACAAATTTACAGTGAAAATATACAGTTAAAATAACGTATAAATAAAGTATGAAGGCATGGTAAGATACGATATTCGACGGCGAAAACAATTTGGCATGACTTTGTCTTGTAGGGGGGAGTTATAGGGAGGAGTTATAGAGTTTGATGGCCACAGGCAGAAAGGACCTCCTGTGGCGTTCTGTGGTGCACCTCGGTAGTCTCAGTCTACGGCTGAAGGTGCTCTGGTGTGCCACCAGTGTGGCGTGCAGGGGGTGGGAGGCGTTGTCCATAATACTGAGTAGTTTACTCAGCATCCTCCTCTCCGAGACCTCTACCACAGACTCCAATTCCACTCCCAGGACAGAACCTGCTTTCCTGATGAGCTTATTGAGTCTGTTGGCGTCGGCTGCCTTCACCCTGCTACCCCAGCACACAACAGCGTAGAAGATGACGCTGGCCACCACAGATAGCACAGGTCTTCAGTACTCGTCCAGATACGCCACGTGGACCTGTAGCTTTCATGGTGTTCACCCTCATCAAAGCCCTCCTCACGTCGTGCTTGGTCACAGAGAGTGTGCTCATCCCTAGCAATGGAACTCACTTCAGCTACGGTCCCACTCAGTGTTGTTGCTAGCCTCGAACAGAGCACAGAATGAGTTCAGGTCGTCCGCTAGGAATGCGTCTGCACTCACAGTTGAGGGGGTTTTGCCCCGGTAGACTGTGATAGTCTGTAGCCCCTGCCAAATGATGTGTCTGGTGTCGCGCTGCTCCATCTACGACTCCACTCTGTCTCTGTACCTGTACCTCCTCTTTGGGTCCTTCACGGCTCACCGGAGTCCATAGGACGCCGCTTTGTATCCATCCATGTGGCCAGATACAGGGCCGGAGTTGTAGGCAGCAGTGCGGGTGTTCAGGGCGTCGCGGATGGATCCATCGACCCACGGTCGATGACGTCATTGGAACTGGATAGGAACATGTCCCAATCAACGTCACTCAGGGCGTCCTGATCATTCTGTGTTTGGTCAGACCAACGATTTATGTTCCTCGTCACTACCGCCTCCTGTACTATACTTTGTTAATACTCTGGCATTAGGAAAATGGCGGCATGGTTCGACTTACCGAATGGGGGAAGAGAGGCAGCCTTGTAGCCTCTCTTGAAAGGGTTGGGTGAGGCTGAACACGTAAAGTATTGGTTAATCTACGGGTTAAATCCACCATCACCACACACCCTCTTTTCCACCTGCTCTGTGTACAACAGCTACAAACGTATACAATAACCTGGTTTATTTAACAACTTCCTGTATCCTGATGTTGGGGGAGCCCTGAAAAGCCACTTTAGTGGTGATTAGCAGAGGGCAATTGCTACACTGCCAACCCCAAAATGGGGCCTCTTCAATAAAGCAAAAGCAAAAAATATCGAAGACTCCCAGCAGATGCTGGGAGTCCTCGATATCTCTGATGACAGTGATGGCTGCCATTGGGCCCAGCAGAGGACGGGGGGTGGCCGCACAGCAACCGCCACGGGCAACCGCCTGTTGCTCCCGCACCACTTGCAACCAGCCTGTAACAGCCCAAGACCCAGCCACGCCTCTGCCAACCAGGATAGAAGCCGAAGACGAACTCCACCGCAGTCAAGCTACCACCTGCTCTGTCTACCAAACATCTCCCAACACTAAACCGGTTTAAGAACATCAAGCTGTGTCCTGGTGAATAGGGGGGGCCCAGAAAAGCTACTTTAGTTGTGTGTGGCAAGACCTACTGTCACAGAATGCAAGACAGTTGAAATGAGTTTATGAATATAAATAAGATTTATGTCAAATCTACCCATATCAAGAGTGAGTGAGTGTTTACCGGCGCTGGCAGCGGCCTCGGCAGTGTGGACAGTGATGGAGCCGGACAGGCTCATCGCAGCCACACAGGTTACTGAAGGTCACTCTGGCGTTGAGCACATGGAACAGTGGGATCTCTGAGGGCCACCACACACACAGGATCTCAGGAAGTTAAGTCCCCCAAGTTAGGGGGATCTCGCTACTTAACCAAACAGAGGAACATTGTGCAACTAGCATTTTATGTAAATCCTTTAAGAATTCTGAAAAAGACTTGTAGGCGTTATTATTAGATAATTTTGGCATCAGCTACAGTATATAAATGTGTGAAGAAAGACACACACAAAACAAGAAACAAACACACACCACCTATCTTGACAGGGAAGCCGGGTGGCAGGCGCAGGGTGATGAAATCACGCAGCTTTGCGAAGTGGGCGTTGGAGATGGCCATGAGGTCGATGATGGGCGTCACCTGCTGGGCTAGCGATAGAGGGTGGACCTCGCTCAGCCACAGTGTAGCCTTGAACCTGCAGGGGGGAATTGTGAATCTTTATATTTGTTGAGAAATTATAAACATTCCTGAATAAACAAATAAGTAACATAACATACTTGATTACTATGAATAATTTTCCTTTTACTTCCAGGAAGTGAATGACATTTCAGTTCGTGATAATTTTCATCAACCTTGTGGAGGAATAACCCAGTCTTAAAATCCCCGTATTTTATCACCAGGTGTGAGTGTGATTCGCCATTACGTTTCAAAATTGTCATGCAACCAAAATTGTCATTGGTGACATGTTGACAGCACATGCATGATGTATGTATGGATAGATAAGCCTACCAGTTGGTAACAGTCCACTGGATATTAGTCCAGTAATAATGTAACTTGACCTCACACAAATTGCAACAAAAACAAACTCAACTGATTTTGTGTCCTCAATATGTCCTGAATGAGAGGAAAAAAGTTGTAAAAAATTGCATGAAGGGAAAATCCAGAAATTCAAAATGGCCGCCATCCACCTTAGTGACAATAATCTATCTCAAAAAAGATTAAAAAAAGCCATTACATATCATCACGCACAGCTGCATAGGATAAGAAGCTAAGTAGTTAGCTAGCTATTTATGGCTAGTAGCCTAGGCCTATTTGTTTTTATTAATTTAGTTACATTACATATTCTGCTAACTAATTGAAAAAATATTTTGAACGGGCACTGCACTAGTTATTTCATATTTGATATGGTTACAATCATATACTGTTGCTGCCTCAAGCGAAGGAGTTCAAGTATCTCGGGGTCTTGTTCACGAGTGAGGGAGCGGGAGATGGACAGATGGATTGGTGCAGCGTCTGCAGTGATGCGGGCGCTGTACCGGTCCGTTGTGGTGAAGAGGGAGCTGAGCCAGAAGGCGAAGCTTTCGATTTACAGGTCCATCTACGTTCCAACCCTCAACTATGGTCACGAGCTTTGGGTAGTGACCGAAAGAATGAGATCGCAGATACAAGCGGCTGAAATGAGTTTCCTCCGCAGGGTGGCTGGGCTCAGCCTTAGAGATAGGGTGAGGAGCTCAGACATCCGGAGGGAGCTCGGAGTAGAGCCGCTGCTCCTCCGCATCGAAAGGAGTCAGCTGAGGTGGTTCGGGCATCTGATTAGGATGCCCCCCGGGCGCCTCCCTTTGGAGGTTTTCCGGGCACGTCCAACTGGGAGGAGACCCCGGGGCAGACCCAGAACCCGCTGGAGAGATTATATATCTCGTCTGGCCTGGGAACGCCTCGGGATCCCCCAGGAGGAACTAGAGCGTGGCTGGGGAGAAGGAAGCCTGGGGGGCCCTGCTTAGCCGGCTGCCACTGCGACTCGGCCCCGGATAAGCGGACGCAAATGGATGGATGGATGGATGGACAATCATATACAATACCAAATTAATCGTGTGTATTTGGTATTGTATTGAGGCAAATGAAAAGTGTGTCATTTGCAAGCAGTCTGTGGACGGAGGAGGGTCGTCAGTATCAACACTTGGAGAGAAGGGAAGTTCATCTATCAACCAGGCCAGTAATACGAGGGGAGACAATATTCACGCTGTACCTGGTGAGAAGGTACACTAAGAGTGTAGCTGGACATACATTCACCCACAACAGATAGCCAAGGACATCAGGCAACAAGAGTCTAAATTAAGTACAAGCAGTGAAAGTCATACACTAAGATCGAGTACAGGGAGGTTCTCTTACAGTACCGATTCCCTCTTTTGTGGCACACCAGCTCAGTTTGGAAAAAAGAGAAAGAAGTCAAGACAATTGAATTCAAGAACACGCTTTTGGCATCATGTCGTGAACGAGGTGATGATTGGTCAGATACTGTGAAGGCACGGATTTTGCATGTGCATGACCTACATGCAGCAAATGCAGTCTACCACCAGACTTGCAGTGTGAATTTTCACACAAAGAAGCAGATACTATTAGTGTATCAGACAAACACACAAGAATCCAAGAGGATGAAGGTTGGCTGGCGTCAATCTGATGAGATGACAGCAGCATTCTTGGAGGTATATTGAAGAAAATGATGACGAGCAGATCAACATAAATTATCTAATTGACCTGATGCAGCAGAAGCTTGCACACAGTGAACATGAAGCATATGGTTATACCCACATGAAGACGTGGCTCCAAGAACACTTCGGTGAGAAGATAATATTCACAGAGATCAATGGGATGCCAAATGTGGTTACCATCAGGACAACAGCCAGGGTGGTGCTGCAAGACTACTATGAGACACAGCAGAAACAAACAACACAAGTGAAGAGAAGATCAAGCTTGTGCAGGCAGCTGCAAAGCTCATCAAACAAGATATCAAAGACATTGGATTATCCTATGAATCCTATCCAGCTATTGATGACATAGAATCGCAAGAGGCTGGCGTCAGATTTCTTCAAGATAATCTTTGCGTGCTCCTGGAAGAACTATTTGTCGGGACCAAAACTCAAGCCAAAGTGGTAGCAATCGGACAAGCAATGATGCAGGCATCTAGACCAAGATTCATGTCAGCACCATTTCAGTTTGGGTTGGGCGTGCAACTATATCGCAATTTTGCATCGCGGTTCCTCATTGACACTCTTCATAATCTTGGGTTTTGTTGCTCATACCACCAGTTTGAACGGAATGCTGCCAAATTATTCCTGACCTATCAACAGAGTTTGTCCAATATGTGGCCGACAATGTCGACCATAACATCCGCACGCTTGGCACATTCCATGGTATGGGGATGATTGCGGCCATAACCCCTGGAATTAGATCAAGGCAGCCAATCCCCAGGGCCAAAGCTACTTCCTTGGATGTGGCAAAGGTTGGAAGGGTACAAGTATGGTACCACAAAGACGAAAGGCATGATTTGATGGCACTGACCTACCAGAAGCTTGTTGACCTTCAGGTCCAGAATGGGTATGAAAATCTTGATGTCCTGTGGAAGGCATCTGTCCTCTTTGGGTCTCCCAGACCTGCATGGTCAGGAATGATGCAGTTTGTGCACAATGGTGACCACCCTGGCAAGGCGACTGTTATGTTTCTGCCGATGATCGATCTGAATCCTAGTGATAGCACATGCATATTCTCAACCCTGACATTTGTTAGTGAGCATGTACAATGCCACAATGTCACCTCAATAATCACTTTTGATCAGCCACTCTGGTGGAAGGCTCTCATGATTATCAACTCCGAGCCAATGGAAAGTGATCTGAGACGAACAGTCTTACGTTTGGGTGGCTTCCTCGGTTGCATTGCACACCTCATGGCCTCATCTGGATGCAGTAATCCACATGATGTGTGGCAAAGCTTTTGTGCGAGCAGTTCGTGCACACTCAATTGTTGATGCAGCCCTCAATGCACTGATGCTAGCAAACGTGTTCAATGTCCAATTACCACAGCAATCTGGAAATACAGACAACAGTAAGGATGAAGAGTCAGAGTAAGTCGAAGCAGCTGCAAGGCAGCCGTATTATCAGATAACAGATGTGAGCAGAGATGCCGACCTGGACAGAGCTTTTAAGATCTATTAGAAGCTGATGAACGGGACTATATCTGCTGAAGAAGTCTGTCTGTCTGATGTTCTAGTGAGAATCAAAGACCGCCTTCAGAAGCACATAGAGTCCACCAAGAAGTCTCTAGAACTTCAGCTCTCTGGATTCAGTACATGGACATGCTAGACATCCTACGGAAATACATCACTGCAGGGAACACACTGGAAAACTGGGCCTTACATCTGCAGGCTATCCAGGACATGCTACCCTATCTGGCAGCATCAGGACACAATCTTTACACCAAATCTACCAAGGGTGTATTTCAGCTAAGATGGACAACCTCAGGACTGAACACCCAGAAGTCAAAATGTTTTTGAGGAAGGGTTCCACGTGCATTCGGCAAAGTGATCGCCTATGGGCAGGTCTCTCACCTGAACTGATCATTGAGGCAGGGTTCTGATAGACGAAGTTTAAACCAGTGGGGTGGGGCTCACACGGGGGGCGGGATGACGGAGCAACCAACGTCTGTTAGTGGTTGCTATCCGATGCCCGCCTGTGCAGAAGGTAAACCAGGCAATGGGAGGGACTCACGGGGTCAACTACAACACTGGAGAGCAGAACAAAGACATGACCAAAGTGAGGCAAGCCCGTGACTGGAAGGACACACTGACAGTTCTCAGTTATCTACAGTAGCAAAATCCATTCAGCAATGACCCTAGTCTGCGCAACATTGCCACTGGGGAGCATGCCCTTTCCACCGTCAATGTTGATACATTGACGCTGCGATACTGAAGTCTATGGATGGACTAACACCTGCTGAGTACACCTTCAAGAGGAAGGATCAAGCTGTCACTCTCGGCATGAAGTCTTCTGTAAGAATCGATGGAGATCAAATTTAAGTTGATCCACAGCTTCTCTTCCAGAGACTGGTCATAGTGGCACAGATATGCGATGAACTTGAGTTAGCCCTCAAATATGACCTATGTAGCTATCCCCCAGCCCTGTTTGATTCCTCTCTACTGCTTTGAGAAGCAAAGAAGCCAGCCCTCGCCGATGCCATCTGGGGTCTTATTTGGCCTTATGTTCCAGCAGATAATGTAGTTGATGGCAGCCAGTATGTCTTCGATGGTGGAGCACTTCTTCAACGCATCACATGGTCCCATGGATCTACTTATAAATACATATGCCACCAGTATACAGAGTATGAAAGGAAGAAGTATGGCAAGGCTGTAGTGGTGTTTGATGGGTATGAAAGTAACAACACAAAGGACATGACACACCACAGACGGTCAAAGGGGAAGACTGGCACCACTGTGACATTTACAGCTGACATGATAACAATGCAGAAGGAACAGTTCCTGGCTAACAGGCAGAACAAGCAGAAATTTCTTTCCATGCTAAGTGAAGAGCTGCAGAAGGCAAACTGTGAGACACACCATGCCTCAGGAGATGCTGACCTGCTGATTGTGCAGAAAGCTGTGCAGTGTGCTACCACCAACAATACTGTACTAATAGGGGATGACACAGACCTCTTAGTCCTTCTCTGCTACCATGCTAGCCTAGACTCCCATGACCTGTTTTTTTGTTCTGAGTCGAGGAAGAACACAAAGAAGCCTCGCACATGGAACATCAAGGCTACAAAACAACTATTTGGCCCAGACATATGTAAACACATCTTGTTCTTACATGCAGTTCTTGGATGCAACACTACATCTCGCCTCCACGGGATTGGGAAGGGAGCTTCCCTCAAGAAATTCAAAGAAAGTGACATATTCAGAGAGCAAGCCGAGGTGTTCTATGCACATTCAGCTTCTACAGATGATGTGGTTGAAGCAGGAGAGAAAGCGATGGTGATTCTCTACAATGGAAAATCAACTGACACCTTGGACTCCCTCCGATATCATCGGTTCTGTGAGAAGGTGGCATCTAGCTCTACTTACGTTCAGCCACAGGTCTTACCACCAACATCAGCAGCAGCAAAGCATCACAGCCTGCGTGTGTACTTGCAAGTACAAGAATGGAAGGGATCTACAGATGGACCTCGTCCTACAGAGTGGGGATGGCAAAAGTGTGATGAGGGGTTTGTGCCAATTCAGACAACCCTACCCCCTGCTCCAGAAAAGCTTCTGCGGGTCATCAAGTGCAACTGCCAGGCTGACTGCAGCACCCTGAGATGCACATGCAAAAAGAACAATATCGAGTGCACTCCGGCATGTGGAAACTGCAGGGGATCCAGCTGCACTAACTCAATACAGATGCCCTGTGACGAGGATGAAGATGACATTGTGTAGTGTTACATTGTTTGCATATATTTAATTCAATATATTAAATTATTATGATCAATGTGATGATGTGATCATAATAAACTCATCACTGATATTCTATATGCTTTTTTTGCTTCAAGGAAAAACAGCATGGTCAAATCCCGCAGAAAGGGCTAAAAAAGCATTTTTTGTAGGATCATACTTCGGCCATTTTCAAAACTTTCCCTTCATGCGATTCCTTACAACTTTTTTTCCTTTCATTCAGGACATATTGAGGATACAAAATAAGTTTGTTTTTGTTGCAATTAGTGTGAGGTTCACCCCCATTTTTGCATAAAATGCCTTGACTATATGCTGGTAGACTAGATCTAGTCATAAATCTGATGTCACTATGTGAAAATGACAATTTTAATCATATGGCTGATCTATCCAGCATACATCTGGGTGGACGCTCCCACTTGTGATGTAATAAGCCAGAGATTCTGAAACAGCTTACAGTGACTAATCACACGCAGACCTGTATAATAGTCAAGGTGTGAGTGTTTAAGACAAGGTTATTCCCCCACAAGATTGAAGAAAGGTCCCAAAGATCCCAAGCTGAAATTGAATTTGCTTCTTGGAAGTAAAAGGAAAATATTTGCAATAATAAAGTATGATGATCATGGATAAAGGGTAGGTCAAGCACCATGCCATTGCCATGGAAATGGACAGGTGGTACCTCTGGACTTTGCTGGTAAGCTCGACGGGGCGGCCGATGTCGCGGCCGTTCAGGTTGAACTCTGAGTCAAAGTACTCGTCTGCAGTGATGGCTGTGGGGTTGTGGGGGCTGGCGCACTGAGACACGTTTCCCTGAGAGAAGAGCAAGCACACACACACACACACGCCTTAAGGTTGGACATGACACTATTGTTATGACCGTTTTTGTCTTGTGTGTGTCTTTTCTATGACTTTGTGTTCTAGCTGCAGCACACTGATGATGGCTTGAGGGCACCTATGTTCTCTCATAGGGTCTTGCTTGTTGGTGTTGTGAATGAAACTATTCTTTTGCATAAACGCCATTCCCTCCTTATGTTGCAGTCTTTGAGCCATAACATAATGGGGGTAGGCCCGGGATCTGAACCCAGAACCTCTTGCACCCCAGGTGAGAATCATACCCCTAGAGTCCACCATGATTCCCATTTCTTATCTTGCAAAACATAATATTTACTTACTTGCCTCGCAAATTCAGAAATGTGTGAATGTGCTAAGGGATACGATGTGTCACGGCGGTGGGAGCGATTACCCCGTTGTGAGTTGTGTGCTGTTCAGCGATCCCCAGGAAGGACTGCAGAGGGGTCTTAGACCCTGGGAAGAAACAAGACAAATAACAACTGAAATGTTTAGACAGTGCCATGTGAGTGCATGCGTGTGTGCATGTGTGGGTGAGTGTACCTTTGCTCCTCGACTTATCTTGGTCGGACAGGTGCTCCGTCCTCGATCGAGTCACCAGCTCCACGTTAGTAGCGCTGTAGACCTGGGTGCAGAAAGCAAAGGGATGACCACATCCGCTACCACAGAGTGTTCTGGGACAGGTAGGGGTTAATGGACCTTTCCCTATTCAAGCGGCAAGTACCACCCCCCCTAGTTACTGTTGCTATGGCCCACAAACTTTCCCACACGCTCTGCAGCATGTTACCGAAATGGCCACTGAACAACGCCCCCCTGCTGATGATTCTCTCTCAAGGATTCCTGACAATATCGCTGTATGTTATTTGCAAAATGCCGCTACTTTATCTAAGGGTGCTTTCACACATACAGCATTTAGTGCGCACTAAACGAGTTTGGTCCCTTGGTTCGGTACATTTGCGTTGGTGTGAATGCAACCACCGCACTTTGGTGCGCACCAAATCAGCCGTCCGAGACCTCCCTGAAGAGGTGGTCTCGATCCGCTCCAACTCCCTAAATTTGGTGCGGTTCCTCTGGTGAAAGCAACCGAAAAAAATGGGTCCACAACGATCTAGTTTTGATGCATTGTGGGTGTTGTTAATCATTAATTGACTCTCCATTTCAGTAAAATATCATAGGCTACCTAATTGACAATGCGATTGACAATGCGATCATTAATAGCCGATTGTTAAATTCATTAGACTTGATTCTCCCCATTGATCATTCCCAAAACATTGTCATAATAGCCTACTTCTTGTTTGGATAGTCTGTGTAACTGAATAACCTAATGTCAATACAGTGTAATCCGCTTATAGTGATCACGTTTGTCCGGGTCAAATTGATCACTATAAGCGGTTGATTACTATAACCGAAATTTTCTAATTTTCTTTATTTTTTATGCTGATTACCATCCAATTGACATTTGTATATATAATACATTAATACATGTATAAAGTAATGAAACGGACAGCTTTGCTATTTACTGGATTTTATTACAGCAAGTTAACTGAAAAATACTGTACAGTACGTACATTAACGTTACAGTACAGCTGTTTGAAACGCGATTCAAACAGCAAATTAAATGACAGCATTGCACTGTGTAGCTATAAATCAAATACAGTAGGCTACTGTAAGCTTCGACGAGTCTCCGTTTTTCGTTCAGAGAAAGTGACTTTCTTTTACCCGACATGGTGTGCGAGGTGCGCGCGATGTGCTCGTGATGTGCATGCAGCACGTCTTCGCGCGAGCCGCTCTAAATGACCGTAATTTATTAATTTCTCCCACATATGTTCTGTATAAAAGGACCCAAAATGATCACTATAAGCGGACTGCTTGATCGCTATAAGCGAATTATTTAAACAGTGTTTGTATAGGAACGATTCCGTCCCAGGCTTTTTGATCCATATAAGCGGTTGATCACTATATCCGTGATCACTATAAGTGGATTACACTGTAATGCAATCTGGACAACTGTGATGAGCCATGCTGTGATGAGCATAATTGTATGACGTGCAATTTCATAACTAGCCTATGTATTGCCAATGTGATGCGGGGATTTCACCTCGCCCTCTCTGTTCACGTTAAAGCTTCAACATTAAAGCTTTGTTTGGTCTATTTTGGTTCGTTTAGAAACATGCATATGTGAAACCGAACCGTACCAACGTCTGTTTGCTACATTGTAACATTTTTTTGCCTGGTGCGGACCAAAGCAATCGAACTATAGGTGTGAAAGCACCCTAAGAGAGTTGTACAGAAAGGCCTGAACTATTTGACACAAGGATATATCCATGACATTCGGATTTCGGACGGAGCAGATGACAACATAAAACTTGATGCCAAGTGTTGGCGATCTATGCGGAAGACACAAACGTCTCACAAACTCTACATTGAAATTCGTCAGGACGACATCGTGGAGTCCTACTGCACATGTAAAGCAGGGTGAGTACGTTAGTGATGTGTTTAAAATGGAAATAAGCTTAAGATCTGCTAACTACTAGCTACAATGGGCTAATCACCTAGCTATACAAATCACACGATGGCGCGGTAATCTGGTCCTAGCGAAAAAAATATTTCACTGCTCAATGTACCTGTACACTGAAATAGGTGACAAATAAACCTTTGAATTTTAACAAATTAGCGAGCTTTGTAGCTTTTTGTGTCGGCGCTGCTGTAAATTGATGTGTGGAGTCGCTATCAACCATTTGATTGTTGCACTTGTGAACTTTCAGTGTTTTAAGTACATCATAAAAACCACTGCGTTCAGTAATTGCCTTATCAGATACAGCACCTGTAAATAACTCGGACACAAAAATGACAGACCCACTTGGATCACATCCAATCAATACTTTGAGGGTTGTGCTTGACTTATAGTCACTATAAAGCTGACTCTGTAAAGCCAGTGCAGATGGCACCTGGGTCTTACATTCAGTACCATCAATAATGACTAAAGTAGAAGGAAATTATTTTCTAAAGTTTTCAGGCATGTTTTTAATAATAATGTCTCTATGAGGCCAGGCTATATGCTCAGTTGTCCAAATTTAAAATCCATAAGCTCTATCCATGTATTAAAAACAAGTCCTGCAGACTGCATGGATACTCCAAATGTCGATGAAACACGCTCCCTGTAATCTCTCTGGATATCTCTGGTCATTATTGCACGTTCCCCAAGCGCATCTAAGAACCATCTTCTTCTAACTAAATGTAGCTGTAGTCTAATCTATGAACACAACAACGCGGGACAAGCTTTGTTTGTGGGACATCATGGCGGCTCTATTGCAAGGGGCGTGGTCTTAAGAAATCAGGCAATCTTATTGGTTATTATTCTCCGCGTGACTGACAGGGTGGAAAGGTCCATGACATCAGTTAGGTGTTGGGTGGAGTAATCCTGTATTCTGTTGAGGTGTAAACATAAATATATGCACATATATGCACAGGCCGCTGCTGTTCATTGGAGCGATGCGTCAACGTGGCCGGCCGCCCCATCGGTCAGGGGAAGCCCAGCCTCCTAAGGCATGTATGTCTATGGAGGCAGGAGGTCTATCCTCTGTAGGGCCTCAGCTATCCAAGATTGTGGTTGGGACCCGTTCTCCTCTGGCGGCAGTCTTAAGACACCGCCCGAGGGAAGCGCTGCAGAACCGAGCGTCACATTGTGGAGGTGTGGTCGATCACTAATCATCATCCTCTGATGAGTCAGATGGAGCCCAGCGCTCAGCCAAAGCCACTTCTTGCACTTCCTCTGACAACACAGACAGCAACAGACGTCAGCGGTCACGTCAGTTACGTCAGTCAAGATAAGGCCACGGGTTTGCGTATGTGCCAGCTTCAACTCTGACAGCAGAGAGGCTAATGTTAATGACTACCTCAGAGAAATCGAACACTGTCTTGTCAACTTGCCTAATGCCTCAAGTTAGAATTAGTTAGAATTCATCTTCCCAGATGTTGCCTGCTATGCCTGCCCAGATATCGAAAGCCTGCATAAACTGTCTGTTTCCAAGAACTGTCTGAAAGGGGGGGTAACATTCAAGACCCATGGATTATATGACTGACTATTCACAGGAACAGTGAACAGCTCCACCTCCAAGACGGTTGGATTTTACTTTCAGGTTGTTCACCAGGACCTTTGAACTATTCAACCCTTGGGTTGGCGCTCAAGGATTGGGGCAGAAACCCCAACCATAAGACCAAACGGGGGGATGTAGGGCCTCAGCCATCCAAGGTGGTGGTTGGGACCATATGCTTCTTTATTCTAAGGGTAAAGAGATGCTGGGAAGTCTGCTCTTCCAAGGCTGCTCCCCACAGGGGGCAAAAATGCCACAAAGTCTGCCCCATTGAATGTAGTGGAACTGACCAGGTCTGCTCCCACTGAGATCAGAGGAACCTGCCCCCTACAGGAGATAAAGCTCCACCAGAGCCTGTTCTTCCCCGAGATGAAAAGACTCCATCAAAGCTGCTCCCCACAGGGGACAGTGAAATGCCGCAAAGTCTGTGCCCCACTGAGATGAAAAGGCACTCCGCCGAGCCTGCTTCAGGAAGAAAATGGCCGTGACTCAGAAGTCCGTCCACAGAGGTCCACAGACATCTGCTCATTGGTGGAATAGACTGGGTTGCATTTGCCCATGTGTCGAAATAACCTAGCCGATATAAGATCGAGGCAGACTCAGTCAGCTCCTTCTTGTTGACTCTCTCGCTTGGTCCTTCAGTCATTTGATGCCACGTCTGCGTTCCTGGCCAGTCACCTCCACGCGGTTCCTCCTGATGCGATTTGTGACGTGGTAATTGTCAGTTATTAGACAAGATAAACTAACTGAGGACAAAGTACCTAATTTCTTACTACCATCCACACTGTAGTATAAAGATTCCTAAGCTAAGTCTCAGTCTAGAATAACTATCACAACAACATCAGTCGACTCCCTGTGAACCACACAGTTTTTGTCTTGAGAGGATAAAGGGCAATGGATTCCCCTTTAATTCCCGACATCGACGGACCACTGTTTCTTTCATCACAAGTGAAATACCACAAAAGATGCTTCCCAGCCTCAGGACCACCAACACGCAACCCAGCCGAACTCGACGCAGTTCTTTAGAAAAAACTGAACCACCTCCGGATCGATACAGACGTGATCTCCAGCAAGGTATATATTTGGCCACAGTTAGATAGAACCCTCGCCAAAGAATCGGCACCTAATTGTGGTGGGGGTGTTTGGGTGCCCCGGTGACCCTGGGAGCTGTGTTGTCCGGGGAAATAGCCCCTGGGTCTCCCAAGGCAAAGAGGTCCTAGGGAAGAATTTGAGGATCTCCTGAACCCGACCAGCACGTCCTCTGAGGTAGAGGCAGAGACTGAAGACTCGGGGGAAGCCTCACCCATATACTTGGCAGAGGTCGCTGAAGGAGTTAAAAAAACTCTTCAGAAGCAAGGCGCCAGGTGTGGATGAGATTCGCCCTGAGATGCTAAAGGCTCTGGACATTGTTGGGGTGTCTTGGCTGACACGCCTATTCAATGTCACGTGGAGGTCGGGGACAGTACCTGTGGAACGGTAGACCGGGGTGGTGGTCCCCATTTTCAAAAGGGGGAGCGGAGGGTGTGCCCCAATTATAGGGGAAATCAAACTGCTCAGCCTCCCCGGAAAGTTTATTCCAGGGTGCTGGAAAGGAGGAACAATGTGGATTCTGTCCTGGCCATGGAACAGTGGCTCTTTACCCTTGCAGAGTTGTTGGAGGGGGGGCATGGGAGTTTGCCCATTCAGTCTACATGTGCTTTGTGGACTTGGAGAAAGCTTATGACCGTGTCGGGTTTACAGCCCTAGGACCTAGCTCTGAGCTGAGCCCACTTGGAACGGGAGGTACCACTGACCTTGGCTTCGTAGCCGCTGACCAACTCGCTCTTCTCAGAGCGCCAGCCCCAGATCCCAGACTTGTTCCTAGGAGGATAGAAGAGACGTCAGGAAACCCTGCCATATAGCATGGGTAAGAATGAACACTGGCCAGGTGTGGCTACTTTTTTTGACAAATAAAGGCTAGTCTCAATTAGAACCCGCGTCTGCATTAATTGCTTATCTGCGAAACACACACAGAGACAGAGAGAGCGAGAGCGAGAGCGAGAGCGAGAGAGAGAAATCATAGGGTCAGCTAGAAAACCAATGAAATCTTTCAACATTGAGGCCGTCAACAATATGGAATGAATTTTGTAACAGCACGCATCACCTCTCGAAGGCCACGTTCCGAGTGTTGAGGTGCGTGGAGACGATGGGCGAGGTGAGCCTCTGGGCTGTGTTCTCCTGCAACGGCTGCATGGCAGCCAGCAGGGAGGGGGCGTCACGCGGGGACAGCACCAGCGGCTCCGTGTACACCACCTGCTTCTCGTGATCCACCTCCATCACCACCGCACCGTTGTCTACTTTTGTGGGGGGGGGCTGGTTTTATGCATTGCATTTGCTGAACAGTAGACCGTTTCTGAGATCGCATCATAACTCCCATTACAACAGGTTGATCTTGATATGTTAATATTGTTGGATAGGGAATATGTCTCCCTAAATGTTCGTGGTATAGGGGAAATAGTGCACTGGGAATATGGTTTATGCCTCCGCTCCGCACACAAACAAATATTGCCTTAATATTTGTATGCAACATTTTCAACACGTGTCATCTTTAGAATCCTGCCTTATTGGAGGTAGGGCAAGAAAATAGGACAAGAAGAAGGGACATCCCTGATTTTAGTGTCGTTTCTCTATTGTGATAGAAAAATAGATCATTGCCACAAGGTGGGAGCAGAGAGGCAGCCAGACACCACAGAGCTCTCATTAAATACACTTCACTGTTAAATTAAGAACACACCAGTTGAATAACTAAGAGCCTTCAAAAGATGCCGCACAAGCAAGCTCCACTGTCAGCAGACCCAAACTTCGCCTTTTGAGAAGTCATTTTTCAAATGAATGGAACAAATGAATTCCAAACCGGTGCAGAATCAATTCCTATTTGCCTCCACGTGGCGGTATACACACCTCCGCCCTTGAAGATGTAGCTGCGGCGACCCTTAAGCCAGGTCATGTGCTCAAAGCCCAGCAGGGTAGTGTCCACGCGCAGGCACGAGCCGCTCTTCCATACACGGTACACGTCGCTGGGACACACCTTGGACACCAGTGGCACTGGAAGGGGAGGCCACAGAGAGTGGAGGCACGGCTAGATAAAGAGACCCCCCTCCCTCCAAGAGGGAGGGGGGTAGAGAGTGCAATAGTTGAGGATTGGCATCACACACTCTTTTGTTTTTACAGTTATGCAAAAAATTATAATTGCCTTTCATTCAGTAATTGAAGAAAGTCTACCAAAAAAAAGTTTCATCCCCCCCCACAAAGTGTTCAATTCAATAGACCTGAGATGGGTTTTTGTAGATTTGTGTTTAAAAGGTGACCGTAGTCTGAGATACTTTGGCCAGGTGTCCCCATGTAGATTATCATATTATATTCTACATGTATTCTACTATATTCTACATGACATTCTACATCGTATTCTGATATGTTCTGATATGATTCTAATTATATTCTACATTATATCATATTATATGCTATTTTATATATTCTACTTTATATATTCTACATGATATTCTATGTATGATATTCTACATGGGGACGATTACCAACTAGAGGAGGAGGTATTGGCAGAAGAGGGGGAGGATGTCCTCACCCCAACTGGTGAACTCCCACTTCATCTCCACATAGAAGTCCTGTGCCTGTACACAATTAGAAATTAAAAATATCAAAATAGGATTTTGAAAGAAACCCTTCATGGTGCATTGTAGTTTTTCATAACATGGCCATTCATGCAGTTCATTTTGATTACAGGATTAATAACCATTAAAAACATATGACAAACATACATCACAGCTGTATCCATATATCTTGTATCCCCCTCATTGTTATTTGAGGCTCAGCTTTCCTCTGAATCCATGTCAAGTTGTAGGCCTACCTTTCTGAGTTTGCTGAGCAGTTCAGGGATGCCTGCCAGCCTCTCAGTGGCCCGTTTGAAGTCTCTGTACTGAAGAACCAGCTGAACCAGCTCGGGGTCGCCGGTGCTTACAGCCTCCTGCAAAACTACAAAGAAATAAACATTCGGGAAACAATATGAGAAGACTTATAATACACTCGACCTGGCAAATGAGATATGAGTATGGTATGAGATAAATGGCTCGTACTCACTGGTCCAGCTCTGTGCATTGCAGTGTGTGGGGTCTGCCGAGTACCTGAGCAGCACCCGGGTGGACTCCAGGTGGCCCAGACACACCGCCAGCTCCAGCGGGGTGCGCCCCCGCGGGTCCAGGCGCTCCACGTCCATCTCCTTCAGCACAACAAAGAACAACATCGACAATACATCGTTTCATGCAGCAAGATACAACCGCTCCACTTTGCCCCAGGTTGTTCTCATCAAGAACTAACAAATAACTGCATGTCAAAATGTCATGCAGATGTACCTCATCTTTCTGCAGCTCTCGGTCCAGCTCCAGGTACTGGTTGCTCCACACCAGGGCGTGCAGGGGAAACGCCTCCTGGGCCATCGCTGCTCTGCTCGCTAATATGCTCTCAGAAAAATGTCCAAGCAAAATGCTCCTTGAACCGGATCGGGAAGAACCACCACGGAGTCTGTTAGGAGAAACCCCTTCCCTTTGGTTTGGGCTGAGACTGATGAGTTGGCCTCCCCGTTAACATAGCAGCGATGCTTCAAGATAGCAGGCGGTCGAGTGTTTCCTAAGCGGCTTTAAGATGAAGCAAAGCGATAGAGAACGACAATAGAGTGACTCTTCAAATCCTCCACAGCCACTCATCGGATACCAGGTCTGATGGCTAGCTAGCTAGCTAGCTAACGATGGCAGAAGCCCACAATATTGTGATCAGCTCTTGGCCCCTGGGATCCGTCCTCCACACACGCTGCCGACAACAACACAGTGCACGACATAAGTAGGCTTTATTTAGAAGCCTCGTTTATATCAAGACGGCCTCTTCTCTGGCAGTCATCTTCGGTTTATCGCATTTTTTGACCCGATGCTCGCGGCGTCCTGATCGCGACATCACATCCAGGTCTCCCGAGTTGAGAGCATCCAATGTTGTGGATGACAGCTGCAGCACAAAATGCATCGAGCATCTTCCCGCTGGTTCACAGCCGTAACCCTGAACAGCCTTCTGGTCAAGTACACGATGCTGATCCTATGTCTTCCGAGAGCACAGAGTCTTTGGGATGCAGAAGTCCTAGCGACCATACATTCTGAATGTGCCCGTTCTGCCCGTCGCTTCAGGGAGCCGCCAGGGTCGGGCGGTGACTTCCTACACCAGTCACTTTACATGTTTTTCAATATTATACAGAAACGTTGAAGTGGACGTGTCATTCATGTTGTACCACTCAATTTAATTTGACCAAGTTACCCTTTATTTTTCTTGGAAAAATAACACATTAACATAAAGTGGAAAAAGCTTTTGAAAATAATTAATGCTACAGGATATCGGTTCTCATAATCTAAAAGAGAAACACAATTACACAAAAGTATATATTTATATATTTATATTCTTTAAGCAGTATGGCAAGGCCAGGGCTCACAGAAAAGACCCTCAGATAACCACTGGACTGGAAAATAAGGTCTCAAAAGAACAGGATGTTTCTACATTGAATTCAACAAATCTGTGAAAAGTTGTTTCTCACATTAACTATTGATGAACAAAAATATCTGTATCAAAAGTGGGCTGGGGTAACGAGCAACTTCTTGAATATTAACATTTTCCTCAAAATCTTACTGCTGTACAAAACAAAAAGGAGTCTGGGGAGAATAGCACCTGAATTGCAACGACTGTGTGAGAACACACCCTTTACCCACATCTACCCTTCTTTTTGGTTATAAACTGCCCGTTTATTACTTAACCCATCCACCGTGTGTGTTCCCTGTGTTGGGTACTTGCTGCCTTTGTCCTGGCACCCTTCTTGAGCGTAAGCTCAGTCACCCATCACAACTAACTCCTTGTAAATCACAGGGAAGCTGTACCAACATGTGAACTAATTATAAATACAAACAGGTAAACTTAAGACGACTATACCCCACTTCACAAGTGACAGATGTTTGGCTTTAAAAAAAGGATTCTTCCTTTTGAAAGGAGGGAGTGTGTCAACTAAAATATTACAATCTACAATAGATGGTGGAAAATAAGATCAACCCTAATAAACAAACCAAACTGATAGCAACCTACCAAAACCACATTGTGAAAATAAATTGTTCATTGATTGGTTTATGTGGGACACAGCATACCAACTAGTAGTACCAAGATTAAATCTTCTGCATTGCAAAATGCATGGCAAACTCAAACAAAGGTTGGGAGAGCTTTGTAAAAAAAAAAAAAAAAAAAGCTTTGTGTATCCTTGGGATGTATAGAACAGATAATCAATTCCCCAAATTTCACCCCCTTCTCACTCAAGATCCCACTTTGATGCACTCTTAGTATAGTAGTTTCCCAAATTCCAAAAAACTCCTGAGTGTCAGTATGTGAAAAAGAAAAATAGAATGTATACAACATTGCGAAGAACTAACGTCATCTCAGTCCTGAAACCCATCCCCACCCAACCAATAATAAGTACTGCCAGTTCGTAGTCAGCCAAATGCTTTATAGTGTACAAGTGCTTGCAAGCGTCCCCTTCCCACTTGGAAGGCACCCCCCCCCCACCCCCCCCACCCCACCCGTGTCCTAAGCGAGGTGCAAGCCCTCGCCGCACGCCACGGCTGCTCCTCCTGCTTTAGGATATCCTCTGGATCAGCTTCTCATCCGACAGGCAGTACAGGGTGTTGACGGACAGCTCAGAGATGAAGGCCTCGCAGGCCTGGCGGGACACACCTTTACTCCCTCGCAGATCCAGCAGGGAGATGCAGGAGAGCCGGCGCAGGTACTTTAGACACGTATCTGTCAGTTTGTTGCAGCCTGAAAGAGGAAGAGACAGAAAGTAGAGCGTTCAAACAGAGACAATAATGGGAAACAATCAGTTTTAACCATGTTTTACCCAATTAAAGTGACCAAAATGTCATTTTTCTTCTTTTACTACATTTGATTACATTGTGACTTAAACATCACAACCAGTGCTTCGATGGTAAACACCTGTGAGGTCCGACACTGCAGAGCCACCTCTGTCTATTGATTTATTATGCAGATGAGCCGGTGGCCCACCAGAGGCTTCAATTACATAAAACAGTTCACCTGGTTCCTTGGCATTACCAACATCCTGGTTGAGCCAACGCTGATGTGATTTGATGCCCATCTTGATTTCTATAATTTGCGCATAGTGTGGAAGTGCAAACATTATCCACCCAGAGCCAGGAACCAACTCGACCATGTCTTCACAAGGTCCTGCACCACTTCGGCACTCTGTTACCCCCCTCCCTGTGTCTGACCACCATTTCTTTCCGCTTTCTCTCTCCCCCTAAACTCTCCCACCTCCCTAACCACTACTTCTCCTCACATCGTTGCCTCCCGTAGAAACATGAAAACTCTCTCGCCTTCTACTCTCTCTGGAACTTTCCTCTCTTCACTACCACCCACCCAACAATTCTCCCTCCTGTCAGTAGAGAAAGCCTATCTGTTCTATACATCCCAAGGATACACAAAGCTTTTTTTTTTTTGGACAAAGCTCTCCCAACCTTTATTTGAGTTTGCCATGCTTTTTGCAATGCAGAAGATTTCATCTTGGTACTACTAGTTGGTATGCTGTGTCCCACATAAACCAATCAATGAACAATTTATTTTCACAATGTGGTTTTGGTATGTGCCCATATGCACCTGGGAAAGAAGGTTGCATCAGTTTGGTTTGTTTATTAGGGTTGATTATTTTACACCATCTATTTTAGATTGTAATATTTTAGTTGACACTCCCTCCTTTCAAAAGGAAGAATGCTTTTTTTAAAGCCAAACATCTGTCACTTGTGAAGTGTGCTTATTTTTTTTATTAGCGCATGGCGTGTTTAAATATTGTAGGCTGAATAATAAATTTGATTTCTGTCTTGTGGCTTTTTGTTTTGAGAATAATGTCAAATAGTCATCAACACTGGTATTATAACAATATTAAGAAACAAATAATAACCAATCAAGCAGTCGAGAACTCATTTGAGTTGTGAATGCAGTTGAGATATGTATCAGACAACATCCACCCATACTGTATTTATAGTTTAATCTCAAGCTGCCTCTTGCATTTAGTGTGACTTGATAAATGCATGCGGTAAGCATGCATTCATCATCAGTTATGATCTGCACTATAACTCACGCGGTGTAGCCTACTGGGACGAGCATATTTAGTAGATATTATTCCCCAGACAGAAAGGTTGTAGTGTTTTTCTTTGAGGAGTTAAACAAGGAAATGCCTAGATTGTTAAGGCAGTAATGCCAATACTGGCAACAATTAATGCAACCCTTTTAATTAAATAATTATATGAAATAACAAATGACAACGAATCATGCAGTTGATTCTCTACTCTGTGTATGGCGATGTGTGTCCGACACAACACACAATAAGTTAGTTTTACAGGATACATTGGAAAACATACATTGTCAGAAAGTCGTTTTTAAAAGAACTGGGGTGGAGCCGATTAGATAGACAACACATTATAATATAGCAGAATTTGCTGAACTAAATTCACCTTGCCTATTATAATTGAGGGGGCATGCCAAAGCATGCCCGATCAGACAACCGGTTTGTTACTTAATGACATTTTATACTGTTTAACCAGCTATAGTCACGCCACTACGTCTGCTTAGTTTATGCCCCCAGTTTATTGCCTCCGGCTTGTTTGCTCCAGTTTCACCCTCCTCCTCCCCCTCACCTGCTAGGTTGATCTCGGTGAGCGTGTTTCGTGTGGACGATCCCACAGCAGTCAGCAGGTTGATGGAGTTGTCGGTGAGGCCGCTGCAGCGGGATAGGTCCAGCCGTGTCAGCTGGGGCATGTGGCGGATCACCAGGCGCAGCGTGGAGTCACTGATCTCCAGCCCTGCCAGCCGGAAGCATTGCATGCTGCGCAGCTGGCTGCGGTTGTCACAGCCTAGGAGTGGCCATGGTTGATGGAGGGTTACAGGGAGAATGGACTTACAATTACACTAGACATACACTATTGGATTATTGGACTCTTATTGGATTTCTTTGGACTATTTGACTTACAATTACACTAGACTTACAGGGGGTAGACTTTACACTAGGAATTCATGCTAAATTGCATGCAAGAAACTTTCACTGTACTGTACAGGTCACTTATTATGTTTTATCATCACATGTCACATACTATTTTTAATGCTAGTATGCACCAACCGCCAGACTGTACTTATTAGGTACTATCTTACTAATTGAGTTGTTTTAGAATTCATACTTAGAAGAATACTGCAAGAGTGGGGAGTAAGCATTCCATTGTACTTGTTACATATGGCAAAATAAATATTGAATCTTTAATAACTTCATCGTTGGTCAAAGTCCAGAGAATACAACAACCATGACTCAGACTTTTGTCTGCTCACCGGGAGGTGTGACAAGGTCCCTAATCTGAGAGTCCTTGACCCCGTCTGCAAATCGCAAGTCCAGCGAGCGGAGGAGAGGGCAGCTGGACGAGCTGAGAGCCGAGATGGACGACCAGCTACAGCCTGACAGCATCAGATCCTTCAGCCCTGCAATTAAACATATGAAAGTATACAAGAACACTGATTCTAGAAAGGACGAGCTGGAATTATATTTTCCATGTATTCCATGTATCACACTCACTCGAAAACGTACTAGGTAGTCAGGACATGTCTATGTGGGATATGAGTATACGGCACTGGACTGTAGGTGGGTTGGGGGGGTAGAAACATACCAGGGAGGCGTCCGATGAGCCAGCTAAGCTGTTTTTTAGAGATGTTGGTCCAGGAGAGGTCCAGTATGAGGGGCTGCCGTTTGATGATCCCCGTCAGTGCCTGGGGGGTGATGGTGCGCTTGATGCTCAGGTCGATCCGTGACCACAGCCGCTTGTCGAGACACCTAACAACAACCAACAAACACATGGATGTAAAACTATACCATCTGAAGACCATCATACAGAAGTCTCTCTCTCTCGCGAGGGGTTTTACCATTTGTGCCAGCTCTTGCAGACGGCCATACAGACACAGAGATCAGCTCGACTCAGGTAGCGGAAGACAGACACCCACACCTCCCTCTCGCAGGCGGGCGCTCCCGCTCCATTTTCCCGGTCCACATCACCGCCCCCCTGGAGGGCTGACAGAGGCAGGCGGGGGGAGGTCTGCGATGACGAGGAGGAAGGGGAAGAGGAAGTGGTGCCATTGCCCTGTTTCTCTGGGCGGCCCCGTCTGGGCCGCTCTGAGACTTCGGGACGTTCCTGCCTGGCTTTGGCGTGGTGTGCCTGTGCGTTAGCGCTGCGCGCAGGAGGCGGCGTGGCGTATCTGTCGGACAGCAGGGGGTGCTGGTCAGACTGGAGGCCGCTGGTTCTGATCGGGGGCCGGATTAGTGTCCGGGTCTGTTTGTGCGTGATGGATGCCGAAGAACGGGTGGCAATGGCCGCCTCTAGTTTGGGGACGATGGCCGTGGGGTCCATCTTGGCTTTGGACAGCCGCTGCAGGGTCAGAGTCAGGCTCTCCTTGCCGTCTTGCTCCAGCTCCTCCTCGCCTTCCTCCTGCGCTCCATTTTGGTTTGCCTCCTTGTCCCTTTCATCGTCGTCATCACCTTTACCTTTGGCTGCTCTGCCTTCTCTCCTCGCCTCCGGCTGGTTCTCTTTATCCCCGCCTCTACCTCGCTTCTCCTTGCCCTCCTCTCCCTCCTCATCACTGCCACTGCTGTTGTTGCTGCTGCTGCTGCTGCTACTGCTGCTGCTGCTGTTGTTGTTGTCCTCACTTTCCTCCATCTCACCGTGGCTCCTACCCTCCATGAACCCTCGGCCGGCCCCTCCTCCTCTTAATCTCACCCCTCTCCCCCTCCCCCTGCGTGGCTCTCCCCGTGGCTCGGCTGTCAAGCTGGGAGAGGGCTGTTGGTGGATGGTAATGGTGGTAGCAGTGGTGGCTGCGTGGGAGATGCGGTAAGGAGAGCCGCGGCCCCACAGGGTGCCCCGGCCTCGGCCCCGGGACAGTCTGCTGGCCGAGGACTGCATCTTGGCCTGCATCGAGGACAGCCGGGGGGAACGCTCCAGAGAGTGCTTCTGCTTTCACCAGAGAAAGGGGAAAAATGTTCAGGTAAAAAAATGTATCATCATCAGAGATGGTGAAAACTATGTTGGGTTCTGTGACCAACATCCATGTTTTGTGGTTGCTGTGGGTTCCTGGACTACCACTGCTATATTAGTTCCCCATGCTCATAACTTCTCACTATTCCAGTTATTTGGAGACTTAGCACAGGTGAGCCACAATGGGAGACTTGAGGGCCAATTTACATCATAAAATCCTGTTGCATCTGAGGATCACTATAATTGATGGTTTCAGGCCACATTTGTTTGCTTTGGGGTTAAAAATACAAATCTATATAATCTATCTCTTTTAATCAATAAAACCTGTTCCTCACCACCAAGAGTTTGCTGCGCTCCATTTTTATCTGTAGAAAAAACCAAGAGAACATAAATCACAAGATTGACCACTGTTAATGATCAAAGTATCCATCCATATATACATTATAGATGTTATTTTGGTACGTCCAATCCGTTTCCCCTCACCCTCTTCTTGAGCCGGAGCTCCAGTGGAGTGGCCCTCTTGCGGCTCTGCTGATGCTGCAGTAGCAGTCTTTGGGAGGGCGGGGGCGCCGTACGTCGCCCCGGCCCCCGGCCACGTCTGCCCCTCCCCCTCACAGCCTCCCCTACACCGATGCCCTCCCGGTGGGCACGCTTGGACGGACGCGAGGAGGCAGAGCCGACCGAGTCGATGCTGCCCTCGTCACTGGAAGTCTGGTACAGGCGAGCCAGAGAGAGATTAAATGGCCAGAGTCAATACTAGGGCTGCCACTAACTTTTTCAAGCAGTTATTTTATCAATCTAAACCATTAACTTTCAACCAAAAAGGCATACAATTAATTCAGATGACTGAGTGAGAACGAGATAAAGAAAGAGAAAAACAAACCACTATTTAATTTCTCTTTCTTTCACTATAGAAAGAGAGGGGCAGGGCAAGAAGGTGAGAAGATGTCAGCATGTACCTCTGAACCTGATCGTTTGCCATTGTAACATTTGGGACATTCCCAGCAGCTGGGCAAGTCCTTGTTAATTCTCCCCTCTCCGGGCTCCTGAGACACACACACACACACACATCAGTGGGGAATGGCTTGGACACGAGGCACAGCTATAAAGTACACTACCGGATAAGCACTAACCTTCATGCACTCGGGATGGTTGACCTCTGCACAGGTGGAACATTCCATGAGTGTGTGAGCGGAGGGGTTGGACTCCTCTGGCTCCCCTTCACCACATACAGCACAGTGTGCCGTGTTAGGCAGGGCAGGCTACACAGAGATTTAGGTTAGTCAGGTATGCTTCCGTGGGTTTGGGCTACAGCCCCTAACGTTCCAGCAACAGAACCCTGAGACTAATAGACTAAAGACTCCATGTTGACAATGTTACTCAGGGGGGGATCATTGTGGAATAGGATTTACGCAAATGTGAATGTGCCTTAAGCCCGTATTGTGCGTGTATAAGCAAAATGCATTTGGGAGCAAGAAAAGGGCAGTTTGGACAAACATGCCTTTCTCAACTAAACGCTTGGTGTTTGATGCCTAAACCAATGTTGCTCCACTGTTTTATAATGTACTCATTCACACACAAGCATTGGCAAGGTTGGATAAACGTTTCCAAGAAAGTTGTGAAGACCACCTCTTTTTACTGTTTAACCGCTCAGAAACACATAAGCGTCTATTGTGACAAAAAAGTCTTGAATATCCATGTTGATAATAGACAAATTATAGTCTTAAATGTTCTAGATTGTAAAATCATAATAGGATTTAAAGGCTGCATTACAGTAATGTGATCTGAAATTTAGCATACTGTTCTAGCTGTTCTATCGTCTGCAATGAAGCTCTTACTTAACATGAGAAAATACTTAGCAAGTACTTACCATTTGTTAAGTATTTACACACAGGTACACAAAGGAGTATACAAAATAAGCTCCACCCTGTGGTTATTTTCTCTGGTGCTAATAATTGTACTTTGTTGCTTATAGTTTTTGTTACCCCTTATTATTGCCCGTATGACACCAATTGCAGTCCGAACCATCCCTGGAAGGAGGGCTCCCCCACTCTGCGTTCCTTCTCCAGATTTCCTCCATGTTAATTAAGGGAGCAGTTTCTTGTCCTTAGGGGGGCTAGGGCTAGGGGGGTGTCATAAATCACTTTTGGCCCATAATGATATGGCCTGTAAAGCCCTTTGAGACTGTATTGTGATTAAGGGCTATACAAATAAATTTGACTTAACTTGACTATAGACTGTCATTATTGTATTGTGATATGTACATTTATTTGATATTTACATTTCAGGCATTTGGCAGACCCTTTTATCCAAAGCGACTTACAAAGTCCAGGTGAACTCTGCATAACGATATACATAATAATGCACAATGATATACATCATAATAGAGATATTAAATGACCAATTAGAAAATGTTAGCCATATGGCCCAGTCCTACTTGCAGCCTTGAACACTGCCCATTATTAAAAGGAGATCCAGGGTGTAACTCACAGCAAGACACTGTCGCATCACACAGCCCTTCTTCATGCGGCCAGGCCCACCAAACTTCCTCATGTCCTGGCAGAACTGGCAGTTACCACACTCCTTCCTGGAGCAGCCGGCGCAGCGCTTGCACCGCACTCGCCTGCGCCGCAGCGCCGAGATGGAAGAGGCCGGCTTGTGGGGCCGCACAGCCTGGGGCTTGGAGGACTGGCCCAGGCGGGGGCGGTAAACGCCCGGCGGGGGAGGGGTGGGGGAGCGGTACCACGATGGCTGTGGTACACAAAGGGAAAGAAATTAGGGATTACAATGTGCTGCGCAACAGCATATGACGGGTCGTCTCATCCCCAAGAGTCACATCGCTCCGTCTCTCACCCGTTTGGGCCACTTGACGATGGGCTCTCCAGTGTAGGCCAGCTTGGTGTCGTCAGTGGTATGCTGCCTCAGAACCGCCTGAGAGAAGCAAAAAACGCATGGCATGCCAGTTGATGTGAGGAGTTCCAGTCCTAGTAGGTTTTCTTATTAAATACATTTGATCCAGATGTGAGTGCTGAAAATAACAAGAGCGAGCCTCTATAAAGCACATAGGTCCAAGTAAAGTACTGGAATAACCTTTCAGGCCCTGCTAGTGATTTTCACTATTTACACATGCAGCTACATTCCGGAACATTTCTGTCTTGCACCCTTTGACACTTGGCACAGAAATGCCGGAAAAGATGTGCCAGGGAACAGTCGAGCTGTTAGACTCTAGATTGAGCTAATACACTTCTCCATAGAAGAACTGAGAGGAAATCTCCCTAGGTCTTGAGGCGGGAAGTTTGCGATACATGTTCACATTCACACATGACCCCATGCAGGAGAGACTGCGTGAGTGAAAGGGGCTCAAGTAAAGAGACTGAAGCTAAGCTATCCACCCACCTTCATGTCCTCCAGCAGAGCGGTAGCACATTGAATCCCTTCAGGGACACACCTCTTGCTGTCAGGCAGCTCCTCCAGCTTTCCCACCAGGTTCCACAGGCCCTCCAACTCATAGGGGGTCAGCCTGGACGGCAGCTTGTTAGAGGGCTCTGGTTGGAACTCTTCCTCCTCCTGCTCCTCCTTCACCACCTCCTCACTGACATTCTCCTCGCCATCGTTGTCGGGGTCGTTGCGGGTGCAGTTCTCGGGTGGTTCGTTGGCCTGTAACTCCTTGCGGGTGAGGCCTGAGAGAAGGGAGGCAAGGGGGAACATTCAGGGATGCAAAGCTACCCAATGTTGAAAAAACTACATTTGCCACAGTGTATGGACAATATGATAACTGTAGACTAATTACAGGGTAATGGGCCCCAGTTCAGTGTCTACCAAGACACCCACCCCCAAAACAAGGCCAATGTTTACTTGCACTTTGAGACGTGAATATATATTATTTGGTCTGTTAACTTTCTCCATAAGAGTGATAGTGACATTATCCAAGAGGGAATCCTCCTCAAAATGAACCTTTCTGAAACAGACCAAACAGGTATAGGGACCTTAAAAATCACCGTCACTGCCTTGATTTAATTAAAACAAACCCATGTTGTATGCTGGCATCTGGGATACTGTTGCTAACTTTGGCACACACACACACACACACACACACACACACACACACACACACACACACACACACACACCACACACACACAACACACACACACACACACACACACACACACACACACACACACACACACACACACACACACACACACACACACACACACACTTTATCTAGCAATATACTGTTATTTTCATGCCATAGGACTTAATAAATGCACCATGTTTGAGGTGTGGGTGGTGCTGCTAACCCTCACCTATGCCCAGAGAGTACTTCTGGAACTCTGGGGTGAGGTGGGAGGTCTTGGTCATGCAGTAGAGATACCGCTCCAGCACATACCAGCACATCTCAAAGTAGAACGGGTAGCGGAACTTTGCTGGTACCTGGGGAGTGGGGAGGTGTTACAGCATTAATCACCAGATACAAATTGCTTCATTAACCTTCACGTACTGTTGTCCAATCAGTCACAATTAAAACTGTAACTATAAAAATAAGTATTATTTAGGAGCATTTTTTTATAATGAACACACCATTTGAGTTGAAGACACTGAACTATGCTCCATCAGTTGAATAAACCTGATGCGATCACAATAATGCAACAATGGCATGTACAATCCAATGTCACCCATGACACTTCTGTAGTTTTCAAAGTGCATGTGTGCATCTTACCCGTGTGCGGTCCTCAATGCTGTATATGTTGAGCTGCATGGGGATGTTGAAGCTATGGAGGAAGTTTCCTCCAAACACCAGTGTGTCCTCTGGAGTGTATACAGCATGGATCCACCCTGAGAACACACATAGCGACGGTTAGGACTTAGGTAAGTGTGTGTGTAAGTGTGTGCAAGTTAGGGGTGGGTGATATAGCCTTAAAATAATATCACGATATTTCAGGGTAATTTGCGGTAACGATATTCATGACGATATGAAAAGAAAATGCTGAACAATGTTTTATTGGTGATTGCAGAAGCATTTATTTGTGCAAATAGTGACAACATAAGTCAAAATATAAACATAAAAGTAGGTATAATAATTTATTTGAAATCTTCAGTAAAAGGATAAATAACTCAATTGTTTAATATTTTAGTTTAACAATAACTAAAAGTATCACCTAATAAAACTGACCTCAAATTTTAAGTACAAATGTAAACAGCAGCAATCCAAACAAACCTTCAGTCAAAATGTAAACACTGCTTATAAAAATAAAATATAAATACTGTTACAACTTGAAATAAAGTTGCCTCTAAAATTGTGTAAATGTGAAATGGATTACCATCATATGAGGTAGAATGTAAGTGCTGGAACTGTACAAGTAAACACTTGAAAAAATGGACTTATTAGAGGTTAGAAGTAGCCATCCAGCTGGCAGACACGTCACAGCTTTAGATTCTTTGTCAAGAACACCAGCGTATTCACGGACGCTGGCTTAAGAGCTGATCTTTGACAAGTTATGATATTCCCTCCAGCGCTAAACAGCCTCTCTGAGGCAGAGCTGGTGGCAGGGATGCACAGGTATTTTTTTGCTAAACGGCTGATCCAAGAAAAGTTCACCTCATGCAGCTTCCACCATGTGAGGGGATCACTCTCGCTGTCTGCTGATGAACAATTTAAATAGCCGTTTAGGTCAGCCATGATTAGTGATGGCAAAACAGTTCATTTCAGAATCAGTTCATTAAAAAGATTCGTTCACCGAATCGTTCAGTGCTTGAGCAGAGCACTGAAATGGAGAGCATCACTGAACGATTCGGTGAACGAATCTTTTGAACGAATCTTTTTAATGAACAGATTCTCGTGATTCGAGTCACTGAAATGAACTGTTTTGCCATCACTAGTTCTGGTGACGAGAACACGGTAGGCTATTATGCGTGCTAGGGTATCCAAATGCATCAACACGTGGCTATATCATGATATGACTTTTTTTTCCGTGTACAAATTTATACCGGTATTATCGTCAACGATATATGGCATGGCAAAGCCCTAGTGCAAGTGTTACATTTGTATACCTGATGGAATCATGAATGTGTATCCCTGCTTCAGCTCTATCCTTTGACAGTCATCACACTTGTCTCCCAGGAAGATGTCCCCCTGTTTCCCTGACAACACCCAGTTCTCATAGGTCTCCAGGTTCTGGGGAGAGGGCGGGATCAGCCAGAATACCTGCCGGGGTCAGGAAAGACCAACAAAATAAGGTGAATATTGTGGTCTGTGATGAACAGAATTGAATCTGGACAGTACATGAGGATCAGAACAGACCTTTCCACCTCGCAGAATGTGGTACCAAACTGATGTGCCGCCAAAGTCAATATGGAAGTCTGTGAAGCAGCCCTGCACACTCATCAGACAGTACCTAGGTGACATGCAGGGTTAGACAAATGCCCAGTGGATCGTCAGCTGAGAGGCTGGGTATTTAAATTGGAAACTTGGAATCTGTCTACCAAGACGGAAAGAGAGTTACTAACTTCTGCACTTTTGGATAATGCATGTCGATGATTGCATTGGTGGAGTCCCTCTGCCTCTCCTTCAGGTGGCGGGGCCACATGTTGTCTACCCAGTCGATCAGGTCCACCTGTGGGACAGGCCACAGAAGGGATACAACTTTATGTCCACTGTCTAATGCCTTCAGAAGAGTTCTCCATTGCCTCAGGCCAAGGAAAAACAAAGTGATGTGGTGCAACAGTGTTATCTGGCGTAAGGGGCTGTCACCAACCGATGCGGGCCGTTTCACCAGGTTCTCCAGCTTGGTGTGGCTGAACTCAAGGCTGATGACGTTGTAGAGTTTCTCCCGCTCAGAGGGTGGAGTCTCGTAGTAGCGGCGCCACTGGGCCATGGACATCTCGATGCCCTTCTGGGTGTTAACATCCATCACGTCCACGATGCGCCTGCTGCCTGTGAGAGATGCCGTGGATGAAGGGAGTTACCATGACATAGCATAGTGGCATTGCATCGTTGCACCATGCATGCGTATCTTAACAGTGAAAATTGATGGCACAATCCAAACAAAAATTAAAGGTGTACATTTTTCATAGACAATGAAACTGAGCAATGAAATTGTTGATGAATAACAAATGAAAGGCACCTACCAACAAACAAGTTGACATCGCTGACACTAAAATCAGGGTCGGGCATTCTGAAACAAAGTTTAGTTCCACCAATGAGCAATTTTCATTCACAGTATTAAATCAAAGGAGACAAAGCTGGGGGGGGGGCTTGCAAAGTCAGTGCTGGAAGAGATAAAAGGAAACAAATATGGGTGGGTGGAGGGAGGATCTTACTCTATGCCGAGGTCATCTGCCTTCTCAAAGATAATGGGGTCTCTGAGGCCTTCCCTCTGAATATACTCAAATGTGAATTCTGGAAACAAGACCCACAAGGATGTGAAACCCACAGTTATCAAAACAGCAGTCAGACAATTCATCAAACTAACTCCTTTATTTATACAGGCCAACATAACTATATTTTTGGTATTTTATTTCTCATACAACCCTACTTGTTAAATAAGGCTATAAGCAAACCAAATATTCACTTGACATAACATCAGATGAACTGGTTATTTTAAACGAATACTAAATAATATTTTGCTTTAATAGTAGTTGAATTCTGACCCTTGCCCTCCATCCGCTTGATCAGCTCTGAGTTGAATCGGTCACCATGCATCTTCTCGTCCAGATCGAAGGTGCGCTTCCCTTCAATCTCGTCGTCCGAGATGCCATCGTCCTGGTAGCGTCGACGGGTGCCTGTGCGCTAGACAAACAGGAGAAACACAGATGTCAGTGCTGAACCACATACTTACTATGAGAGAAGTAAGTCAGAAGCTGTGAAAGAACCTCAAATTCACTATCAGGATTTTCTGTTCTGACACCATTTTGACTCCCTTTTAATATTCAAAAGCACAATTAAGACATTTTTAAAAAAACACAACGGGAGGAAGGTAATCAAAAGGTAGTGTGGCTCGGTTGTGTGTCAAAGATACACAAAAACATTATATTTACAGGTACTATGGAACATTCATGAGGATGAAAAGTTTGCTCTTGGTCTATTTTAGACATAATTGTGTTCCATGTGTGCACCCCTAATTGGACAGGAGCTAGTACAGATGTGCCTATTCAGATATTTATTGAGTGCTAGTATAAAAATATAGAAAATGGCAATCCAGAACGATAACCAATTGCGCCTTTTTTCCCTCAAATATTTGAAATCATGCTGCAATTAAGTTGTACAAAAGTTGCACATTTAAATTATATAAAAGAAGTGAGCCACCACACTGATTACAATCAGGCAGCCAACTCAGTTCATATGCAAGCCAAACAATGCGTTACTACAATAGCAGGGGTCAATCTTCCACATACACAATGCCATGTCCCCTCGTTTCCAACTGCCATTCACTGTATGCAGTGGCTTGGCTAGACAGATGGATGATCCATCACCCGACCCCCAATACAAATTTGACTTCAGACACATACTCTCACACACACACACACACACACACACACACGCAAGATAAGGAAAATATGCTATATATACGGCGGGGGCTAGTTGTTACAAAGACCCCATTGTGGTTTACGTACAAAAGAAGCACAAAATCAAGGCATTTATTTACACTCATTACTACTAGTGTGAATTGTCCAATCCCAGCCAACAACAATTGAGTGATCTTGTTTTCTTTGAATGAATAGTACGGGAAGATATAGTATGGGAAGATAAGTGTGACTATAAAGGTGTTGCTGATGTTGATCGACGGCAGCTTCTCATTACTTCACAGACAGAACGGCAAGAGCCACACAACCGGATTTTAATGAGCGGTGCCGTATTACCTAAATATAAGCGCCATCGTTTAAGTTGACGTGTAGAGGTTTAAAATAATTGACAAAGCATTGTAAAACAGAAACACTAAACAATGACATTGTAAACATTCACGAAGCTACTCACCAAACGTTTGCTGTAGCGTGTATGGGGGTCCTCCATATCCTTCCGCGGAGAAAACTACTTTAGCGAAATAAATAAAGAGACACACCATAATAATTCAGGGACATAGTGTGAAGTATTGTAGTGTTGTAGTATTGTCGTATTGCAGTAGAGTTGATCGCTACACGGGAGTCCAAGGCGACCCGTGAAGAAGCTAGCTCGACAACCTAGCTTACAAGCAGTGTTTAGCTAGCAGCAGGCTATCATCGGCTAACAATACGAGTGTTCAGGTTAGCGCCTGAGGACGTCGTGTTGCACATCCAATAAGAATAATAACAATAATAATAATAATAATGTAACTCAATAGTTTCGTCGTCACCAGACGCTATTAGCGACCTGGCTAGTCGCAGGCTCCTTTCTGAAGTAGCGCTGCTAACATGAGCTCCAGCAGCGGGTCCGGCTGGTCGCGTACCTCTTGATGAGTTGTGGATGTTAAGGTTGTTGTGTCTGAGTCAGTGTGAGTGGAGCCTCTCAGTGAGCCGTTGCGCCATCTCCCGTCCTGCCCGCTATACAGATCCTGCTGCTGGGGATGTTGATGTTGTTGTTGTGTGATAAAGTTGAGACGGATCGCGACGCGCCGCCATTTTCAGGTTGTCACAAAACACGCACGCACACGCGCGCGCACGCACACAGGCACGACGAAGACCCGCCCCTATCTCACCACTGGCCAATAGGAGACAGGGAGATTAGCATAGCGTCAACACGATTGGCCGAGTGTATTTATACTAAACGCGAATTCATTTGTGGGAGAAGGTGCTGCTGTTCGTGACTGGTTGAGCAGATTAAACCAGTCGAGCAAACGGCACATTAAATACATATAGATTGGACACGGCCCCGTTACATTCAATACATACTGAGCGGTAGATACAAGTGACAGTATGCTGTATTGTGTTGGCCTACGTTAATACTACTACGGTGTGTTCACAACACAAATAATAACATCAGTCGATCGTTCAAACGGCTACAAAGCAAATCTCAAAAGCAACATACAAGTCAAACATTTTATTTAATAACAATCGTCACATAGAATACCATCTCTTTAACTACGTAAGCGGTACATGACAAACATTCATACATACAAACATTTCATACGTTAAAAGTTATAGGCCTAGATGGCATGGAGCACATTAATGTACTTGACGGGTCAGTTGAAAGTGTATTGCATCAATGCAGTTAGACACGGCGCTTTAGTTCGTTTACATTAATTATTTGTCATATTATATGTAAAAACATAGCAAGGCAAGAACCTTCACAGGTAACAAAAACAGCAGACGTTAGTATGCCTATGCCATTACAAGAGACGCCGCCAGGCGGTGCCGGAATTCCAGAGTCACTCAGTTAGGTTGATACCCACTATTCAATTATGAACCATTACATTAACGGTGCTATAAGTAAGAATCATTGCATTCTAAGCTCCGGGGGTTGAGACAATAACAATCTAAACTAATGTTAGTTCTAGCAGGTTGTGGTTGAAGTGAAAACATGAGAGGTTCCTCGACTCTCTCTGTTGTAGAACAGGTTTTGGGTTGATTTCTCTTATATTTGAGTCGGCTCGGATTCCGCGGAGAAAAGGAACGAAGTGACATGTAAGCGTGGATAATTAAAAAAGATATATATTTCCTAGGTTTTTTTAAATGTGTACAAGGTTGAACTATGATTACAACTAATATTAGTTTCTGATTGTTATTGTCTCAAGCCACGGAGCTTAGAATGCACTGATTCTTACTTATAGTACCTTTAAAAAAACACTGAAATCAAGACATTTCTATACATCACCACATATTTTACAACACCTCATACAGAAAAGGGCATATTATAATTCAAACTACAATTGTAAGGGTGGTATTATAGGTCATTGATCATTACAGTGGTCATTTCACTTGGGTAGATGGGTACTTATGTTACTACTTATGTTAAAGGTACTTCTGTTAAAGTTAGTTATTACTTGGAGTCAACATTTCCCTGGAAAAAAGCAAAGTAGAACAGCAAATAAATGGTTTATGCAGCGGTCAGTCAATGGGATTTCATCATGCATAAATACAATCATTCTTTCCTGTTCATTACCTGTTTGCTACACCTTTAAGAGAAGAAACTATAAAGGTAGGAGAAGCCAACGATTCCAATGATGGCACAGCACAATGTGATCATCATCTTCTTCTGAAGCATGAAAAGGTGGCAATAGAGATAAGATAGTGAGATATTTGGGATTGGATTTCATCTCTCAATTCATTGGCAGGTTTGAGGCATAGGAAATGACTTGAGGAAATTTTGGTTTGAGGAAATGGAGAAAAAGGGAGAACAGGATCAGAAAGGAACAAGTCTTTTGGTATGTGTGTGTGTGGTAGAGTGAACAGAACAATTGAAAAGGGACTTACCTTCACTCTGAAGGAACAGTGTAGTGGACTACTTTACTATAGTTACATTCTTCAATACAGCAAACCCCTTAAAGGAGAAAACTATGTGCTGTCACGCTCAAGTAATTGAATCCCCACAATATGGGAGCACGTAAATGTATTAGAAATGATCTTAGTGGTACTTACAAAGGCACCCTAGAACAGAAAAAATAACGTATAAACACTTTGCATAGTGATTAAAAGGTAAAATATTTAATTCCTTCATCAAAATTATTTGGCATCATATAATCATATAATTTAAACAATTAAACAGCTAAAACACTAGTTATTTTTTCCTCTCTTATGAATTATGTGGAACTATGTTATCACAAAAGCATGTGGGAGAAGTCCGCTTGTCTATATGCTATTGGTAATTGCTTGATTCCAAATTTGGCCTGTGGAATTTAAGACTAGAGTATGGCTCTGTGGTATAAAGGGGGGCGTGGTTTAACATCGGCAGGTGTAACAAGGGGGCGGAGCGACAAAATTCAGGAGATTGACATAGCTGTAGGGGATGAGCTTGATTAGACAGCTAGATATATATTCACACATTTTTTTACTCTCCCTACAGTAGGAGGCTGGGTTCGGACAACGAACCAGACCCGGAGTCGAAGGCGACTCGATGGGCCGATTTTGGATATTTGTCTTATAATTTGTGATGGCAGTTGGCGACCTTTTTGAAGTTAAGATGTGATTATTATCGTATCATATCAAGCCGGACTCCTGTCTCTCCCTTACCGAACCTGATCAAAACCACAAAGTGGCATTGTGGTAAGTGATCTTCGCTACATTGGCTCTCAATGTGGGGCCTGGAAGAGAAACAGAGCGGTGAGTCAGTGGCAAGGAGTGTGGGCGCTGCCTAGTGATGGAAGTGGGGCAGGTGGTGCAGGTGGCCGTGGCGTCAGCCACCGCTCCCGGTCCGGATAGTAGATACCAGATACTGGTAAAGGTACAGCGGTATACATCAGGCACTGCTGGAATTTTTTTTGGGGGGGGGCAGTGTGGGCTGGGTGTATCCATGGGGATGTGCACGACTACCTGCGACACCAAGGGAAAAAGCATAATGTAGGGCTGAGGTTAGTTCTCGCCTGATGTGTCCCCTCTTATTAGGTACCAATTGGCCGGGCTTTATCACTTTAGTAACAGGGCTGGGGGATGCAAGGTCACGGGCGACAGGGATATGTGGATGGTGTGCCATGCTCAGCGGCGGTGCGAGGTCACTGGACGCAGTCCCAGGGGCAGGGAAGAACCCATCCTATGGTGGGAGATTTCCCCCTGGAGCAAACGCAGAATGATACACTGCACATTCAACCAGGTGATCAAAATTGATGATCAATTGGTACTCCCAGACGCGGTCGTCACGTTCTCACACTTCGTCATAATTAGGGATATTATATACATGTATCACATGAGTCGTGACACCCAGTAAAGAGAAGAGGTGAGTCAATTGCTCGTTCCAAAAAGCCTCCGGGAAATTATTTTCCAGGCAGCTCACCACAGCCCGACGGCAGGTCACTTGGGGTGTGATAAGACACACAGATGGATCATGGCTTGATTCTCTTGGCCGGGCATTCACGCAGACGTGCGGCGGTGGTGTGCGTCCTATCACAAATGTCAGTTAACCAACCCACCGGCCATTCCAAAAGCCCCATTGCAGCCGCTTCCATTAATGTCGATTCCCTCGAAAGAATTGCGACGGATCTTGTCGGTCCATTAGACCGTAACTCATGGGGGTATCGATTTGTATTAGTCATCGTAGATTATTCAACTCGGTACCCGGAGGCAGTGCCTCTATGCTCTATCTCGGCGAAGAGCGTAGCGCAAGCTCTGTTCCAGTTCATCTCCCGCGTTTGAATCCCAAAAGAGATTGACGGATCAAGGCACCGCGTTTATGTCACGCACGCTCTGCAAACTTTACCGGTTACTGGGGATCACATAAATTCGCACAAGTATGTACCATCGACAAACCAATGGGCTAGTGTGCACAAGGATAGTAGCCTCCACAGGGTTTTCCCCATTTGAGTTACTATTTAGGAGACAACCGAGGGATTGTGTTGGACCTTATGAAGTAAAACTGAGAGGAAGGTCCAAGTACCAGCAAAAATTAAGTGCAGTACGTCATGGACCTGAGAGCAAAACTCCATTCACTGGTGCAACTGTCACGAGGTACTTGGCTGAGACAATTTGCACCAGAATATAAAACTTGTATTGCTTCCCACCTCCAGCTCAAAATTACTGGCAAGGACCCTTCGTGGTCATACAGCGAGTGGGGGACGTTGACTATGAGGTGGCGTGTTCCGACAGGAGGAGGGGGCTGTGCAGATCTATCACCTCGACCTCCTTGAACGATGGAACGAAGAACTGGCCAGTAATTGAGGAAGGTGAGCTGGGGCCGGAGGTCCAAAAACCGGCACCGCTCATGCTGGTCCATTTGGAGAGCCATCTTTCTCCATGCCAGAAAACTGAGGTAGCAGAGTTGCTGAAACGTTTTGCTGATGTTTTCATTTAACACATCGATTCTGCCCCCAGCGTGTCTGTTAGGTCACATCCATACAGGTTACCTGAACACAAATGGAAAATTGTGAAGGAAGAGATAAAGGCCATGCTGGAGATGGGAGTAATAGAAGAGTTGCACAGTGCTTGGGCTAGAAAATAAGCCCGATGGGGCTATTCGTTTCTGTGTTGACTATCACAAGGTGAATAGTGTGTCAAAATTGGATGCGTATCCAATGCCTCGGGTCGACAAACTCCTGGACCGGCTAGGCACGGGCTGGTAGATTCCCTTATCTACAGAGTCCAAGGAGGAATCAGCCTTCTCCACTCCTTTGGTTTATACCAATTCTTGCTCATGATTACACTTGCAATCATGTTGTTCGGGGCCCCTGCCACGTTCCAGTGACTCATTGACAGGGTGCTGCGCGCACACGCAGAGTATGCGGCGGTCTGCCTGGACGATGTCATTATCCTTGTCCTTGAGTCGCTGAGGCAGGCAGGGTTCACTGCCAAACCGGAGAAGTGTGTAATTGGACGGAGGGAGGTATGAATCTGGGGTACCACTTGGGTAAAACGGACACAGTAGCAGCCTGTCTGCGTCTTGAGACGAAGAAGCAGGTGAGGGAGTTCTTAGGGAAGACTGGCTGTTACAGGCGGTTCATCCCCACATTCACGGAGCTGACCAGTCCTTTGACCGACCTCACCCGACAGAGTGACTTAGCTCCGGTCCAGTGGACTGAGCAGTGTCAGGTGGCATTTGAGAAGGTGACGAAGGCTCTTTGTGGGGAGCCACTCTTATTTACACCTAACTTTGAGCTTCCTTTAGTATTGCAGACCAACGTGTCAAACAAGGGGCTGGGAGATGGCTGTCGGCTGGGACGAATGTGGTATGAAGTGGGGCATGGTTTAGCGTCGGCAGGTGAAACTAGGGGGCAGAGCATCTAAATTCCTGAGATTGACACAGCTGTAGGGGATGAGGTTGAATAGACAGCTAGATATACTGTATATTCACATGTTTTCCCCCCTTCCACACAGTAGATGAACCAGACCTGGAGTCGAAGGCAACTCCGTAACACCGAAGACAGGCCGGTATTGGAGAATTGTCATAATTAGAAGTTTAAGTCAAGTTGTGATTATCAGAGCCGCATCGCATCAAGCCCGACTCCGGTCTCTTTCTTACCGGTAACGAACCTGATCAAAGTCACAAAGTGGCATTGTGGCAAGTGATCTTTGCTACAGGGTTATTTATTTTACAAAAAAAAAGTATGATGGCAATGGCTTTGGCATTTCCTTTGAGGCAGAGCTGAAAAAGAATAAACAGTAAGGTACAGCCCTGTCTAGTGGTTTGGCATCATTGCACAAAAGATTAGCATTATTCATGTTAAAACCCAGGAAGTAATGTGATTTCTGTTCCCAACATTAAGCTGTATGTTGTTACCAGTGACAGCAAACATGGAAATGATGGATCTAGCAGGCATCAGACCATGCTTATGTTGCTTTTAAAGAGGTTGGAACTTTGTCAGAGTTCATTGTCTGAAAAGCGATTCTTGTGTTAATTGATGCACCCAACACTTTGTCAGATTGAAGGGACTAGACAAATTCAGAATAAGACACTTTTAAAACCCAGGTCATAATGAGACACTAAACACAAAAGAAGACATACTTGATAATTAACATGACAACTACATGGACAGATATTATCAAAAAGTGCTGAAATGTGCCTTCCCCCCCCATGGGAAATAAAGTTCCCCATGCAGGTTACAATAGCTTGCTTCACATCAGAGAACGTGTTGAGGATTTAAAAGGCATTGTGTCATGGCAGTGTGTGGTCCTTTGGGGTAACCAGGACCAGTACTCGGAAATAACATTAAATGGAACAGCACTGTGTCATGGAATCACCCAAAACCACTCTTAAAACAGTGTGGCACAAATTAAATAATTTTGTGCTTATCAGTCAGTCTGCTTTCATCTGCAGTCAGAATTCAGTGTATTCCCGCACGCGCACACACACACAAACCTATTTTTCGCAATCTTCTTTTGATCTGGCTTCTTTAATGTATTTCCCCCCCTAGGTTTCATCTTTATTATTTGGCTGAGTACACCATATTAGTCCAAGTTTCAGCAATCAAACTTTTTTCCAGACATTACATGTTCCATGCTGGCAGGGCAATGTCCATTGGTGAAAGACGGTACATCACAACACTGTGCTAATGTCTTTGGTGCGACAGATGTGATCCATCTGGAGTCGACGGGGCTTTCTTTACAAGCCGTTTCCACCCTATCTATCTGTAGGTGAGGGGCAGGCGGGGCTGTGTGATGTGATTTTGAGGAAGATGACATGAAAAGAGACGAGGGAGGATCCTACAGTGTCTGAGAGAGTATGATGGCCAGGATGATTACAGCAAGCACCGCACAGACCACGGCGATAAGGATCATCTTCTGCTGGGGTAGACGGGCGGATACACAGAGATGGAGGGGGAGAGAGAGAGCATGTGAGGGTTAATGAAAACAAGTTCTGATAAAGAGCAATCAAACACTGACATTCAAAATGGGGACAGCATCAAACGCAGGAAATGTAGCATTTTACACCGGTGTTGAAGCAAAGCAAACACGTGTATTCCCTAATTGATAGTGGGCCCGTTTGATCTGTACAGCAGAGCGTCAGCATGGTCAATGTTCTTATTCTTCCTGCCTGTAGGACACTATATAATGGGAGGGTTATCCTCGGGTCATTCATGAATTTCTTTGAATACATACTTCACTTATGTGTCCGCTAGGAGGATAATAAAGGTATGAATTGCTGGTCATCCAGAATTCACAACATTGTTGTGATAACACACCATTGCAAATTTTCAACATTCTCTCTTTCTATCCACATTAGGAATGTAGGGTAAAAAACGCCTGCAGTTGCCCATGCTCTCTGCGTCTCTGGGGTGCAGCTCAGTGCAGATGAAAATCTGCACTGAGCAATCATTTGCCGATGTTAATGACAGAGTTGGGATAAAATTGCATCATCCGGGGAACAAAAGTAGCAGGGCAATCTGGGTACAGGCAATATGGAGGAAAGGTAAACATTGTTGATTTGCATATGCTACCCACATTAAAATGACACAAAGCAGGTTGAATATCAGTTCCCCATTCCTATCAAGGTTTCAAGTTACACGTGTTTACTCTGCTGCTTCCTTCCAAATGCTGCTTCCTGAGCCAATAAAAAAAAATTGCAATTTCCCAGACCCCTTTAGCAAACATCGAAGAAGAATGCTTGCTACACCAAACAGTAGATTGTTTCTCCAAGTTTAGGAGAAACAAACTTCCATGTTCGACACACCCAAAGAAGTAAAACACAAACAAACACACCCAACATAGGCCAACAGCATAGTGAGAGCAAACATTCCCAACAAACGCAAATATGCCACATCTCACGGCAACACCCACGTGGAGAGAATGCAGCCCCTTCATCCAAAGCTGGTTAGACAATCCCACACCTCTTGCGGTAGAGCGGATGTCACTTGTCATGCCAGTTACTCACCCTTCACTCATTTCAGTCCTACCGACAAGCCCACAATGAGTGCTATAATGGCCAGCAAGATCAGCACAATCAGGACTATTATCATGATTTTCTGTTGGAAACAACACCAAAGATTTTTGTGAGTCTGTAATAGTAGACATTACACTTGAATGATGCATCAAATGCAATGTAAAGCCAGTGTACATGCCCACATAAACACAATCTTTAGCTTGCACAGTCAAGTAGCAATTAGCACCTACAACGCCGACCGGGCAAATAATAAAGATGAAACCTAGGGTGAAAATACATTAGTTAAGAAGCCAGAGCAAAAGAACAGTGAAAAATAGAAAAGTAAAGCATGTGTGTGCGCGTGTGTACATGCGTGTGTGTGGAGAGGTTTTGAGGAAGAGTTTGAACAAGGTTCCACAAGGGTGGGTAAAGGAATCAAGGTCAGCCGATGCAGGGATCATGGTCAGGTTCACGTATGTGTTGAGGATGGAGGTCTTGATGACTGGAGGTTGGGGTGGTGGAGGTGGCAGCCAAGTTTCCCAAAAGTATTGCTGGTGATGACCACTCCAGCCTTCACATTACTGTAGAGTGAAGGACAAGCCGTTCCATATGTAAATATGTTGGAAGATGCCAATTGGGTACTCCCAGGCCACAGGCATGTCATTGTGGCTCTGTCTCGTACCCATGTTTCCTCAATGGGGTTTTGACATACTTTTTTGCCAATGTGTATTTGCCGTTTCGCAGTTTTTAGTTTTCCTGTCAACGTTTAGGATGAATTTACCTAAGGCAACCTAACAAATGCTCTCCGTCACGACGTACAACAAGCTCGCTATGAGAGGCATTGTAACAAGTGTAGCTCCACACATTGCAAACAATGATTTGGGTGTGCAACGCTGGTATGCCCCAGCAGCACCGTAGCCATCACAGTGATACGGGTGGAATTCTGGGAAACCGGGCTGTCCGTCTTGTCAACTCACACGGCGAGCCTCTTGCTGAAACTTTGCAGCCTTCTTGGTGTCCGCTACGGCCCGCTCGACGAAGCCCACCGATTGGTCCATGTTGCTCTCAATCCTGTCAATCATTCCACCCTGACGGTGGTTTTTGAATGGAAATGCAAGTGTGTGCGAGTGTGTGCGAGTGTGTGTGTAGTCGGTAAAAGTAGATGGACAAGGATGTTAAATGAGAAAAAAAAGAGGGAAAAAAAGAGAAATGTAAACGGCATACTGTGAGGTTGGGGGGGGGGGGGGGGGGGGGGGTGGGGGTGTATGGCGTGACAAGGAGGCAAGGGAGTTGAGGTGTTAGCGTGCTTATAAAGTACAAGTAGCCATGAGTAATTAGGGAAAGAGCCTTGACTGGAGAGAGAGCCAGAGCCGCTGTGAGAGGGACGCCGTGCAGTGTTCAATAATAGTAAAAAGCAATAAACAGTAATAAAGTATTGTACCTTACGGGCCTTGGTCTGGTACCTTACAGCCTTTTTGGTCTCCATTTTGGCCACCTCTATGTGGTCCACTGACTTGGACACATTCAACTCGATGTTTTCTACTATGTCTCCCTGAGAAAAATAACAGATGCGTATAAAGAAGTAGAAACATACATGTATAAATACAGATTTATCTCTTCTGAACACAGTACAGACAGAGACCTAATGTGTGGCACTCACAACAAATAACTTAAAATGGGATTTTAGATTGAGTTTAGTAATACGCTATCGGGATTAGTGAAAACAAAAACAAACTACCAATAAAATATGTGCATCAAGACATAAAATCAGATCAGGAACACAACAACAGAGGCCAACAAAAGAGGGTGAAGAGGTGAAATAACCTTACCTCAAAAAGAGCTTTCCCTCAGGGAAGCATGAAGCAATCAGTAAGAAATACATGTTCACATATCCATATCACATTACATTCTGGTTTAAATATACACGACATATAATATAATCAAAACAAATAAATACATTTTCCGGATTAATCTGTACGATCTGTTTGACTTTATTTCAGAGCCAATGAGTCAAGTTCATTTGTAAATAGAGGGCCCAAACATAAGAATCGATGTACTGATAGATGGGCAGAGTCAAATTAGTCAAATACCTGGCTCTCCACCAGCATGGCGATGTCCACAAACATGTCATGCAGCTCCTTGATGCTGCTCTCCAGACGGACAATATCTTTGTGTCTGGCTTCAATCTCATTCAGGGCCTGCTTTGAGATCCCAGAGTCCACAATCTGCAAGAGTCGAGCAGGTTAGCAATACTACTTCAATTATCAAAAATAGATTCCAAGTAAAGGAAAAAAATGATAGGTAATATTTAGGGATGTCTTCAATCAAATATTTAATTAATCGCATAATTAACCACAATTAAACAGGGAGTGGACAAAATATGCTTGCGTTATGCAAATGTAGGTATGTATATTCAATACTATAAATCAATTCACAACACAAATCAAACATGGCAAAACTCAAGCCAGCTTAATATGACATTTCTTAGTAAAATTACTCAGCAATTATCTCACACAATTTAGTGTGTGGGACTGAAACAAGCGAGGGACACACACACAAGTCAAGCATTTACCAATATGCTCTAATCACAACTCATGGCAAACTCAATCCGAAGAAACGATGCATCTCAATGAGCAGACTCATTGTAAAACAACAGGTACATTGGTCAGCTAACGACACTCAGACTTCTAAAGCAATCAGCAAATTTGCCTGAGCCTGTGATGCGTTTCCACGGAGGAGACACACTATTCAAGGTTGAAATGATTTCTTTGACCCAGTGCGCATTTACGTTAACATCTTATAATATTGTGTGGCAAATGGCAGGGAGGCAGGAGGGGAGTGCTAATTGAAGGGAGGTATCTTTCAGCCTGCTGGCTCCACCCCCGAGCCTTATAAGGACTTCCTGTCCATAAACGAGGAAAAGCTGTGGCTCATTAAGCCACCAGGGCTTTTCCTACAAAGGGGAGAGCAGGCTGCCAGAAGGAGAGAGAGCTGTGTGCTCCATGTGGAGACCTGGACAGTCGGCTCGCACACCGTTTGCTGAGAAAGTACTAATGGAACCCCTGGACAGACACAGAACAAGGACTTGTTGTAAATAACCACAATACATTTCCCAATTGTCTTCAATGTGTGTTTTGAGAGTGTTTTGTTGTTAACCTTGGTGGCGTGGAAACCCCACACCCTTGGGCGTGCTACGAGGGCCCTATTAATATAACATACATTTCAAATTCCCTCAACACTATCTAAAACTGTAAGCTTACCCCTGCGGTGAATACGGCTGCGTTTCCACTCTCCAACATCTCTTCTAGTTCATCATCTGTCGTGGCTTTACCGGCTGAAATGTTTTTGTAATAATCATTAAGAAAAATAAAATAAAATAAACCTCAACCATTATATTACGACTACATAGTGTAGCAGGTGCAGCTCACTGATCTCCAGCTGCCTCTGGATTCGTCCTTTGCTCCTCTCCCTGAAGTCCACTTGGGCCTCGTTGTACTTGGTCATAACCTCCACAAACTTCCTGGAGAGCACAGCATGCTGAGGGAACACAGTGACTCTGATTACTATTGTTTGATACAAATTCAATACCCATGTCAGTCTTAGAAACATAAAAGAGCTAATTATGTTGTGAGGTTTGCAGTGTTGATGTGTGATGTGCAAGGACCTAATGGAGATATGTACCTGTGATTTGCGTATCCGCATGTCAGCTGACACCCTCTCCTGCTCGTCTGCCTCAAGGTTCCTCTCGATGGCTGCAAGGTTAACATAAGAATAATTTCAAAGCGAGTGGGATACAGTTAGTGTGTCGGAACACATTTTCCTTATCCATGTTGTGGTCCTTGCGTGCATGGGTATTGTGGGTACATCAAGTAAAGTAGATTTTTATAGTCCTTAATCACAGCTACAGTCCCCAATGACACCCCCTAACACTCCCCACAAGAAAAAAAAACCTAAGGAATGCAAAGTGGGGGATCCCTTCTTCCAGCGATAGTTTGGAGTGCAATGAGTGCCATAATGGACATGCAGGCAAGCAAACATTTTAAGTAGAATTTCAGGATCAGAGTTAATATTGTCCATGCTAATGAGGTTCTGCCTGGTGACCAAGTCAGCACCTCTGTACATCTACCGGCAGTCCATGTGTATTATGTATTGTGCGTGGCATTGCCTTTGTATGTCTGTGTGGAGGGGTGTGGTTGACTCACTCTTGAGCTTGTTTCTGGCATTGTTGGCCATCTTCTTGATGTCATTGGTGATGGCCTCCAAGTCATCCTGTGTTTCTGTTGGGATGGACAAGCTTTACATGTGACCACTATCCTCCCTAGCAGAGGCCATGTTTTAATGTTCAGTTTGATTCAAATACCCCCGACAGTTTTTTCAATTCAATTCAATTTATAAAATGTTTGAGGAGCAATTTCTAAGAGCAGGCATAGTAATTGAAATACAAATCGATAAAGGAAGAGCCCGTCCATTGTCATTATCATGAGCACATTTTGCCTTGGAACTATTAGACCAATTTTGGATGGTGTGTTCATGGAGAGGCCTTCAACGCCCATTAATGGAGAGAAATAATTCAGTAAAACAGTAAAAAATAAAGACTTGAAGAAGATGTGGAACAGGGGTTTTGCAGTTGGTCGTACTCTGGTCAGATGTGGGAGCAGACAGGATGACCGAGTAGAGCTTCCTGACCTCAGCCACATTCTCATCGATCTTATCAATACTGTTCCTGATGTCCTCAATCTGCACAACCAAGCACACACACACACAACAAAGCACACTAAAATGTATGCAAACACCAACACACAGGTCTTGAGTAAGGCTAAAAAACATAATAAATACAATTTAAAAACAGACCTGACAAAAGAAGTCGTCCATGAACGCTGCATTGTCCATAGCAATCTCCACTTCATCGTCATCGTGGTCGCATGTCTTGAGAACAGGAAGAGAAATAAAAGGAAAAGACAGCTAAAACCATGCACACTTATACATCCATTTTCCATATAGGTAAATAGGAAAGGAAGCCTGCTCCAGAGTGTAGCCCTTCACAAGAATAGTATAGTGGCTCTCACTTTGCCCAACCGGTGCATCAACTTCAAAGAATTAAAACAAAAATTAGTGGGTGAAAACAACATGAATAGCTCATTACATAAAAAATACCAATGGAAACTTAATGAGCATTATTGATAGTTATGACCAGTATATTATTATAGTTATCAATAAACGCCCCGATATCCTAGTTGTCAGCATTTGGCCATGTTTACATGGACAGCAATATTCCGACTATTGACCTTATTCTAAATAAGTCGATATTATGGTGTTTACATGAGTTGCTTATAATATTCCATTCATATTCCCATTTACATGTTACAGAGCATAGTCCATAGAGCATAGTCAATGGGTAATAGGTTCCATCTATACGTTCAACTTTCCATCCAGAATCCCTCCCGTACACCCTTTTGAGTGTTCTCTTTCTCATTTTGCAAAGGCTTCAACTCCTAGTCATTATTTTTACGGCTATACATGGCAATAGACACAGGCGGATACAACTTTTACCACAGACCTCTGTACTGCTGTACGGCATTTTGCAATGCCAGGGCATGTGTTGCCAAGCAGGGGCAACTGCCGTATGTGTCGCAAAATGTTGCAAAAATTCCAATAGGGTGTTATACTGCGATTAAGGTGTATACACGTCTACATAAAGCGACCAAGATCGTAATATTCCACGTATTATTCCGATTATTGCTTAAACTCGAGTATGACCTTATTCGGGTTAAGGTAATCAAAAACTGGTGTTTACATGGCAGTGTCTTATTCAGACTAGTGTCTTAATCAGGTTAATATCGATATATAGCCGTCCATGTTAACGTGGCCAACTGGAAAACCTTTTCCCCACCCTAATCAGTTGTCGGAACAATGCAGCAGTCTACTGCGGTCATAAACACGTAGGCAGGTCACTGGTGTAAACAATGGTTCCCATAGCAGCCTGGGCTACGCAACAGGACTCCACCATGACGGCAAAGCCACGGCCTGGAGTTTAATGGGAGGGAACCAAACCTGTTCTCAAGATCAATAACAGGACACACATGCATCACAGTGACACCGTCAAAGGAGACTTGTTATTAGGTGGAGCAGAGAGTAAGGACATTTGTCAGGTGGCTAGAAAAGACTGACAGTGAATGATAAAGAATGAAATGAGGCCTAACTGTGGCAGAGAGTGCTTGTTAAGTGTACTAAACTCTTGAGTCTTAACAACCTGTCCTGACCAAAGTCAAGCTGACCCCGGTCTTTACAGAGTTAGCACACACAGCTTTCCAACAAGAGGACATCTAGTGCGCTAGAGTTGCGTAGCATTCCAGCATGTCCCTCTTTAAATTTTCTACACTTATTTTTACGTATGCCACAAATAAACTGTTCCCATGACAATCTGCATTATATCAGTTTTGCAAATTAAGAAATAAAAACATCTGCAACAATTGCAACTATATGATTCTCATAGCATCTAGTACTATTGCTATTTACATCCAGCCATCATTTCCAATAAAGCTGACTACTCACACCAGCTCCCAGTAGCATTAGGCAGAGGCAAACAAAGTTCCTTTTGATCCTGTATTCAAATACACACATGTACATACGGCCTTCAGCACACACACATATTACAACTTTAGAAAAGACTGCAAAGACACTCCTTATTCAGAAAGGCTGCGATTTAAAACCTTTCTGACCCCTTTTTACATACAGTATTTGAATTGCAAAAATGACCCATACTCTTGTTCCAGACAGCATGTGTAGGGAAAATAAAATGCCCTGTGATCATGCATCTATCAGGCAGTTTGAAAATGGCTTGTCACCGCATGCTATTTCTACCTGAATAACTCAACAGCGGTTGGGAAAATGTCAGTTCTTGACACACTCAACTGCACACATTGTGCAACAGTGAGATAAGACATGGCAGACATTTCCTTCCCATGTCCCTCATTCAGCAAAAACTAAAAATGACAATGACAGATTTGCTTTCACCATCACCATAGCGGACAGAATAAATGTGAATGCTGACAGTAACAATTTGCAACAGGGAAGGCACTTTGGCTCAAGTCAGTTATGAAGTTAGATTTCAATAGTGGGGCCTTGTAAATGTCACTGCATAAATATTCAGGCCACCTCTAACTGCTGGATGGAACAAACTGAACAAAAGGAAAACATAATTAGCTTATACTAACCAGCAACTGCATATAGTTGTGGAAGTACAAACAATGTAGTGTCATGTCTGTAGTTTCCATGGTTACACGAGAGTTAGAGCATGTAGGTATAGGTACAGTAACTTATGTAGAAAGGCCCAACTAGGAACAGGGGTTGCAAATTAGCTTAGGCTACAAACCTTGTACTCAAGTCTTCCGTTTAACTATTATAGGAATATAGTTTTTGCATTGTCCCTGGCGAATAAACACATAGCTTAAATAAAATTACGTTAAGTTACACGACCAATTCTCACTGCAATTAGAGGGGTTGTATTAAAGATTGACAACTGATAGTTTACAGTTTCGAGAATCAGAGTTTCATATTAATGCATATAAATACACTTCACCTTCAGTCACTTTTGGATATTTGAGTCCACATATTTGTCTTTGTATTCATCTTTATGTAATTGCTAAATTACTAAGATCAATCACACTTGTATTAGTGATGGTTATACGAGAAAGAAACCACAAACTACCTTGTCTGGTCACATGGTTTGGGCAGGAGTTTCTATGGGTGCTTTCCCTCCTTGTGTTGATTGTTGAGGGCAGCAGAGCATTGTTATGATGGCAGCAGAGAATTTAGCATTACATCGTTGTGTTTAGACAAGCTGGTTGGGGCATGTCCCCTATTTACATGTAAATTTAATACTTGGTTTATTTGGATTTGTTTAATTCATATTCTGTTTAATTTCATATTGACCTTGTCGGGCCTCAGCCGTTCAAAATGGTTCCCCAGGAACCTTCACTCACTACCCTTTTCACACCATGTGTGAAGGCCAATCATTAGTCTACTATTATGAGGGGAAAATCCCTATTTTGCTTTGCTTTATCCTTTTGTAATTTGATCTTCTCCTCCTATCTGGTATAATTTGTTCTTTGACTTGTTTTTGGTGTGAGGAAAAAGTACCTTGTTTTCTACTAGCAACACTACTAGCAACGGCGTAGTACAAGAATCCTTTTGGCAATGAGAGTAACTACCACCAGAACATCAGTCGGCTCCTTGCAAACCATGCAGCTTTAGTTTTGAGAGGAAAAACGCAACCCTGCTGGACTGAACCCTTCTGATCGCTACACACACGATCTCCCGTAAGGCTAATATATCAGTGAAGAGTTAGATATAACTGTTATATAATTGTGTGCTTAACTGTTTGCTGGTATTGTCGGACAACATTGCAAACATGTTTTGCCGCCTCCTCTTATGTTTTGATCTAAAGTCCAAGTGGATCGGCCTCCATCGTTGTTAGATCTGTACATGCCCCTCTCTTTTGGTTTTCCCTCCCCTTTTACTAACAAAGCGTATACATCTGGTTTTAGTGAAGTGTAGTAATTAACATCCTCCTGCTTAGTCACTCACTGATCACGTAGATAGATTAGAACTTTGTTCGAACTACCTACCACACTTACACAGCCTCAACCAGTGCCATTTTGGGTCCCTGAATAGTCATACCTCGTGTCTGTTATTCTCCCCAAAGGCACAGCCTCATCAGAACCGCCATTTGCTTTTATCTTTCTTTGTCTCACACACACACACACACCACACAAACACTTCAGGTTGTGCATTGCTTATTGTACTTAAGGAATATTTACTACATGCAATTTTGTATCCGTTTGTGATTTTTGCTTGAATATTGTGTTGAAGCCGGTCACGTAAAGAAATCCTTCAACTTTACTAGCTATTGATATGGTAATTATTGATAATAGTTCCAAGTTGATAGCTGAGTATATTTTATGAGACTTATTAGTCCCTGATTTCAGGGTGGTGCCCCGTTATTAATTCAGATTTATACCTTTTTTATTTTCATAATTATCTTTGATAATTGTTAATTATGAGCTAATAACCGTAGGACCTACGACCTTTACGTGGATTAAAGAGTTTTGCACCATTGTTAAATGACTCCTATTATACCACTAGGTGTGAGCTTGATTAGCCATTCCAAGCGGTCCAAGTATGGTGGATAGAATAGCCTACTAGTTGCTACAGTCCACTGGGTAGGCTGATCTATCCTAATAGAATAGATCACTTTATATGGTAAAGATGTAGACAATTAAAAAGGACTGGTTACAATTCTACTGTATGTAACAAGGCTGTGTTTGAGATAAATGTCTAAACCCAGATAGAAAAATAAATTACCCTCTGCTCAAACTCAAAGATGGTATAATCATTTAAACCTCAAATAATACTCTGAACCCTCAAAGGAAAAAAACAAACAATGTAAAAACCTCATCTTTATTAGCCTGGAAATCCAGACCCACATCTAGAAAGCTGTAGGTCTGGTAATGAGCAATGAAAATGGCCCAACTCGAGGGGCGGCACCAAGAATGCGTTTGAAAATATCACTGCACGCAATTGGATAACACTACGACCAACCAGAAGGATACACGGGGTGACGTATCCAGAGGACGGAAACGAGTTTGTTTTGGAGAATAGTTTGACAGAGAGACGTAAAGGTAGCCTAATGGAAATACCACGGAGATACCACTTTGGCAACGCAACGTTAACCTTGTAATATTCTTAGACAAGGAATATTGAAATAAAGAGATGCAACCGAGTTGTCGTTTATGGATGTTTAATAGCAACTGCGCATGGTACCGAGCATGGGCGTAGAATTTAGTGGGGACGCTGGGGACATGTCCCCACCAATTAACGGAGCACCCCCCCGATCAGAACCGCAAATTAACAGAGCACCCCCCCCATCAGAACCGCGAATTAACGGAGCGCACCCCCACCCCCATCAGAACCGCGAATTAACGGAGCGCACCCCCCCCCCCATCAGAACCGCGAATTAACGGAGCACCCCCCCCCATCAGAACCGCAAATTAACAGAGCACCCCCCCCCCAGACAAAAAATAACATGTTTTCAAAGTCATTAGAACTGTAATGGTTTTATTAAGTACTCGTATCGGTATTCGCTATCGGCAAGTACTCGGTCTGAAAAAAAGTGGTATCGGTGCATCCCTAGTTTGTACAGATACTCAGTCAACATTTTCGATAGCCATCTTGCAATGTTTACTGACTGATTCCGGACTGATTCCGTTGCAGCGCTGACGGAATCAGTCAGCGCTGAGCCAATTCTAATTGTACTCGCTGAGCAAATTCTAATTGTGCTCTCGCGAGAACTCTGGATTTCCAGGGTACATCTTTATGCAAATAGCATACAGAAATGTATTGTAGATATACAGTATATTTTGATTGTCATGCCGATTTTAACCAGGTTAGTCCCATTGAGATTAAAATCTCTTGGCTGGCCAAGAATGGCAGCAGTATAGTTTCAGACACCACACAACTTTAGCTAAAAGTGCAACACAACAAAAAGTTCATATTTTCAATTAAAACATTTGCAATTATCAAGATTGTCAGATTCCATGGACTTAACAATGCCTTTAAATTCACTGAGAGTCACTAGGTCCTGGAGTTTAAGTCCATTCTGCAGGCTATTCCAAGTAGATGGTGCAGAAAACAAAGTCTTTCTTGCCCGACTCAGTCTGAGCTTTCAGAACAGTCATAAGAAGAAGAAGAGTCCTGAGGCCATAACCTGGACATGCTGTATTCTTGGGAGAATAAGAAAGATGAATAACAGGGGAGTCTACCGAGAATGGCCTTATACATTAAAACATACCAGTGACTAAGCCTACACAGCAGGCCAGTCGACTTTGGAGTACAAAATACATGAGTGATGAGTGAGGACTCTACAGTTTGAATGAACCACAAAGCTCCATGGAACACAGTATAAAATTATTTTTCCATCAGATTTGGTAGATGATCTTGATACCAATAATTAAACTGCAGCATGCAACCACACTAGACGAGACTGAAGCTGTGCACAATATGTTGCATAATCTGGTCCCCAGGGCATCTCACGTGCAGACTTCCTATTGGATGTGATAATGTAGTGGCTTAACACAATTTAAATCCCCATGTTCCAGAGCAGATCCTAGATCAGAAACTAGAGCAGAGGTGAAGATGGGGAGTCTGGTCCACACCCTTTAAAAAAATAAAAATAACTATGGACTCTGACCCCTCCCACATCACCAAGAGTACTTGGTAATGGCAAACATAATGGATAGAAAAGTATCCCAGTACTATGGCTGGTAGCAGGGCAGATGGACAAAACCAGGGACAGAGACAGATGAGAGGCTGCTGGTGCACTGACAGACGTAGGGCCAGGAGGGTAGACAGGCTGAGACAATGGCAGTGTAGACCCAAATGATGGCCATTTAAATTATGTCGGCAACAGTGCCTTCTTCCGAGCCGCACTCAGGTCGGTCAACCCCAGTGCAAAGAGGTAGGTTTCGAATTACTGTATCCATCGAGTCCAGGGTATCGGAGTCTTGCCAGGCAAAGCCAGGAGGGGGTCATATGTCAATTATGCATTACTGGTTACAACCTACATTTGAAGTTTCACTTTCTTTGGACAAATCTACTTATTGTACGTCCAAGTCCCTTTGAAAAGTTAGTCACATAGAAGCCAATGTTGTGTCATGATCCGCACTCCTCTGTAAGTTTCCACTCTCACCGTCATTCAATCATCTCATCAGCCACATTACCTCCACTTGTTGATCTTATCAATTCCCCTTCCTATATAAAGTCCTCCTTTCCACACGCACACTGCCAGCTTCTATCTCTGCTTACCCATGCAATACTTTACAGTATTCCTCTGCCTGATTACCCATTACTGACTCTGCCTGTCCCCAACCTGCCTGCCTCGTCGAATCCCTGGAGGTCGCCTCAGCCTTCTGTCCCTGACCACAAATCCTGCAGTCCCGTCCCTGGGGCTGTTTGGTGTTTCCCATCTACAACATTACTTCCCGGCTTCCTGATCGTCCACCTGTCCCCGACCATCCGTCTGCCTGCCTGCTCCTTCACGGTACCTCTGCCCAGCTGACTGCCCACCCGGTTCTGGACCCGCTACTCCAACAACGTCTTCTGCCTCTCCCCTGCTGGTACCGCAGCCCCATATAGAGGATTGTGTGTGTGTGTGTGTTTGTGTGTATACTGTATGTTAGGGCTTGCACAGAAAAGTCAACTTATTGACGCGTCGTTGACCACGTGATTTCACACTAAGAATTTTTTTTTTTACACTTTCAAGATATTTGGCGGGACTTGGCACAAATGCGGTGGCCGGTGGAGGGAAAATTAAGCGATTTCGAGCAGCTGTTTGCGCAGAGGATTCCAGTGCTTTTTTTTTTGGACAGCCCATTCTGTCTGTTTTTTGCGTGCGTGTGTATGTGATGACGTCATCAACGACGCGTCGACGTTACGTCGACTTTATTGATAGAAAAGTCAACTTGAAAAAATCAAGTTGTCTCCTGACACTGCAAATGGGTCCAATACCCGTTACATGTTGACTTTTAATCTCATAGACTTGAAAGTGTAGAAAATAACCAAGATAATGAGACTTTATTAAACTTCTGTTTAAGTCCACTTAAAGTAGCAAGAAATTACTCGTCATTCAGTTCCAAGTTTCGATACCTCAAAAAAAGAGAAAAAAAGTTAATCTCACCCGCTTCAGTGAGACATTAATCATACAGCATGCTTGTACCGAGGGAGACACACATTCACAACTCAGCGATCATGTTGATTGTTTTTACTGAAAAAGATATTGGGAAGATATTTACTGAATGGTCTGTCGCAGGGAACTAAAGATGCAAACACCAGTCTGAGTCCTGAGTGTCTCGCGGTGTCTACCTGCTCAGGTGATGGTGCTTCAAAGTGAAGCTGTCGGGCAGCAGCCCTTCTATCTATGGACAGATCCGACAGACTTTTATTGTGTGTACATTGGTGGACTTTTTATTGCAAACATACAAAACGAGTACAACAGTACTTTCACAATGTGGAGCCATGTATGCTATGACATTTTTTTGGTATGTCTTCTTCTGACCCCTACACCTGCAGCGCAATACTGCCCCCAATAAGGGAAGTAGTCACATAAACTATTCGATTTTTTTTATAATAAAACGGCTATTCTAATATTAAAAAATCATGACCCATCCCTACATCAATTGCAGTGCTGATATATTTTTTGCACAGTAAAATAGTCAGTCAAGCAATAAAAGCAATACCAGTTTTTTTTTCATTTTGTCTTTCCATCAAATAGAAAAGTATCGATAGCTATATTGATAAAGACCGATCGTTACGCAGTCTCGAAAATGATCAAATCAAATCAATAAACAATAACAATCCCCTCTAAAATATCATATTTTACTAGGGATGGGGATTGTCCATTACATATCTTTGTCACAAATGTTTGATAGCGACACTTTGCAAAAACATTCAAAAGGGTATCGAAGATATATAAATATATACACTAGATGGCCAAAAGTCAGTGGACACCTGATCATCACACCTATATGAGCTTGTTGGACATCCCATTCTAAAACCATGGGCATTAATATGGAGTTGGACCCCCCCTTTGCGGCCATGAAAGTTGCCACTGTTCTGGGAAGGCTTTCCACAAGATTTTGGAGTGTGTCTGTGGGAATGTGTGCCCATTCAGCCAAAAGAGCATTTGTGAGGTCAGGCACTGATGTTGGACGAGAAGGCCTGGCTCGCAATCAGCGTTCTAACTCCTCCCAAATGTATTCAATGGGGTTGAGGTCAGGGCTCTGTGCAGGCCAATCGAGTTCCTCCACACCAAACTCGTCTAACCATGACTTTATGGACCTTGCTTTGTGCACAAGGGCACAGTCATTCTGGAACAGCAAAGGGCCTTCCCCAAACTGTTGCCAAAAAGTTGGAAGCGCCCAATTGGCTAAGATGTCTTCATATCCCCTAGCATTAAGCACCCCCTTCACTGGAACTAAGGGGCCTAGCCCAAATCCTGAGAAACAGCCCCAGACCATTATCCCTCCTCCACCAAACTTTACAGTAGGCACTATGCATCCCGGGAGCTAACGTTCTCCTGGCATCCGCCAAACCCAGATTCGTCCAGACTGCCAGATAGTGAAGTGTGATTCATCACTCGAAAGAACATGTTTCCACTGCTCCAGAGTCCAGTTGCGGCGTGCTTTACACCACTCCAACCGACGCTTGGCATTGCGCATGGTGATGTGAGGCTTGTGTGCAGCTGATCGGCGATGGAAACCCATTCCATGAAGCTCCCGACACACAGTTCTTGTGCTGATGGTGCTTCCAGAGGCAGTTTGGTACTCTGTAGTGAGTGATACAGCAGATGATAGGCGACTTTTACCCGCTACACGCTTCAGCACTCGTCAGCCCCGCTCTGTGAGTTTGCGTGGTCTAGCACTTTGCAGCCGAGCTATTGTTGCTCCTAGGCGCTTCCACCTCACAATAATAGCACTTAGGGTTGAGCGGGGCAGTTGGGCAGAAATTCCACAAAGTGACTTCCGCAAAGATGGCATCCTATGACAGTGCTGCGTTCAAAGTCACTGAGCTCTTTACAAACCATTCTGAATTGTAAATGTTTGTCTGTGGAGATTTCATGGCTATGTGCTTGATTTTATGCACTTTTAGCATTTTAGCAATGGGTGTGGCTGAAACACCTGAATTCAATAATTAGCAGGGGTGTCCACTGACTTTTGGCCATATAGTGTATTTATACCGATATACAGTACAGTGCTGCTTGAAAGTTTGTGAACCCTCCAGACATGGTCATTGTTTTTGTGGTTAAAAAGAAAAAAAAAAGTAAAATAACCTTATTAAATGTATATCCAAACACCAATTTGTAAAGCACTTTCCAAATAATGGACAGAAACAAAACAAAAACAAAAATTTCATTATTTATTCAACAAAAGTGGTTTATCTCACAAAAGCTGAAAAAATGGCATGTGCAAAAGTATGTGAACCCTTTTAGATAGTAGTTTGTGGCACCTTCTTTTGCAGCCATTACTTCAACCAAACGTCTTCTGTAACCACTGACCAGTCTCTCGCATCTGCTGTTTGCCCACTCCTCCTTGCAGAACTCAGCTAGTTGAGAGCGGTTGGAGGGACATCTGGCATGTACCGCCCACTTCAGGTCTAGCCACAACATTTCTATACGATTGAGGTCCATACTTTCACTAGGCCAATACAGAGTAAGTAAGAATCCTATTTCTTTTCAGCCATTCCTTGGTACTATTGCTGGTATGGTCGTTGTCTTGTTGCAGAACCCATTTTCGGCCCAGCTTCAACACCCTGACTGATGGCAGGAGATTCTGACAAAGAATTTGTTGACAGGCATGAGAGTTCAGTTTCCCTGGATAATATGGAGTCATCCAGGTCCGGAGGCAGAAAAGCTGCCCCAGACCTTCACATTTCCACCACCATGCTTCACTGTTAGGAGGTTCTTTTCTTGGTATGCAGTGTTGTATTTTCTCCAAACATGGCGGTTGTGATTGTGACCAAATAATTCTATCTTGGACTCATCTTTCTAGCAACCCTCCCATGAATGTCATGTCTATTCAATTTTCATCTGATTGTAGAAACATGTACTGTACATTTACCCCAGATGCTGCCAGAGAGGTCTGCAACTCTCTAGAGGTGATGTGTGGGTTGGCCTTTACCTGATTTATTATTTTTCTGGTGCTTCTTGGTGATAGTTTTGATGGGTGTCAGTACCTTCTTCCTGATGTCCTCGGATATCTCCTTTCCTCTCGGCATTGTTGATCTGTGTAGGTACACCTTGGCACTACAGTGGTTTGGTTTCCTCTCTCTTTTAATCTGTGCTGCCCAACCCTTTTCCTCAGGATGTCTCATTTGATTGGTCTGCTTAATTGATGTATTGATGTATATTGAAATGTGTTTCACCTGAATCTATTACCTACTTGTTTTTACCAATGCATCTGGGGGTTCACTTACTTTTGCACATACACCAATTCCATGTTTCATGTAGTTTTTTGGCTACATGCAATTGATAAACATAAACCTGACATTTCATATATAGAAAACTGGTGATGATAGAATAAGAAAATCATGGTAAAACAGAAAACTCTAAACTGCTCAAGGGGTTCACATACTTTCAAGCAGCACTGTAGATACTGATACCGGCAGTGGTATCGAAAAAATATGAACAATACCCAGCCCTAGTAGTGGAGAGCATCCTGACAGGAATCATCAATGCCAGGTCAGCAACAGCTCCTCTCAGGACAGGAGGGCTCTGCAGAGGGTGGTGCGTTTGGCTGAACGCACGATTGGCACTACACCCCCCCACCATGCAGGACCTGTACTCAAATAGGTGTCAAACCAGAGCCTGCAGGATCATGAAGGACCCTCACCACCCTAAACAATGAACTGTTACAGCTGTGTAGCAGTCACACTGCAAGAACAGAGCGACATAAACTGACTCTTTCTGCAGGCCATCAGGACTGTGCACTCTGACCACACCAGGGCCCACTGGACCCCACTGCCCCTTTCATGCACAGTTAGTACACGCATGTGAGTACATGCACTTACATAATTTGACTCCATCACTGATAACATACATAAAGAGCAGTCACATACTGTTGCACAACTCACCAGCCAGTTGGTGTCGCTGACAGAATAGAAATGGCCGTAGGACAGCACTTTGTGGAGCCGCAAATTTTGTTTTCAAAAGTTCCACAACTGTGTCATAGATGATAGTGGTGATGTTCCCTAGTGTCCCGAGCACACGCTGAACCTCCACTCCCAAGCAGTGTTGCAACAGTGCCTACTTCCGAGCTGCACTCACGTCGGTCAACCCCAGTGCAAAGAGGTAGGTTTCGAATGACTGTATCCATCGAGTCCAGGGTATCGGAGTATCGCCAGGCAAAGCCAGGAGGGGGAAGGTGGTGGGAGAGAAATATCAGCCATCATTGTCGCCAAATGTTGTTAGGAATGACTACACATGGACACAGTTGTAGTAGCAACACGCCTCGTTTACGTTTTAATTTCTGACCAACTCAGCCAACAGACGCAAGCAATGAAATACCATCACTCAGACATAACACAACGAACGCACAATCCAATGCTAACTAAATGCATCACTGAAGACCCAGTGTGCAGACATAACAATGGTCTTGTCCTTAAGTTGGTCAGTCAGTCTCCCTAGTCTAAGTCAGCCCCCACACAAGCAACACAAGACACAATACAGACACATAATAACCAAATAACATCATGTCCACCCCATAATCGCTTGCCCATAGGGCGTACTTCCGCGGCCAACCCCCGGAGGTCGACAAAGTATAAACAGACATTAACTACTTTCTACTACGAGGTAAAACCATTGTAAGTCTGAGCAAATCACTAGGCGACAATGTAGTTGCTGAAGGGAAACATTGATAGTCAGTGCAGTTTTGCCAAGAATCGATGGAAGCCATATCCCCTACTTGTGATTGCTTGCACCCTTTGATGGCTTATTGATGCAGAAGTATGACAGAAAAGTCAAACTAGAAACTAAAACGGTAGCTTACCAAAGCCAATGGGCCTATATTTGACAGACGTGATGTAGGCCTATACTAGGTGGCCGACCAATGCCTGCAGATACACAAACGTATCTGACAGCCATTTGGCCAACAGTCCCGGGTGACTATGGAAACACGTTTAAAGCGGGCGTCGACTACTAAGGACTTTGGCCTCACCCAAGCTTTATTTGTAGTTAGCCATGTCTCGGAAGTTAGACGGCAGTGTTCATTAAAATACACCAACCGAAAATCGCATGTTGTCTAATGTGTGTGGCATTAGAAATATTAGCTGGTTGAGTTACAGGTAATTTGTTTCATCACGTAGGCCTAGGCCTACATTACTGACGTCATGAAAATGTACAGTGAACATTTGAAGGCACTTCTAGGATTAGTGCCGTAAACGTGGGTCAAACCTGAAGATCGTTAGAACCAAGACGAAGGCGATAACAAGACAGGAACACGTAAAGGTAAAAAGCAAACAGTTATCACAATGCATGCGAAAACCAAAACAATTATAAAATATATAATACAATACAAATATATAACAAACTGCCTGAAATAATACTTCCCCATGGCTGGTAATGGTCGACCAGTGTAAACACCTTTGAAACCGTCAAATACTGTTGGCTTACACGAGGCTACTGCATAAAAAATGTGTATTTACGGGGTTAAACGTTTGAATTAATGTTCTTGGAGAAACACGTCTTAGTTTAAACGGCCTTTCCATTGAGAGCGGGTGTTTTTTAACGACCTGGTAGACGGAGTCCGTTAGTGTCTGTGGTGAGACTACATGGAAGCAATGACAGTGGAGGAAGTGTTGCCTTCAGGTGCTTACCGCTTTGAGCTGCTCCAGTCGGTCCTTCATCTTGTCGCTGAGCGATCACTCCCGGGACGTGGAAACAATTGCAAAGGTCTTGATTTTCTCAGCCAGCTGAGAAGCTAGCTGTCCATTTATATCACACCGCCAGTGGAAAAAAAAAATCAACTTTTCAAGTCACGGTCTTTGAAGAGGACTTTTCCGCAAAAGTCCGCAAAAATAATGTTCTGCCTTTTTTCCATACAATATGGCTGCTGAGGTTAAAGCCCGTGGTTTTTGCTAAATCTCGCTCAGAGGATTAAAACAGCAGTTGTGTTCAGCAACATAATCTCTCCCTCTCTCCGCCGCGGCCCAAAGTAATCGTTCTAAAACGCACTTTCTAGCCCACGCATGCGCGGGGAGGGTCTGTTCGGCCACTTGCTTGCAGAGATCGGCAGCCAGTAACCCCTCCCTGGTGGAGCCAGGAGTAAGGGTGCACCTGCGCAGAGGTCCAGCCGCTGGAACAAGACGTCTGCTTTCATTTTTCATCCTGTTGATTGTAGTTATTAAGGATACAATGTGCCAGGTGCTTCGTTTTTAGCTTTCCTTTAATGGGTTTCATAGGGGTTACGCTATTGGTCCCGTGAATGTGTTGGGCAAATAGATCGATAGGGCACGAAGTGAAAAATCGATCAGCTCGTTCTGTTTACTACACACACACACGTTATGTGGGGTTTGGCTAAAGAATCACACCACTCAGCTGGTGAACTGCGCTCCTGTGCCGTTAAGCCGATAAGGAAACGAGTTATCATGGCCAGCGTGCGACCGACTGATGTTTGCATCTCAGCCTAGCATCACTATATCGCACCACTTCACGCATGGTTACAATAAATGCCGGGAGGGAATTGCATACAACATGGACCAGTTGTGATCAAACTGCGGTTATCCAAGTTAAATTTAATCTCAAAAGGGTAACTGCGCGACCACTGGAACATGACACGACCACATGTATAAGTTCGCCGTGACACCGCGTGGCTGCACGCAACGTTTACTTGGACTGGAAATATGAGTATGCATTATTACAAGACTCGCATTGCAGAGTTTAACCATACAAAAGGTGGACATCCACTCGGTCCACTGGAAATCTTAATTGAAAGTCAAGCGGACATTTCGGGCTAGGATGGTATGGCAATAATAGCCAAGCTCCATATGCTCGTTGACAGGAATGCAGTGCATTAGCGTTTTAAAGCAGTAAAATCTATCGAAATCACCGGTGAAAATATACACGTTAAGGGATAACGAGACCCAACAGAGATCTATCGTTTCAAATACAGCTCATGTATTTGACGTCCATGTAGTGGCACCCCATATTTACGTTTAGCTAGACCCAGCATTTTATATTTTAATGGAAGCTTTAAACTAGTTGACCACGGTGACTCAATTTATACTTTTATGCTGCCACGGATTGAGATGCCAATGTGCCCATATAGGTGAAATGTTCCATTATCATAAAATACAGGTTGGAAATTCTTTTGAATATCCATGCCTCATTGAGCACATCTTAGAAACTTCCGTTCTGTAAATGGGGGTCAAAATTATAGGCCAGGCTTTTTTGAGCTGAAAGTTTGCCAACCCCATTTTGGCAGAGACAAAAAGGAAGCATAGGTTCAAATAATGGTAAATAGTGGAGGGAAACAAACCATTTGTCTAAAGCTCACATATACAGCATTTAAAGCACAAATACAAACAAGGCAGTCATTGTATATTGTGAATGTTTTTATTCAAAGTTTTCCGTAGTGCTTCCAGTGGGAAATACAACAGCATTAACTAAGCTGGCTAAAATTGGTGGAGGGTGCTTGAAGACGAGCACCTTCCCATGCCAACAACACTAGGTGGGTCTGTCTTATGCCATGAAAATGGAATCACAATTTCTCCAGCAATTTGTTTCGGGTTTAACACAAAAATGTTGAAATAAAAAATAAATCTTCAACAGGATTTTACAGTAAAAGGGTCCAAACTCGACGGTAGGGGCATGGGGTGGTCATTGGGGAACTGGTTAAAGTTCTTCATCATCATCTGGGAGGGCTGTATTGGATGCAGTCTGAAGAAGAAAGTATATGTAAAGCAAAGCATGAAAAGAGTACATACTGTTCCAATATCAGCATGTGCAATATTTCTCATGTGCAATACTACTCTTTACTACTCCTCCTCGCCATCATTGCCAACTTGTTTTGCTGACTGAATATCTTTCCTATATTTTTCTTAGGCTTAGATTCACTGAAAATGTGTACATTTGTTATTTTATTATTCTATTGCTATGCAACCTCTGGCACAAGAATTTCCTTCGGGATTAATCAAGATTTATCTTATGAACAATGGAAATATGAAATTATACTAGATTTGTAGTTATGAGAGCTGAAGGGCTTTATAGATAAACACAATATAGCAGGCTATTTTATCAGATTAATCCAAAAAAGGTGGGTCAAGTTAAACCAGGGTCCAAAAGACTAAAACACCTAGGGAAGTACTTACTCTTAGTTCGTCCTCATACTGCGCAGCAAGACTTGGGTCCATTTGGACCTCTGGGGGAGCGAGGGCGGGCATCTCTACAAACTCCAGGTTTGGGTCACCAACCAGTTTCCTTGCTAGCCACAGGAAGGGCTTCTCGAAGTTATAGTTGCTCTTGGCTGAGATGTCATAGTACTGGGAACACAAGGCGACCAGTTATTCTTTGACATGCCCATCAAGGCATGTGAACACATTTCAGTTATTGGAGGTGCTAGCCACAAGATGCAATATTACCTGCAGATTCTTCTTGCGGTGAAATACAATGCTCTTCGCTTTCACTTTCCTGTCCTTGATGTCCACCTTGTTTCCGCAGAGGACTATGGGAATGTTCTCGCAGACTCGCACCAGATCACGATGCCAGTTGGGCACGTTCTTGTAGGTTACTCGAGAGGTGACGTCAAACATGATGATGGCACACTGAGCTAAGGAAAGGGTAATGGTAATATACTGGTTAAAATGCATAATCTTAGTTGAGCCCGTCACTACTAATTATGCATGTTGACTTCTTACTGAACCATATAGCATACCTTGAATGTAATAGCCGTCTCTGAGTCCACCAAATTTCTCCTGTCCAGCCGTGTCCCATACATTGTAGTTAATTTGCCCTCTGCTGGTGTGAAACGTAAGAGGGTGAACCTCTACTCCAAGAGTGGCTGGATGGGATAAATGTCAGATGGATAAGATGTAAATAGACAAATTCAACACTTTTACTGAACTTTCCATAGTTGAATGTCAAAGCCAATGGAACATTTTTGCCCCAATTGTTTATTTGATATTTACAGTCATGTTTGGGCCAAGTTCCATCAATGGTCACTGTTGACATTCATTTTCTAGGGCTTTAATTTGGTCTCTTTTGGATTTCTACTTCCCATGTATCCCAGTTGTATGTGGCAGGATAAAATACTGCCAATGACCAGGCGTTACAGCTGGGTGTGTAACTAGCATACCAAGAGCAAGTATTTGTAAATAGGGTGGTGGTACTCACCAACATATTTCTTCTCAAATTCTCCTGTTAAATGACGCTTTACGAAAGTAGTCTTTCCAGTTCCTCCATCCCCAACCAACACAAGCTGAAGGAGAAAGGGCAGGGTCAGGACAGCATATACTGGATGTGTCTGGCAGGGTCAGGGCAGTCTATAATGGTGCTTTTACATTCAGCGCATTTGCCATCAAAATGCGCCATTGTCCCGTCTTCTCCCACCAAGCTTGCGTTGCGTTAGTTTTGAACAGCTCGTTTAATTACGTCATCTAATTGCGCCCTGTTCTGCAGTTCTATAATGGCACCTGCCTTGACAATTAGCAATATCTAATGCTTAGCTCGATGACGCCAATCCTCCTATTCGCATAGCCGAAGTGGATTGAAACTCAAATACGCATTGTCTTCTGCAGCGTTTCTGAAAAATCTGTTAAAATGTACTTTACATTTGGATGGAACGGTGGTTACTGGCTACAACTGTTTCGCATAGAAAGGCTCACTCAACACTGTGCTCCAACAGAGACTGGATGGACCACCATTCTTGCCATAAACTTACCTTGAACTGCGGCGTCGTAAATCCTGCCATTGTGTATTATTTCTGCTATCTGTTGGAAACAATCCGGATGTTAGCTTCAAGCCATCGTGTGCGACATACAATAGATTGTTCAGCGAGACATTCAGTAGATCAGTAGGTTATTTTCGACATGATTAAATATTAGACTTAAGTGGAAGCACAATATGTTGACAGCAGGGCCACGCTTCCAACAGACTAACAGTTTGGGCGCCACGGCTAACCAGCTAATGGACCTTCTAGCATTTTCTTTCATAGCCTAATGCCCACCATGCGTCATTCTGTAAAGTTACTCAGCTACACGTCATTTCAACACGAATATAACCCATATCACAACAGAAAAATGCATCTAGCGCTTAGAAATACAATATGAACACTTCGTAGCATAGTTAAAGCAATGCGTGTATTTGACTTGTTAGCCAGCATTAGCTAAATGCTACCAGTTGAGTACACGACGTAGCGAAGGGCGGACTTTTCTGAAGTTATGACTATTGAATATCTTAGTTATTGGCCATTTAGGAAAACTCAGTTACACCACTTTGTGTCGACTGCGATCACGTTCATAACTGACAAACATGAGCAGAAGTACAAAGCAGTGAGATAGACGTGTGCTCGCTAGCCCGTTAGCAGCAGCAGCGTGGGAGCCATTATTTTACCAGAGCTAGCGCGCTAACACACCGACAACTTGCTCGTTATTTTCCACGAGGCGGTAATTTGTGCACTAACGACACGATTTCGGCTAAAGGTCAGCTGTCCTACGGTCGTTGGCTGAACATCGTGTATAAATGTGTTCCTCCAACATTTAATAGTGTAGTGTATAAAGGCGCCGACGTTCACTCACCCGGCGTTGCAGCGAAGAGAGACAGAGAGTTAATGGCTGCGTTCGCGGGAGATTCGGCGTGGACTATGAGTGTTTCCGCCCTGATCACGTGACGCTCTCAGCTGAAGAAGATGCCACTGATCTCGGATCCATGGACTCCAGGACTGCATTGATATTATTGTATTTTCTCGACAACATACTTACTTTTATACATATTATTTACCTTATGGCCAATAGTCATGTTATTCAGGGATTGTGAGTAAAACAATGGACAGACACAGCGTTTGCCTTACACTCTTTAATAGGTAAATATAACAGGCCTATGAGTTTACCTGGTTCGAAAATATACAGACATCACTAAAAATCATCAGATACATTATTAATATTGGTGCTTTTTACCAGAATCTAGATTTTAAACATTGAGCATCATTGAAAGTGATTGTAATAATCAGGCCACGAGGCATTTATAAACTATGTGGTCCCGAGGACACCATTTACATTTACATTTACATTTAGGGCATTTGGCAGACGCTTTTATCCAAAGCGACTTACAAAGAGTACATTTGGGTATCTATACTTTGAGAATCAATGCCCTGCACAAACTCCCCAAACTTCTGTCAGCAAATGACATGAGGGTAGACTGCTCGGGTGCAGTCACAGGGAGTTAACAGATGTAATTGGTAGCCTATCGGTACAAATAGTCTGCCTGTATGTTAGTTGCGATTTCAGCCTCCCAATGGACTCCATTGTTGAGCAGCTTCTCCTTGTTGTACAGCAGCTCCTCGTGAGTCTCTGTGGAGAACCCAAAGTTGGGCCCCTAAGGAACAGGAGTGGTGGCAGGGGCATATGGACAAAGATAAAGCCATGGTTATTACATTTTAAGAAACAATTGGCTGTTATGCATTTGAGAGTATCATATTGAGAGTATTGCACATTATAGTAATATTAATATTGCATGTAATACTGAGAAAAATGCACATGATGTTGAAAGGTAATATTGCACATGATAATGCTGTGTTCATTATCTTATATTGATATAACTGTCCTTCCCGCAGAGGGGGGAGGAGTTATAGAGTTTGATGGCCACAGGCAGAAAGGACCTCCTGTGGCGTTCTGTGGTGCACCTCGGTAATCTCAGTCTACAGCTGAAGGTGCTCTGGTATGACTCCAGTGTGGCGTGCAGGGGATGGGAGGCGTTGTCCATAATACTGAGTAGTTTACTCAGCATCCTCCTCTCTGAGACCTCTACCAAAGACTCCAATTCCACTGCCAGGACAGAAGTATATCCGAGTCTGTGGACAGAGGGAGCAAGAATGTGGACATCGTGTTGCGTGTACCTGGACAATAGCATCGACACGCCTCCTGGCAGAAGCCACAGTAGATGCACTTGGTCATGTCAATGTCATAGCGTGTTGTCCTTCTGCTCCCATCGGCACGTGTCTCAGCCTCGATGGTGATGGCTTTTAGCCACCAGACAAATGATGGGGATACAGTGTTTCTCAAATGGTGGTACGTGTATATTGAAGGATTGCAGGGACTGCATGAGAAATTAAAAAAAAACACTGAGAAAAGAGTGCACAAAAGGTACAGCCAACAAAAAGAAAAAACAAACCCAGTCCAGATTTGTGCTGGTGAAAGGGGTAATTAGCACACAAATATTTCTCAAAAAATTGTTTGACAACCCCTGCTATAAGAAATATTCATCACCTGTAGCAGAATTGTTTTTAACATACAGCATACTTTGGGTCTAAATGATCAGAAATAATTGTATATTATCTGTATGTTTACATGTTTACAGACTAAAGGTCATCAAGTTCAGACACACCACAGGCAGGATAACCTGTGACAGAAGGAACGGGGTGTGTGTGCGTGTGCGCGCGCGTGTGTGTGTGTGTGTGTGTGTATTCACCTGTGCAGGGCATATGGCCTCACACAGCTTACAGGCGATGCAGCGCTCCTCTCCGTTAGGGTAGCGCCGGAGCGCGTGTTCTCCACGTGGGGACAGAGGACCCTTCTCGAATGGGTAGTTGATGGTGGCAGGCTCCTGGAACAAGTAGCTCATGGTCATCCCCAGTCCTTGGTCAAATTAGAAAATTAGATGTCAGAAAAGATAAAACAAAACAATTGTTTGGTTTGGTTTTCTAAACAATATAATGCTTGTAAACGCTAATGTAGTTAGTTAATAATCGTGGATTATTATTTTCATGGTGCATGTTGCTGTGGATCTCGGCCTCTACTCGTCTGTCTATTAAAAGAAGAAAAACGCTATAAGGGCATGGGCAGTTCATATGGCAGTTCTTGGTATTGTTATGGTGAAAGGTGTTTTTTGACCTCTTTGAGCTTCAGTCCACCAGCAAGAGGTTGTGGCCAATTTCCTGAGCCTTTACTATATTCTCTTCACTAATTGTTTCAGTCATATACTGTAGCTCCTCTCTCTGCAGGAGACACACAGATTGCCGGGACCATTTCCAGGGATGGCCCCTAAAAAGTGGCCTAAACATACACGCTACACAGTGACCTACATTTCATTGACATAAGATAAGATAAGGTAGAACTTAATCCCGAAGGAAATTCTTGTGCCATGTTGCATAGCAATACAGTACAATAAAACAATAGGCAAATCAACAGAATAATAAAAATAAAAATAAACTAACAGATTTACAAATGTACAGTCTTACTTGCAATACTTGCTTGGTTTAGCTGTTTAATCACTAGTTAGGATTAGAGAACACAAGCTTACCTGGTCTAAAATTGACATGTAGAAGAAGATTCAGGGCAGAAGACTGAGAAACTAGAGAAAGAGGGAAGTAAATGAAACGCCCTGAATCTTCCCGTCCCGTTCATTCAATGATACGAAAGAAAAGCCAAAACAACGTCCCACATTACAAGTAGAGGCTCCAGTAGAAACGACTTCTTACACGTGCTCACGTATTCCCGGGTAATCAGTCAGTACAACCAGTGGCAGTGTAAATGCGCAGCTGCGTAGTCTCTATTATACGACATCCTATACATTGTTGCGTCGCTTGACAGCAATCATAACCAAGCCACACTGATGCCATGCTGTCCACAATGTCTAAAGACTATACATTGGAAAAGCAGACCATTATTCAATGACAAAATCCGTCTTCAGTGAAAGTATAATATTCTACCATATCTGTCAACTTTTACGAGCACGATAAACCAACGCAAGAGAGCGCGCTCGCTGACGCCAGGGTGCGTTCGACCTGAATTAAAAGTGGCGAGGAAGAGTTCTTGTACATACATGGACGCCATGTTTAGTGTGGCATTTTGCTATTGGGCTCGCAGGCTTGAAGCCGATCTGACCTTAGAGCGCTTTAGCGAACCAAGCCACTTGATCAGAGAAGGGGGAACTTCAGCAGGTATCTGAAGCTAGTTTTCTGCAGCGATATTCATAAAAAAAGATATATTTTTCCTAATCATTCAAATTATGAAAATGTTTTTGTCTGTATGTTTAGCTAAAACGTGTTTATCGTAAGTAGGCTATTAAAAAGGTGGAATATTAAATTATTACTAGGAAATAATGACCCCTTTTATACCACAGTGAAAACTGTTTTATGTAGGATTATATAGATTACAATATTGAATCTTGGAAGAAAAAAAAAGATGCTGGTTGCAAAGCTGTGTGTTGTCGTGCATGGTGTCCTCTTGCTGCAGTAATATGTTGGGAGCATCCAGTGCGGACCACGTCGGTGTCAGTGGCGAGGACCGCTGTGTGTCTGACCTCGGATCAGCTGCACAGACTGATCGCTTTGGCTTCCTTCTGACCAATGGATCCACAGATGGGTGAGTGAGACTATACGAGAAACTATACCAGAGAGCAGCACGATTACTAACATGATGTGTGTCTCCTGTTGGTTTTAATCATGTTGATTCATTATTACGTTATGAGGTTGTGTCAAGGCTAAAGCAGACACATTGGCTTCATAGACACAGGCAACAATATTGATAATTATGAACCCTGATTATTATTCAGGTAGTTGAACTTGGCATGTGAGTATAGCAGTCCCTATGGAGAACAAGTGTCCTATAAACCCATAATTCACAGAAAGAAAAGAATGAGGTAATCAAAGAAAAAAATGTAACACATTCACCTGTCATCTTGACAATCATTTCTTGATAAGTCTGGCTGGTTGCCATGGTTACTTGCAAACAGCCTCTGTGTGGTTTTCCTGTTTCCTGTCATGTTTCGTCTTCCTGTCTCTCACCGCCTGCCTATCGCTGAATACATGCTGAATGCAAGTCAGCATGGTGCAGGTCCTACCAATATGCACAGATCCATATGTGGCTGGACCTTCAATATCTTTATCCATTCATAAATGTGTTCACATAGGGATTAAACATTCTTTTATTGATAGTGCTTATCAACCAATAAGCATAAAGTGCTTTCCAAGCAATAAGCAATACATAGACAAACATTCTCTCTCACACACACACTGTATATACTATATATATATAGTCAGCTGCCTGGAGAAGCCTTTCTGTAACGTTTGTTAAATCTCATATTAATGTTTTAACATGAGATTTAAAGTAGCAGGGGTCAACTGATGTGATGCTCAGTGGAAGGCAGAGGAGCCAGTTCTGCAAAGGCTCCATATTCTTTTTAATCTGGACTGTGGAATAGATAGAAGACCCAGACTGGGAGACTTGAGGGGCCTTTGACCAGGGCCAGATCATTCAGAGCCTTGTATGTGATTCAAATAACTTTAAAATAGATTCCAAAAGAGACTGGAAGCCATTGTAGTGGTGTGTGAGACTCACTCTGTTTTGGTCAATAGTCTCGCTGCTGAATTTAGAATAATTTGGAGCTGCTTCAAAGCTGGTTTATTCAGGCGCGTGAACAAGGCATTACAGTAATCGAGGCAGGCGAGGCAGGAGGATATAAGAGCATGTATAATTTAATTTTCGCTGTTACTGAACGACAGACCTGATTTAATTGGAAGATAATCATTTGGAGAATTTCCTCCATTGATAAAATCACAACTGGACTACTTTCTTAACATGTTGCTCCTGGCTCAAGTAGTACACGTGTTGTAATTGATTTTATGTTGGGAGGGAGGGGGGGGGGGGGGGTTATTTGTTTTCAGACATATTCAAGGCCAATGATGATAATTTATGTCTGTTACATTTTAAGAAGTGATCCCAATATTCTAAACGATCATGTATCATGGCCTTGTGTCAGGAGTGTTGGCCCAGCCCCTGAGCTGGTCAGGCACAGAGGAGGCCAAGTTGGATTCAACCATCATGCAGGCCCAACGGGCATCACATCTTACAAAGCAAACCACGCACACAGCTATGGTTGTTTGGCAGGAAACCCATCACATGTACAGACTCCCTTTTAAATACTTGAAATTAAAATATCTGTAGAATTGATCTTTACCACAATGATTCCATTCATGTGATCCGTTGTTTGCCTCAGGTAAAGGATTCTAGTGTGGAGAAGGTCATTTCCAGCATTTTCACTGAGGGCCAAGTGCTGGCCCCTGCTGTGTGGGGCCACAGAACGCATGAAAGCTAATAAAGACCTCTTCCTGGTAACAGAGAAATAATTGTATATCTTATCGTATTTTTACATATAAGATGCTACCTTCAGCCATATCCGCTGAGGGTATATAAGCTATTGTGTGTGTGTGTGTGTGTGTGTGTGTGTGTGTGAGAATGACTGACTCATTCTAATGTGCATATGGCAAGTATACTTGAAACTTTGAGTGTGTTCATATATATATATATATATATTATTATTATTTGTAAGGATCTAAATTGCAACGCTCAACACACACACACAACTGTGTGTCTCTCTGTCTCCGGCAGTCTCTTGATTCGAGGCCGGCTCTGCAGAGCTGGGTGGACATCATAGAGAGAGACCTGGACAGACAGTTCCCCTTCCACGAGATGTTTGTCTCCAAGGACGGACATGGGTAAACAACAACCTTGTCTGGTGTCACTGTAATTAACCTGGTCTGTTGTCATTGTGTTCCATTCCCTATGAATTTAATCACCTCTCAAGGAAGCCTTGAGTGGTTTTATGTACATCATTCAAGCGAGAAGTCAACTGGGCCAGTCTCTGAACAATAGCAGCGTTTGAGCGCATGAAGGCATTTACAGACACAAAGCAGCCATTGTCTTGAAAATGGTTAGCTTGACTAATAGCCATGTCTCTTGTGGTAGGCAACGTGGGTTGTTCCGGGTGTTGAAAGCCTATACTCAGTTCCAGCCGGATGAAGGGTACTGCCAGGCTCAAGGGCCCGTGGCAGCAATGCTCCTGATGAACATGCCTGCAGAGGTAACCATGAACGCATCCACCAAAATCCAGACTCACTGCAGCTTTCCCATATCAGGTGTTATACAAGAGGAAGTTCATTTATGTATACATATATATATATATATATATTATAAAGGGTAATCAAATACTATGCTAGTTAGATTCACCATATATTCAGGTATTGAATTATATCAATCTCATTCTAGGTCTTGAATTATATGAATCAAATATGAATTAAGTACAGTTAATTCATATAATTGCAAATGAATAAAGCAGTTACAACCCCAAAAAACATGGTTGTTCATGCCATTTTCAATTTAGCATAGCTCATCAGAGTGGAGTGGAGTCAAAGTGTCAAACGTCATCAGAATTTAAGTTTGTCACACGACAGATAAATGTGTGAACCACAACCAGCCAAAAAAAACCAACCTCAAAATTATGACAAAATGTACAGTATTAGTACTCATGGGAAGTTGCCGCCTCTCTCAGAGACCTGGAAATGGATGCTCCATCTCGCAGCTTTATCGGACTTGTACGGTCATACAAGGGGTGTGTGTGGAGTGCTGTATGGGTAATGTTGAGCCTCTCGGACACTTAGAATTTAATTCCACGGTGTGTGCCGCATTTCATATACAACATTATTCATTATAAAGCTGAGAAACGATACTGACATAGAAGTACAAACAACAATCTGGCGATGAGTGGATGGAAAGCCACAGACAGACAGACAGACACACACACACACAGACAGGTAGAGGAATTGCTAGGAGGTAGAAGTGGAGGGCGTGAGACAGTCATGCTGCAGCCTCTCCTCTGCTCTGACGGGAGTCTCACCTCCGATACAGCAGAGCAGACACGTTAAAAGGTACCGATAAATCATTGAGCTGGAGAACCACTGATGCACTCTCATGATTTTGTTGTAGTTTTTTTGTATAATGTGTTTAGAAACAAATAACGAATTTACTTTACATTGATTTAACGGATTCACGGTTTCTCTATAGATAAAAGCAGTGTTGGAATGTGACAGGTTCTTTAATTTGCTTCATCCCAGCAATCTGATTTCACCGAAACCTTGTGCCTCTGGGTTTTTTCTTATTTGCAAATCTATTGACCCAAAAGTGCCAACATCAGCCTAGGATGTTTGCATGCAAGCTGACCAACATGCTATTAGGTCATACTATAGTCACTAAGGTCGTCACTGTGGATTAGCTAAACATCTGGTCAGTTATCTTCATCTCATCTGACCTCTGCATTGCAGGAAGCCTTTTGGTGCCTGGTGCAGATCAGTGAACAGTACCTGCCCGGATACTACAGCCAGCTACTGGTAAGAAGAACACAGTAGGACTACACCCACCATCGCCTATACAGTATGTCCATCTCTCAATCTGACCGCCACACTGTGTGAAAATGTAGGACGGGGTCCTGTTTGATTCAGCGCTGCTGAGCTGGGTTCTGAAGAGGACATGTCCGCCGGCTCACAGACACCTGCAGCACTACGGCGTGGAGCCACTCATGTTCGCCACAGATTGGCTGATGTGCCTGTTCACCCGCCACCTGCCCTTCAACACACTGCTGCACGTCTGGGACCTCTTCTTCTGCTATGGTTGGTGTGGCATGACATCACTATGTTGTTAGATTGAATATCAGGGAGTGGTGGTAGTGGTGGTGTCTTGTGTTATTGGTTGGTGTTGGAGGCAGTGGGAGTAAAACAGAAGCCCCTTTTACACAGTTGTTTCATTATTCTGCCTCGACTTCAGTGCAACGCAGAATGGGGGGGCGCATTTTCGTTTAACCTTTATTCCGGCATCGGAGGTAGTAAAAGAGCCGTAACAAAGCCAGATCGATGTCTGTGTGTTTGTGTATGTGTGTAAAAGGGGTAAGCTGGAATGCCAGGACAGGGATTTCATGTTTTGATGACCCACCACCCCAAATTCTCCTCCAACATGTTTCGGAACACGCTTGCATAAATCCACCATTGTAATGTTATGCATCAATGCATTGCATATGATAAATATAATATAAATGTGCATGCTAGCAAAAGCACAGCTATTATTGTCTAGAAAACAATGTCACTATCCATACATTATATATATCACACTCGTTGCTGGCCGACATGGAACGTCGGCATGCTATACTTTTTGGCTCATTGTAAAGAGGCAGAAGCCAGCACAATGCCAGAACGTCTTTATGATCTCTGTGAAAAAGGGCTATCCTCTCCTACATTGAAGCAACCCTGCTTCTCAAAGCCACGTGGGGTCTTGTGTACAGGAGTGCGGGTGCTCTTCCAGGTGGCGGTGGTGCTGGTCCGGAGAGTGCTGGGCCGGTCTGAGCAGAGACAGGAGTGCTTGGGACAGATGGAGACTCTGGAGAGGCTGAGGGGCGTCAGGGACAGCCTGGGGCCGGAGGACGATGCCAGGTTCATGGCTGAGGTACCCGGTCAGAATGGATAATAAATTTGATAGATTTGAAAAAAAATAAAAATAAAAATAAAAGGTCCATTAGTGACACTGAGCAGTGTCTATGTTGGACAAGCAGGTTCGATACACATGAGGTGTGGACATATAAGTAGCATACGTAAGAAGATAATAAGCGTTGTCATTGTAGTTTGATTATAGTTATCTGTACATACTACATGGAAAGGGTTTCAAGCAACCTATACCAGTCTAGTACCAACCAAGCTCAGTGAATGCATATAAAGCTGGAATGAGCCTTCACATTTGGATAGGTGGAATTGCAGTAATACATTTCTTAAAAGTGTATTCCATCTCTGTGCCAGGTGTGCTCTGTGCCACTGTCCAGAAGCGATCTGAAGAGACGCACCAAAAAGGAGCTGGAGAAGTGGCGGGAAGACCGGCCTTCGTCCACCTTCGACCCCAGTGGCCGTTGCCAAGGCTACTGGGCATTGCAGGGAGAACGGGACCAGAAAGGCGGGTTCAAGGGCAACCTGTCCATTCCGCTCGTTCGTTCGGCCTCTACACTCTCCCTGTCACCATCGCTCCTCCGCAAGCGGTGGGGGAAGCGGAACGATGCAGTGAAGGTTGAGAGGCACCATTCCATGGGTGTGCGAGGGATCGGAAGGGAGAGCTGGATGGAAGCCAGAGCACTGGGGATGTCGCGGGTTGAAGAGGAAGACGAACATAAAATGCCTGGCAAACTGCAAAGTCACATGGATATAGAATCTACACAACAGGGGAAGACAATGGAAGACCAAGTAGAACAAAGGCGAACAAAGGATAGCCAAGGAGGCTTAGTGGTGCTTCAAGAAGTGTCTCAACATCATTCTGACTTAAAGGAAGGAGCTGTTGGAGTAGGAGCCAAACAGAATTCAGCCGTTTACAAGTCCCTTCAACCGAGAAGACAGGGACAGCAGCTGGACAACCAATCACAAGCGCCAGAGGAAAAGCAGCTGGAGGACAACAACCAATCACAAGCCCCAGAGGAACAGCAGGTGGAGGACAACAACCAATCACAACTATCAGATGAACAGGAGCTGGAGGACAGTGACCAATCACATGTATCAGAGGATCAGGAGTTGGAGGGCAACAACCAATCAAAGGTATCACAGGAACAGGAGCTGGAGGACAACAACCAATCACAAGCCCCAGAGGAACAGCGGGTGGAGGACAACAACCAATCACAAGCCCCAGAGGAACAGCGGGTGGAGGACAACAACCAATCACAAGCCCCAGAGGAACAGCAGGTGGAGGACAACAAGCAATCACAAGTATCAGACGAACAGGAGCTGGAGGAGAGTGACCAATCACATGTATCAGAGGATCAGGAGTTGGAGGGCAACAACCAATCAAAGGTATCACAGGAACAGGAGCTGGAGGACAACAACCAATCACAAGTACCAAAGGAACAACAGCTGGAGAACAATAACCAATCACATGTATCAGAGGAACAGGAGCTGGAGGGCAACAACCAATCACAAGTACCAGAGGAACAGAAGTGCAACAGCAAGCAAAATCAGAAAGAGGAAGTGGCTGAAAAACACAGGGTAAAAACACTGTACCAGATAGCAAAACAGGCAGCAGAATGTAAAAACATAGCTGCAAGCCAGATAAATATGAGTGGGACAACTCCTGATACAAAAACAGACTCACAAATACAGACAGAGACGCAAGCAGTAGAAGATGCAACTGAAAAACAGTCGGACGTGACACCAAAACCGGAGACAATGACCAAAAATGGACAACTGATAGCGATGCATGTGGACACAGGAACTACAACAGAGTGTGAGTCTGTGGTGCAAAAAAGTGCAGAAGAGTCAACAGCACAACAGGGCCCAGATGTGATGATACAGACAAAGAACGGCTCACAGGAAGTCAATGATGCAGAAGAAGGATGTACACAAGAACAGATCAACGACGAAGACATTGAAGAACAGGTTATTTTTCAAATGGATGCTTTGAAAAATAACCTGTTGCCATTTCAAGAGGTTGACGTCCGGATGCAAAAAGGTGTTAAGCAGAGTGAAGAGACAGGGGTAGAGAGTGACTTTGTGGTGAGCACAATTGCAGAGGTAATAGCGGAGACAACTGTGGTCACAGAGGCGAGCTCAGACATCTGTGACGCAGCTAAAGCATCGTGCTTAGATAAAGCCTGTGCAGAGAAAGAGGCAATATGTTTTGCAGACACACAGGCCGATGAGGAAACGTTTTTGGATACAAATGCAGAGACTGAAGAAGACAATGATATGAGAACATTCAACAAAAAAGCATTAATAGAAAACAAAGAGTTCAACCCTAAAGAGGAAGTGACAGATGAGAAAATGAGTTCTTCACTCACAGGGGATGCAAAACAACTCACCACTATAGAACAAAATCGTGAAGATACAGTTGACTCAGCAGAGGTCATCACCTCCAATGAGCACAACACAGTGGACAGACAAGATAGTGATACACTGCCACAGGTTCAAGATGCTAACCTTCCCGCGGTGGTGGGGCTTACAGGGCTCCCGTGCCAGCCTGAAAGTAGGCACACGGTTGGGTACCATTCGAGCACACCCTCCAGGGACTTGTGTGGCTCCAGGCTAGCACGCAGACTAACTGAGGACATCTTCACAGCTCTGCAGGCGTCACAGATCATATCCGACCAGAACCCAGGCCGACCCAAATTAACTAGAGTTCCCAGCCAGACCGGCCGTGACACCACTCCGCCTGAGGCACTTTCCAACCAGCCTCCTTCCCAGGGACCACCGGGGCCCACAGAAACCACAGGTGGCACCGGAGGAGGGGCGTGTGAGCAGAGGTTGTCCCCCAAACGGCCAGGGTTTTTCAGCAGGCTGAGAGGAGCGCAACGCAACCACGGTGATGACAGAAAGGCTGGGATGGTGACAACTCCCCCAAAAATCCAGGTCCCCAAAATATTCATTCAGAACTCCAGCGATGGTTTGGAGGAGGAGCGTCCGCTGGCAGCGGTGGAGGAGGAGCAGCTGAGCTCCAGGGAGCGCAGGAGGAGGCAGAGAGAGAGGGAGAGGAAGGAGAAGGAGGAGGAGAAGGTCAGAAAGAGAATGGAGAAAGAGCTAAAGAAGACAGGCAGGAAAGGTTTACAGCAGCGGAAGGACCCGTGCCCTGGTGGGGAAACCTCCCCCAGCCGCCTCTCAGAGACTCAGGATAGATACTCTGCATCGTACACTGACTCATACTTCTAACCACCCTCATGTTACGATAAATAATAAAGCCATTCTTTTTTGTACACAATGCCAAACAATGTCCATTTTATTTGTGTATATGCTGTACATTGATCAACACTAGGCCCAGTGCTGTCAAAATACAGAGAGTTCAAATTTGACAAAATCAGTAAAGTTGAATATAAAAAGTTTGAATGCTTTACAGGTGAACCGGGTTCACTTGAAAATAAGTCTAGGGAATAAAACAACCAATTAATATTGATGTTATTTGTCTGCGTGAAGGTCAGAGTGAAAATAAATGAAGGCCAAGTCTTCAAAGTACGCATGTCCATTCCCATTAAACGGAAATCTGGATGCCATAATGTGAACATGCCCCCATTTGATTCGGGTGCAATCTGTCAAGCGACCCACCAGTCCAATGTCACGGACACCCGGCCTCAGGTGTCGTCCTCACTGTCACTGGCCAACACCTTTTGGCTTGCCATCGTCCGGTTACTCAGTGGAGAACCCGTAGGGTACACAGAACCGAAGAACAGGGACCGGAACTGTGAGAGGAAAGCGGCACAGAAGCAATGGCAAGGTCAAGTTCTATCTTTGCAACTGGTATAGTATTGTATACAAATAAAAGAAGTCCCATCAATGTATTCATAACACTTTATATTTGTCTGTCACTGCATGTCAACGGTAAGCATCGTTCATATTATTATTAAACAATTCAAACTACTCACATCCAATCTGAATATTAAGCCAAAAGCAATGGCATTTAAATGTCAATTACATCACATTCTGAATGCATATTTATATTTTGGTTCATCAGAAAAAGAAAAACACCAAAACGTGAAATAGTGCATGGCATAAGGAACCAAGCACCCACCCCTTCTCCACCCTCCCGTAAAACATTAGTTACACGCCTACCTTCTTATTGGCTGGTCGTCCGAGGTCCTCCCCTTCCCCGCTGTCCTCTTCTTGCTTGCTGGGGCTAATCCCCAGGGCATCAGAATTGGCCGACAGGGACTCTGTGTTGCGGGGCGGTGACGGTGCTGAGACTGCTTCTGTAACCGAGGGCCCCAGTGCCATGCTAGTATCCATGGCGATGAGGTAGGACTCCAGCTCGTCATTCATGAAGTCATCAGGAGGGGGCAGCGGCGAGCAAGCTCTGAGGCACCGAGGAGTCAAACCCAATCAAAGAGACACTTTCAGAATGTGTAATCTAGACCAACTAAGAACCACAAACTAAAATAATATCCATTTTTAAATTGTTAAGTTAAGCAGGTAGAAGGGACTATTGATTACCGGTAAAATGGGTAAAATATATACCGTTTAGGGTTTTGCTGATGGACTCCAGGCTCGTCGGAGAGTGTGGCCAAAACGAAGTTTCCGTCCAACACGCTGTCCGTCACCGACAGCACGACGGGACTTAACGACGTACACAACACATGTGGTCACCATTAACCCCACGACAGAATGGATCCAAAATGAATGTCATTGCATGCATTGGCATTCATTGCCACCCTCACCTGCCTGGCTTGTCAAAGTACATGGATATGGGCAGACCGGTGGACTCGGCAAACACCAGCAAACCCTTGCCAGAAGCAAACAAGTTTATCTCTTTGAAATAAGTGTTGAAACAAATAAGTGAAAAACATTCAATATTCAAAATGTTTTTGTGTCCAATTATAACATTAAGCAAATACATTTTTGATTTATTTAGTCATTTATCATTTCATTTAATCATTGATAGAAGTCAAAATGCCCAACAATCATTTGGTTGTTCTTCTTGGCTTCAGGTCAACCTCCCTATCCTCTGACTGTCTCACCCGTAGCTCCTTGAGACAGAAGGTGATGCTGCTTTGAGCTTGGACTGCAAAGTGGTCAAACTCGTCTGCAGACAAACACAGTTCGGTCAGCATGGCCTTGGATGGCTCTGGAAGGAGGGAAGGATTTTTTTTTTTTAATTCAAATGAATTAAAAATGAATGTGCAGTCTTTCATGTGGTGTGTCATGGATGAACCATAAATGATAGCAGAACATAAAACATTCTTTTCATACAGACATTTATATTCATATAGACCTGTAATATTGATACATTAGATATACATATTTCATATATATTTTGTTAGCTTTTTTTTTGCATATTCATATGTAAACTAAATCTATCTTATCTGTTTTTATCTGTCACTTCTGCTGTGACACTGTTCATTCAGTGTGATTTTGTTTGGCCAATTTGAGACATTTTCTTTGCAAAAGGTTAGAAACAGAGCTCCACCTGCTGCTGGGTCAACATGGTTCCTGAACCACACACGCTCGTCACTAATAGTAACAGTCACCTCCTCCAGAGAGGGGGGGAAGTTCAGCACGGTGTCCGCCAGTACCCTGGGGATGCAGAGGGATGAGGGATGCAGTGGTAGGACAGAACAAATAACTTACAGTTGAGCTAAACAAAGGACTGAGACACTAAAAGTTAGAGAAACCCGACATCTTCATTTTGCTACATCAGAAAGAGCAGTGATGGAAATTCCAGGTTAAGAAAATTAAAGTCCTCCATGGTACTTGTGTCAAGCATTTGGATCAGATTTGATAATACAATGCACCACAACACAGAGGTAGAATGAATGAATGAATGAATGAATATCTGCTAGTCCTGTTTGTAATGACTTGGATCAGAAACATCTGAACTCTGAACTAGGAATGAATGCAACACTGGGAAAGGGTGGTTGGATATACTGTATGTAGCTTTGAATTTCAGTGTACACACCTTGGCTGGGCTTTGAGTACATTAGTGGAGCTGTCCTTATCAAATACTGCCTGCAGGCTCTCGCTGTCCTGGAAGGAGAGGTTATGAGTCTTCAGCAACCCTGCAAATGACAAACACGATGTGTAATTCATGAATTCATGAAGTCATGAATGTAAACTACCAAATGGAATGGTCATACCAACAATGGAATGTATGTACATACCAACGTGGGTTTTAAAGTAATATGAAGAGCCAAACTGTCAATGAATGCTCATGCTCAACAATGTTGAGTGAGCATGAACAATGTTCAAAATGTATCAATATAAACGTAATATGAAAAATGTATAACCTTGACTCGACAATTGCATCAGATTGCGTTATTTTTTTATATGTCAGTTAGCGCTTGGAAAATATTTATATGAGTCACATTATGATGGACTGGACACTCAAAGGCCACCCTGCCACACCCTCCTCCCATTACCAGACTACCAACAAGTTTAGCATCATTTAAAATGGTGGAAAGGTTGGAAATCTGGCCGTACCGTGTTTACAGTGCAGGGTAAATGTAAGGCGGTTTTTGTCTCCGTCTAGCTCGATGTGGCACTTATCTACGGTCTTCTCTAGGGAGGCCAGGGACCTGAAGACCGCCTGCACACTCTAAAGACCCAGAGAGAAGACCCAGAGAATATGTTACTGAATACTGAAATCACATTATACATCTTTCCATTTCTGCCTGTCATTCACAAATACCTTAATGGCCATTTTACAGTGGAAGCCATGTCCATCTGGAATAGCATACCTGTCCAAAATAAAATAAATACAAGTTGTTAAGGAGTTCTTAGCTTACAAAATAAGATACTTACTAAACTCAGACCATACCTGCTAAAGAAAAGAGGTGCAAAGAGGAAGCAGGCATACGCAGATCGAGACGAATTCACAGACCTGAGTGTCAGCTACCAGGAAGAACAGAACAAAAATAACATTATTTATTTGTAATTGTATGCTGGCTTGCCTGGCTATGTAATACACAGGCTACACATTGTTATGATTGAACTGCTGCTGCAAATTATCAAAAAAAAGATCTTACCCCTTCTTCCTGTGGTTCTAGGTACAACTCATCCCCTATCCTCGACAGTGAATGAATAGCCTTGGCCAGCACTGAATGAGTTTGTGTACGTAAGACGAGCAGACAAGACACAAGAACATAACACACACACACAGAGAGAGAGAGAGAGACACACACACACACAAAGAGAGAGAGAGAGAGAGAGACACACACACACACACACACACATTTAAACAAAAATTCTATACCTGCAGTTTTGTTGATGGCAACCTCCATTGGTGGTCACATTTGTTTAAAGACACGCTACTTTACCTTTGACATTTCCTCCGGTCACCACACAGTCCATCAGTACAACTTGCCTTCTATAACACCTCCAGAGCAATGGCTAAACATTAGCTTCTGGCAGCTTCCACACCGCTTGTTTGTGTGCTCTGTCACGGTAGCCTAAATATTTTTTTTTTAAAGAATCACGAGTTAGTGTGTAAATGGTGTTATGATTGATTGATTATTGAATAGTTTCTTCAAGCGCAGGGATTTGCAGAGTAAACGCATTGTTTACGCCACCATAAAGCGCGTCTTCACGGACGACCAATCAGAGAGGCGCATACAAGTTGAGGGCGGGTTCACAACTGTACGCATGCGCATCGATGAGTGTGTTGACGAGTAAAATCACCAGAGGGCACATTGATTTGACAAATGTCAGAAACATTAAATCCGTAATTTATGTAACTTTATATTAGACACGTAACACAAATTACATCTTAATTTGTGTTACAATCGTTCTTAACAATGCATGAGACATGTTTTAATTTATATTATTTTATAAAGACCAAATAACACATAGCCTAGTAGTTATAAATTGAGCTGTCTGGGTAATAACTATTTTCATAATATAAGTCTGCTGTAAGTAATTCTGCTAAAAACCACCCATGACGTGATTTTAACCACAGTGGAAATAGAATGGAAAAGAATAGAATAGAACTTAATTTTTTCCGAAGGAAATTCTTGTGCCAGGTTACATAGCGATACAGTACAAACAGAATGATAAAAAAATAAACTAACGGATTTACAAATTTACAATTAAAATATACAAGTATGAAGTAAGATACGATATTCGACGGCGAAAGCAATTTAGCATGACATTAAGAATATTGCACATGATGATGAGAGGAGATGAGAGGTAGTGTTTATAGATAGTATTATAGATAGCATGATAATAATAATAATAATGTGGCACATGATAGAGTATTGCACATGATGGAAGTAATAATAATATTGCACGTAAAACGTAGAGCTGGGGAAAGTGCACATGATGTAGAGGGATAATATTGCACATTATATTGCGGTGTTCATTGTCTTGTAGGGGGGAGTTATAGGTAGGAGTTATAGAGTTTGATGGCCACAGGCAGAAAGGACCTCCTGTGGCGCACCTCGGTAGTCTCAGTCTACGGCTGAAGGTGCTCTGGTGTGCCACCAGTGTGGCGTGCAGGGGGTGGGAGGCGTTGTCCATGAATACTGAGTAGTTTACTCAGCATCCTCCTCTCAGAGACCTCTACCACAGACTCCAATTCCACTCCCAGGACAGAACCTGCTTTCCTGATGAGCTTATTGAGTGTGTTGGCGTCGGCTGCCTTCACCCTGCTGCCCCAGCACACAACAGCGTAGAAGATGACGCTGGCCACCACAGAGTGATAGAACATCTGCAGCATGGTTTTGCAGACGTTGAAAGATCTGAGTCTCTGTCGGAAATACAGGCGACTCTGACCTTTCTTATACAGGGCCTCTGTGTTTTTAGTCCTGTCGGGCGTTTTGCACAAAAAGTTTTTAACTCACTGTTTATACTCACGTGTAAATTGTGAAGTTACAATAAAAATACTTGAAACTTGAAACTTGAAACAGTCCATTTTATTGTCTATGTGAACACCCAGGTACTTATATTCCTCGACAATGTCCACCTCAGTCCCCCTGATGCTGACCGGTTTCGGGTGAGTCGGTTGCTTCCGGAAACCCACCAGCAACTCCTTCGTCTTAGATATGTTGAGTTGCAGGTGATTTAGTCCACACCACTCCATGAAATACAGAAGTTGTGTTTGACTAAACATGATCAAATGGAAGAGAGAGAGAGAGAGAGAGAGCGACAGAGTGAGGGCATGAGTAAGAGAGAGAGCTGTCAGTGCACAGTTATCCAGCCTCACTGGTCTTTCTTGTTTTTGTGGGCTAGCCTATCTGTAACTGTGGAATGCTGCCTTACTTCTATCAGGAATGGCTGCAGAGGAGTGACTCACCTTTTCACACAGAAAATAGCCTCATACTGCACCAAGGAGTTGTAGCTGTCAGAACTTGTCTGTGGATGGTTTCACCATTGACTTTACAGTAAGAGAGTGTGTGACAGAGAGAGTGTATGGAAAAAATTGTTCAGAAGACCATGGGTGATTGTACACAGGGCGAAGAAGAGGTATCTCTGAGAAGAAGCAACATACATAGAGAGAAACAAGGACGGCCATAGAAACAAGAAGACAGCCATAATCTCCTTCTTTCACTTCACTTCTCCCTGAACGGTGAGCTCCGGCAGCCCTGTGGAATGCATTGTACCTGCTAGCACTTATCTGTCCTTCTTTGACATATTTTTGTGAGTGTGCCTCGACAAAGAGTGGTCATCGCAGTAACAGTAGGGCCCATTCTAGAGTCGGATGCCTGGATGTCTCAGTCACGTGGTTCCAGCAGAGAAACACAGGCCCTCGTCCAGTCCATGCTGCAGAGACTAAAGCTCCAGGCAGGCACTGAGATCCAGGGAGGCTCTTTTCCAGCTAGTGCCGCCGCCGCCAGGCATGACCGGGGCCAGGCCGGTGACAGAACCCCTCACCAGCAGACTCATGGCAAAGGTCAGAATGGGTTTGGGTCAGCTTTGGTGGTTTCCTTTGGGAGGGGCACAGATGGTGACATAATTGAAGAGCGGCTGTCGGACGACCATGGATCCAGGGATGAGTTCAGAACTCCAGCGCAGGACAGTGGTTTGGATCATACTGCAACTGGGGCAAAGGTCAATGGGGAACAAGGACTAGTTAATGGACCTATTTTGGACAAGAGAAAGGAAATATCCTCTCCTCTCAATTCACCAAAGGCATTTCCCTCCCCCTCGTGTAAAGACAACACTGCTGGAAATAGCATTGACACGGGACAAACAGTAACCTCTTCTGCGGCGAGTGGGTGTCTTTTTCCAGTCAAGACCCAGAAGGATGCTGAAGGTACTTCCTGTGCAAGGACAAATGATAAGGTGGAGGGGGGAATGGAAGGCAAATCTGTTATTGAAGAAAGTGTTATTCATGATGCTATGCATGATGTCATGCATGGTGCAGTCACAGATGATAGTTCAACTTCTGCCTCTCAGAATCCCAACAACAGCCACAACAGTAACCCAGAGATGACTGCTGAGTCTGGAGCCTGCAGTTCTCCCTCCTTCTACCCTCGGGTCTATACATGGTCTTTAAAGGGTCCGATCACAGGAAGTGGAGAAATCCCCACAGCACTTAAAAAAAATGAAGACTTAGGAGCCCTGGCACAAAGCCAAGATGCGAAGGTTGGGTCAAAGATGCCCAACAGCACTTCGGCATCACTGCGGAGGAATAGGGCATTTGGGAGTAAAACCAAAAGATGGACACAGAAGATCAAGGAGAAATTTAAGGAGAGGGGTGGCAGTTTGAAGAAAAATAAAGAAGAAGAGATCCAAGAGGTAAAGGTGGAGGAAGAAGGCAAAGTAAGAAGATTCAAGTGATCTTGAATTCAAGTTAGGTTGTGTTGTGTGGAGGTGTTGTGCAATGGGAGATTCACTTGTTTCTGTTCTGAATAGATTTCAACTAAAAATGAGCATCTGACCACAGAGGATACCAGCAGTGTGTCAAACAAGACTCTGGAAACCACAAGCGGACCCACAGACACTGCTTTGATTCTCTTAGAGGACAGCGCCGTTGACATGAGGTAAACAACAAAATAAAACTTGTCTAAAAACCTGTACAAATACACTTTCACTCACACACACAACTTAATCATGGCTAAGACCATTATGACTAATACACCTGTACAAATGTGTAGGTAAATAACATTATACAATATATCATATATAGCGCTTTCAGAGGGCTAAGATTGTCTCATAGCTCATGTCGAGTATGACGTATGTGATAGAGACCATCAGAGGAATGTAATGGAGTTATGTGAGCTATTTCCTAGATGTTTTATAGCATTGATGAGTTGGAGTGATACTATCTCTCTCTCTCTGTCTCTCCCTCTTTGTAACACACCCCTGTCACTCACAACTGTTAAGGCAGTCTTTGTTCCTGCCTCACTTATCGATTTCAATATTCAATGGTCCTGTCAGTCCAGTGAACAAGAGCATGCTTACACCTGTTAAGTTACAAGTTTTACAGTTTTTAAGTTACACACATATAAAACTTGGTTTATATAATTGCATTAGTTTATACTGCCTTAGTTGCTTATTGTGATACACAATTTAGCTATCGGTTAGTCCTATACATGTTTTATTTTGTTACATATTTACATTATGTGTAATGGACAGATGTCGTATTGGGTATGGGGTTAAGGTTCAGAATCTAAAGGTGAAAACTATCCAAACTCAAGAGGTACATATTTTTTTAATTTGTTTAGGCCAATTAAGCCTATCATTTACAGAGAATGTAGGCCTAGCGAGTAAAGGCACACCAACATTAATGTCCCTAGTCACCCAAATTGAAATCTGGAAATTTGTTCATGCATTAATGTTATTAGCCATCCATCAGAGTTTGATAGACATTTTTTTATTTACGATGATAAAATACTGTTTAGAAAGTGCTATATTTGGCAGTAATATATGGTATAAGCAGTTTGATTGACATCTACCGGGTCCTACTACTGGGCAAGTGAGTCTTATAGTGGTTTTATTCACAATTCATATTGTCCCAGACATTCTTTTAAAATACAAATTCATTACATACTATTTTTACAAACACACAAACAAAGCAGGCTGCCTATTAACAGCAGTAGTTTTGAATAGATCTATCAATCTCATGAACAAGAGCATGCTTATACCTGTTAGTAAGTTACATGTATATCAAACTTGATCTGTATAAGGTCATACGTTTATACTACCTTAGTTGTGACACAGTTTAGCTAGTCTATAGTTGCTTGAATACTTTAGCAACTCAAGGATTTTTTTTGTGATGTTTCACCTGAGAAGATTAATTGAGGTGTTGCTGTTAACCACACCTATGATGAGCTGTTTATGCATTCCTGACATTGTCTTGTCAACCATTACTAAGGATGTATTTGATGCATTACTGCATAGGACTAATTAAGAGGCAATTATTGTGACTGCTAAAAGATGCTTTTTTCAGCAGACCTAGCAACGACTTTGACATAGGCCTGGGATCCTTCAGCCTACTGGAGGAAATCCAAACAGGTCAATACTGGGCTAACTTCCTAAGCCCCACCCTGTCAGATGTCTCAACCACACAGAGACCAGCAGAACAGCACACAGGCCAATTAAACATTCCCGTGTTGGCCAGATATCAAGAGGACAACTCATCTGGAAGTGTGGACCAACAGGGGAACCCAGGTGTTATGGCAGTCTTGACAAAGCCTCCTGTTGACCTTTCGGTGTCTGAAACCATGGACACAACCATGGAACCGGATGGCTCTTTAGTGGTGACAGTTATGGACCATGAGCCCGGAGCTGAACCAATGGAACAACACAGCCAATCGGATGTTGTGTCTGAAGACCTAGGACCCCAAATACCAAGAGAAAAAGACCAGGTTGAGTTACATTTCATGAAATTGCTGAAATGCGTTTGTTTGACTGATGATCATGATGGTGTTAACGAAAATGTATCACTGCTGTGTGACCTAAAAGAGTACTTTTGGTTCTCTGCATTGTATTTCAGTATGATATGCCTGTTTTCCCCTGATTGCTTCTACTTTCAGAATGCAAGTGCGGTGGACAACATAATCCTGAAGACACAAATTCATCAGAACAGGAAGAGGGTGCACCGTCTGTCACTGGAGAAGACAGGAGACGTAGGAAAGGCAGAGGAAGGTGGAGAAAAAGACAGGAAAGGGGCCTTACAAGGTAGATGAGCAGAGTTGACTAAATATCAACCAAATAAAATGTCAAATACACAATATATATGTGTGCTTTTATGTTTGCTGTAGATGGACCTTTGTCTTCTTCCGGCTTTGCAAACAGCCCTGTCACAGTCGAGAGGAGTTGGCAGAGCACAATGGCCTGTTGTATTTATACCCTTTTAAGTCTCATCAAAGTTTGTCTTCCCCGTCTCCCCGGGAGTTTGTACCCAAGGGTGTACTCAAGCACACACAATCTACAGATTCAGAGCACTCCATATCCATGGAGTCAGCAACGAAGAAGGTGAGAGACAGCAGGAGGGGGATTGGAGTCTTCCCCCGCAGGTGATACACCAGGTGGGGGGGCAGATATGGGGAAACATATTGCTACGGTGCTTGATGGGTAGTAGACTTATCTTCACTAGTACTACTTGTGCCCTGGTACATAAAATTAGCAGACCCATAGTTAGCGACACATGTGCTTATCCTACAATGACACCTCTGTGATAAGGGTGTACTAATGTTTGTAATTGGTTAGGCCTATGATTAGCGCCATTGGCCAAATATATTTGAGATCCCTCCTAATTGTAGATACCGGTATCCCACCTGAATAACATCCAGTTATAGATTGGCTATAGAGTTCCTACACTAAAACAACCCTAAAGTGAAACAAATGAAACATTTGGGTGACCAGGGATTTAGGCCAAGTTATAATATACATTAGTAAAAAATGACAAACTAATTTATTTTTCTCATCTTTTCTTTCACACTCACTCAGAGGAAAATGGAGGCAGCCCGCCGGGTGCATTTCTCTGAAGAGGTGGTTGCCATAGCGCCAGTGATGTTGGACGTAAGCATGGGCCCAGACTCGGAGGAAGAATCACAGCCAGAGTTGAACTTGGTAACAGAGGAGAACGGGATGGCGCCAGTTCCAGGGGAAGGGGCAAACGAGGTGCCACCACCACAACCCCCCGCTCTGCCTGGCTGGATACGAGCACTGAAGAGGAAATCGGGACTGAAGCCCAAACGCTGATCAGAAGAGTGACCGCCAAGAAAGACTCTCTGGTCAGGTCTCTACAGGTCAATGAGAAGCTCTGCGTATTTACACTGGAGCCTAATTGTGAATGACTAACAATTATTCTTATCCTTAAAGATAATCAGCAGATAATCACCAGCACAAATCTGTGCTGGTGATTATCTTTAAGGATTTACAAGTATAGGCCTGCCTAAGCCTAGCATTGTCAACTTTACTTCAGTTTGACAAAAGACTGCAGTAGGTCTATCATGATATGGATTGTACACTTCAAAGAGTTTACCCATCTATTTGTAGCGTTGATAATGAGATAAACAGACGCCATTGAGCAAATTGAATATTATGCTTTTTTATCTCTTCCTGTTTGTATCTGCCGTTCTCCATCTCCATTTGTCTCTCTCCCATTATCTTTTTGTCTCCATTTGCTTTCATTATAAATTAAAGCAAATCTCTGTAAATCTTTCTCTGTAAATCCTATAATGGACAACAGTCAAAGAACAATTGACCACTGTCTGTTTCCTCTCTCTCTAATGGTCTTTTTATTTAGTGGAACACACTGGTATGCCACTTACTGCTACTCCACTTCCTCCAGTTAACTTGATTTGGAGAGAGTGGTACATCACAACTTCCTATTTACAATGGCAGAAATGCAGAATATGATCTATTTTTGTAATCTAGGACCGTTTATCAACATACTCGTTTGAATTATTTATAGTTCAAATTGTGTTGCTGGGAAGGGAAGTGAGCACCAGTGTAGACAGCAAACAAAATCATCACTTGGTGTCTAAACTAGCCAGTCTGCATGCATTCCTCCATGGGCTTGCAGTACTCTGGAGGGAGGCTATTTTGGAGCGATCAACAGAAACAGATATGGATCAATCATTTAAGAACCATGGCAAAAGGAGAGTCTGGGTTAGACCTCTTAACTTCCCAACAAGGTGTTTTGCATTTAGATTATTTAATGTCACTGTTTCTACTATCTTTTTTGTGTACATTTATAAACTGGATTTTTTGCAGTGTGTGAAATACATTCAGCAATAGTAACAGCAATGCACAATGCATTTGGCCTCCCACCCCGATGCACAGTGCATGTCAATTTGTGCCACTTGCATGTAATAATGATAATAAATGTTCCTGATATTGTTTGACCTGCATGATCAAATTACTACAATAGGTGACTCAGGGGAGCAGGATAGCCGAGGGGTTGCTCACACTCGACTGAATCCTTGAGGTGCTTACAATTTGCCTAAAATGGTAGGTAATTGTGGGCAAACGCTGCTTTGTTTCATGTATGTATCATGATGTATAATTTGTATATCCGCAGTCCTTTGACATTGGTTTGATGTGTCAGGGCCTTAAAGATACGTGTAGATATTGTGACACACTGAGGGGAATTAGTGTAGTCACGGGATTAAATGAAAGAATATCAAGGTCCACCACAGATAAATGTGATTCAAAACAAAGCTTTACTGAGATTTTTGGGGGGGTAGGGGAAATGCGCAATCTCAACCAATCCATAATTCACCCGAATCGTCGTTGTCCGTGTCCAGGGGCATAGGCAGGTACGTGGTTCTCATACAGGCCTTCTTCTTCTTCTTCTTCTTCTTCTTCTTCTTCTTCTTCTTCTTCTTCTTCTTCTTCTTCTTCTTCTTCTTCTTCTTCTTCTTCTTCTTCTTCTTCTTCTTCTTCTTCTTCTTCTTCTTCTTCTTCTTCTTCTTCTTCTTCTTCTTCTTCTTCTTCTTCTTCTTCTTCTTCTTCTTCTTCTTTCTTTGGTTCGTTCTCCTCCAACGTCTCTCTCCCCCGGGGTTGTCCTCTCCTTCTTTATGTAGGGGAGGGAATCCCCTCTGATTGGCTGGTGCAGCTCTCCCGGTAATTCTCTGCAGGTGTATCTCGTTGGGCTGCTTGGGAGCTGATATCCCCGGAATTCCTAATATGGGCATATCCTCCTTCCTGGGCAGCCGGTCATAACGATCTTCCACTATTATTCCTCTGGGTCGTCCCCCTTGGCTGCCACAATATGTGTAAAAATCTGAAATTCCTTCTTAGTAAGGGGCCAGTAAGTACATTTCCCTTGGGCCAGTAAGTAGTTAAGACAATAACAATCATATATTAATAATGTGAAAAAAAAAAATATATTAAAGAACAGAAATAGTTTCGACTATTACATTAAATTAAAGTTAAATTACAGTTATATATATATATAATGTAAAATATAATTTGCTTATCATAGAAATCAGGCCGGACTGGCCATCGGGAGCTCCGGGGGTTTTCCCAGTGGCCTGGCCGTCCGGAGTTCGCAGATTAGAAAAATGCCCATGATTAGGCCACTGAACGAGAGGCGGGCCAGCCAACTGAACTGGAGGCGGGCCAGGCCAGTGAACTAGAGACGGACCAGGCCACTGAACTAGAGACGGACCAGGCCACTGAACTAGAGGCGGGCCAGGCCACTGAACTAGAGGCGGACCAGGCCACTGAACTAGAGACGGACCAGGCCACTGAACTAGAGGCGGGCCAGGCCACTGAACTAGAGGCGGGCCACTGAACTAGAGGCGACCCAGGCCACTGAACTAGAGGCGGGCCACTGAACTAGAGGCGGGCCACCAGCGCTTGAGCAGGGGGCGAGAAAAAATCATTCAGACATTAAGGGCGTTTCTCAATACCAATAATACAATGTTGGACTTGTGTAGCCTATGTGGGGAGAAGGTTCTTCCTAGGCAATCTTGGAACAATGAACTCGCAAGGTCACAAGCACACAGAACGCTCCTGACAGTTTGAGACGATGCGTTCTTCCGGGGGCGTTTCTCAATGTCAAGAATGCAAAATACGGACTTGTGTACTTGGGGAGAACGTTCAGTTTGAGATGATGCGTTTATTGACATATATGAAAATGTGCTCTCAACTGTAAATGAGCCTTTATTTCACATTGTCATATAAGCTAAGGGTTAATGCAGGTATAATAAGATAGAAGAAGAAGAACAACTTTATTAATCCACACTTAGACAATGGTAACAGCCAATGAGATGCGGTGAGATTGGCATATGCTGTACATATGCATGTCAGTGGACATGTATCAATACAGTTCCTCCCACGTGTGTTCCAGTTTGAGCAGAACTTTTGACCCACTGTGTTTTATTCCTCCAGCATTTATTTCGGTATAGCACTGGGTATGCATGCCAGAATGGCTGCACAATTCAACTCTGCTAACAGCGTTCTTCTGTGTATTGCGCAATACCCCCAGCAGAGGCCGCCTGCTGTGCCCCAGAATGACAGCCGGCTTCATCACCCAAAAAGGCTCAGCTGATTACTCCACAACTGTACATTATAATGTAATGTCTAGTTATAATAATAAAGCAAGAGAGTCCCCTTTCATACGGCTTCTGCTTATTTTTTTAATAGTTTTTTTTTTAAGTGAGCCAATCATTTTGTGTACATCACGAGCCAACGATATAATAACTGGGTTCTCCCCAGTGGAAGTGAGGCTGTAGGCCTATCCCCTTGTTAATATCCAGTACATTTCCAACCACTCATTCTTTACAATTGATCACATCAGTCAAGACTATCATTTGATACTGTTGATGGCACCCCAGTATCACCTTAATCACAAACTGGGGAACAACCCTGAATGTATGATACATTACTTATGTGAATCCCCTGTAAATCATAGGCACAGCTATAGAATCTGATTTGTTTTGTCTGCTATGTGTCTGGACAAAATAAATACACTTCTATATACATCTGTACAATATAAATAACCAGAATATAATTAATCAGGTAAATTCTTTATTACATTTTGGCATTTGAAACACTACATCATTTTATGTTTTCTGTACTTTAATCATCAGGCCAAGTTGAAGCACGCTTTAACAAGCACCATGCCAGGGCTAGGAACATCATCGAATGCACCTTGGCATGCTAAAAAAACTCAAGGCATCTTCCTGACAGCATTGGAGATCCGGCCTCTATTTGCCAAGTAATAACAGCATGCTGCGTCCTCCACAACCTCTGTCTGTGGACGGACGATATCTTGGAGGATGACGATCAGCGGAATGTTCCTGATGAGCACTCAGGAAATTACTTCTGTTTTGAAACGTCATTTATTCGACCAATCAAAACTAAAATCTACATGTGTCTAGGGGTGGATGGATGCGTGTTGGTGATGAGTGGATGAGCAGGAGTGTGTGTTTGTGTATGTGTGTAGAAAGGACGTGTATCAGAATGAGCACGGAGCTGCCGATCCCAGGTGGTTTTATATCCCACACCTTCACCACGTGTGGGCAATGACTAATTTGCTTCCCCACTGCTGCCTACTGTCCCTGTATGGCCACGACAGAGACTGCAGGAGACGCAGGGGGTCGTAACAGTGTAGAATAGCAATGCTATTTAGCCTTTCAGCAGTCACTGTTGATCGGAGGTAATTTGTTTTAAATGTCTTAAACTAGACTATCTTTCAGCTGTGCACCAATCCAACCACTCCCACTTTTAAACCATCCCCCCTAGAAACTTCTTCTCTGGAAAGTTCTTTTGCACTTGTTCAGGGCACACTAACAGTCTGGTGTGGGTGCATCCTGTAACGGGCATATAGTAGAACCCAAAAGCAAGACTAGGAGATTGAGGTAAGTCCAAAAAACATGTCCAAAAATCAAGCTCAATCATATATGCAAACGAATCCGACAAGGGGCAGGCGGGGAATAAAAAAATCCAGAAACGGGCAGGCAGGGTCAAAACAGGAAAGTCAGGCAGATACACGAACTAGGAATGCGGGATAGCTTGGCGAAAGACAATCTGGCAGGGAACAAAGGGAAGTGGGCCGGTATACAATATATACATCTGAGGAGATGAGTCGGAAGAACCAGGTGAGGGGAATGAGGTGATTGCATGGCAGAGGGTGGCTGGATTCTGAAATGACAGGAGAGCTAGAGACACAAAAACAAACACCAGATAAACAGATTAATATGAGTGTCTGCCTACAATCATAAGAAACAAAAATATTTACATTTACATTGACAGAAAGTACCATCACAAATATGTTGTCTCAAATCACTATGTTGTCACACAATCACATTAAGGAGTACAAATCACTAATCACTGCTATTCTTTATGATCAAACCCAGACATTCGTCGTGGTCGAGTTTCACGGTGCTATATCAACAGAAGAATGCCGCAATAAATAAGTTGCACCCGTCAGAGACTCTCCAGTTAGGGTTGATGTCAAGGGCTGCTACAGTGAAACTCGACCACGACGAATCCTCTTCCACGGACCCTCAACGCTGCATCTGGACGTCCACCTTCGATGTGCGGGCATCTTCAATACTGTAAAGAAGATATCGCTCGATGTCCTGCACACATACCCACAGGCGCCTCAGCTGCATCAAGAGACTAACATACACTGCACACATGATCAAAGGTGATGTGGTAAGAGGACTTAAAAAAAACCACACTCTGGCAACCTAAGAGTTTAAGAACGGTTAAACAACCAACTTCATTGTAAAGGTCAAATGCGTGGTTTGAATGTTGTTAATTTGATGGCTTTAATGTCCATGAGCATGTCCGAAATAATTGTTATCTCATGAAACCCTAACTGTTGAAGCTCATTATTTAAGGGTCAAATTGTCTGATTGTGAAGTACCAGCAGTATTTTCGTCCATAACATTTTGCCCCTTTTGTGCATACTGTTTCCTAATCTTGAGGTGTTCATAAGGTGTAAATGTCTAAGTTTGAGTGTTGTTTAGTAGTACTTACGTGAAGTTAAAGCCACCACTCATCCAAATTTAAGTCCAGACATTAAAACAGCAAACTAATATACCAGACCGTCAAAATGTTATCACCTGCTGAAGAACCAGACTGCCCCCCAGAATACGAACAGGTGAGGTCCAGCTCACGAGAACGAAGCTTAACAGAAAAGGGCCTAGAGATGCAAGAACAGGAAGCAAAGAAAAACGAAAGGGCATTTAACAAAGCCTATGACTCGTGGAAGCAGTTAGCAAGAGAAACAAGAGTAAAATTAAAGGCTCTCTGCTCACCTGAAGATCTTGATACAATCGGAAGGGACATTAAAGCTAAACTCGCCATAGTGCAACAACATTATGAGCCAATCCGCCGCAACCATACTACTACCCCAGTTATTGTTCAAAGAATGGATGCATGTGGCACTCTAACAGACGAAATGTTTGAGCTCATAGATAAACGTCTAGAGAACAAAGACAAGACATTTAATGAAAGTCAGGAAAAGGAAAGAGTGAGGATGACGCTAAATAAGAATGAGTATGGGTCTGTCTTTGGCAAAACAGAAACAGAAACAGTAATTTCATCCCTCTCAGAAAGCTCAGACTCAAACTCAAAGGCCACCTCCAGGTCCAGGTCTTCTAGTAAACGTGCAGACGCAGAAGCAGATCTCGCCGCTAAGCTAGAACAGGCCAATGCAATGGAAGAAATACATGAACAACAAACAAAACTCACTAAGCTCGAGAGTGAATGGAAGCTTAAAGAGGCAGAGGTTAAATTAAGACTAGAGGAGGAGAAAACAAAGCTACAACGGCTACAAGCGACAAAGGAAGTAAAGGTAGCAGCAGCACGAGTAAAAGCATACAATGCCTTTGATAATGTTGAAAGTTGCAATCAAGAGATGGACAACATGATACTGCCCGACTACCAAATTACTGACCTTCAAACTCCACTAAATCCAAGAGCCCTGCCATTTCAATCTCATCATAAATCCCCTGAGAGGTTGATAAATCAAGAGGAGGTGAGTCTAACCCAAGCACTTGCAAGCTCACTTATCCTAAATCGTCTGCCTGTACCAGAACCCTCCACATTTACCGGTGACCCTTTAAAGTACTTGGATTGGAAGACATCCTTTATGGCACTTATCGGCCAGAAGCCCATCCCTGTGTGTGAAAAAATGCTATACCTAAAGAGTTATCTTGCAGGGGAGGCACGCAGAGCAGTTGAAGGATTCTTCTACCGAAACACTGAAGATGCATACAAGGGCATTTGGAATGTGCTACAGGACAGATACGGAAATCCATTCATCATCCAAAGGGCCTTTAGGGACAAACTCACAAAATGGCCAAAGGTAGCTGCAAATGATCCCACAGCGCTCAGAGAGTTTGCAGATTTTCTGCAAAGTTGCGCCGAAGCCACTCCTCACGTTAAAGGCTTGGCCATCCTTAACGATTGTGAGGAAAATCATAAGCTCCTCAAAAAGCTGCCTGAGTCCATGGTGCATAGATGGAGTCGCATCGTAGTGAACGAGTTAGACAAATCTCAAGAGTATCCAACCTTTGCTCGTTTCACAGAGTTCATGCAGAAGGAAGCCAGAATAGCTTGCAACCCCATTGCCTCCCCCTTCCTGATGAACAACAAATTTGCTGACGAGAGGTTCCCCAAGAGAGCAAAAGCCCTAAACACAAACGCTCAAACAAAGACCTTTATCTCTGGCCCACCAGAAACCTCAGCCTCATATCCAAGGCCACCATGTTCAGTCTGTAAAGATGAAAGTCATGGTATTGTTAAGTGCCCAACCTTTGCAGCAAGAACTGCTGATGAAAAGAAGGCTTTCATTCAGGAAAATCGTCTTTGTTTTGGATGCCTAAGGAAAGGTCACGTAACTAAAGACTGCAAAAGACGTCACACCTGTAACATATGTAGCCGACGTCATCCAACCTGTCTACACATAGAAAGAGACCAAGCGCCTGTAGGAAACCCAAGGAGCAGCTCAGCAGCCTCAGGAGATAGCGCAACCAGGAACCAGGAAGTTCGTAAGGTGATGGCACATGCACTGACAAGGTATAGTTCCGCCACATCTAGCATTGTCCCTGTCCTTGTGTCCGCTGCAACGGAGCCCCAAAAGGAAATCCTAACATATGCGCTTCTCGACACACAAAGTGACTCGACTTTTATCTTAGAAGATCTAGTGTCTGAACTTAACATGAGCACTCAACCGATCCAACTCAAGCTCAGTACAATGACATCTGTGGACACAGTTATAGCGAGTAAGGCTACATGCGGTTTACGTGTTCGTGAATTTAACTCCGAGACCTATGTGCAGCTAAAGCAAGCCTACACTCGGGATTTCATCCCAGTCGATAAGTCTCACATCCCTACAAGGGAAACAGCGCTTCAGTGGCCTCACCTCAAACGCCTAGCAAACAAGCTACAGCCCCTGCAACACTGTGAAGTGGGACTATTAATCGGCTACGACTGCCCATCTGCACTGGCTCCTTTAGAGGTCATTACAGGTGCCGAAACTGAACCCTTTGCCCAAAGAACCGCTCTCGGCTGGAGCATCATAGGGTCAGCCAACCCACACCTTGACAGACAAGACAGCCAAAGTTTTGTACACAGAGTTGCAGTTAAAGAAATGCCAATGCCACCAGTCACCGATGTGCTCAAGGCCTTGGAGTCAGATTTCAGCGAAAGGAGCTATGAGGACAAGTTTGTGTCTCAAGATGATGTTCGCTTTGTGCAACTCCTTTGTGACACTATAAGGCAAAGAGAAGATGGACACTATGAGATGCCCCTTCCTTTCAAAGACAACAATCCCCCTGCGCTACCAAATAATAACAGACTGGCTACAATTCGGCTAGAACACCTCAAGAAGAAGTTAAAGATCCACACGCAGTACTTTGATCACTACAAGGCCTTTATGGAAGAAACCATCAGCAAAGGTGACGCTGAACCAGCCCCTGTAGCTTCTGAGGGAGATATTGTATGGTACATCCCGCACCACGGGGTGTACCACCCTAGAAAGCCAGACAAACTCAGAGTTGTTTTTGACTGTTCAGCTAAGTTCCGTGGCATCTCCCTTAACGACACTCTACTGACAGGTCCTGATCTAACCAACTCCTTGGTGGGAGTACTCTGTCGTTTCAGAAAGGAAGCAGTGGCCGTGACCTGTGACATTCAAAAGATGTTCCATCAATTCTCTGTCTCACCTGAATTCCGCAACTACTTAAGGTTCCTATGGTGGGAGGGTGGTCAGTTGGATATAGAACCCAAAGAGTATAGGATGGCAGTCCACCTCTTTGGCGCTGGCTCCTCCCCAGGATGCGCCAACTTCGCTCTTAAGTATCTGGCACAGCAACACAAAGTTGATTACCCTTTAGCATCAGCCTTTATAGAAAAGAACTTCTATGTAGATGATGGTTTAACCAGTGTTTCATCAGTTGGAGAGGCCCAAAAATTGATTGTTGAAGCTCAAGAGCTGTGCAAGAGTGCAGGCCTACATCTGCACAAGTTCAACTCAAACCAAAGTGATGCGCTCTCATGTATAGACCCTTCAGAAAGGGCAACAACCACTGGTCCTCTCAACCTTAAACCTGACATGACACCAGAAGGACATGTACTTGGCATTCAGTGGTCAATTGAAAATGACACCTTCGGCTTCAACATTGTCACAAAAGACCAGCCGCCAACCCGCCGTAGTATTTTGTCAGTTGTTGCATCTCTTTACGACCCACTCGGCTTCGTGGCTCCCTTTGTTCTCAGTGGCAAGTGTATCCTGCAGGAGCTATGTCGCCGTGGCATTGGATGGGATGATCTGCTTCCTGAAATGTTAGCCCCACGGTGGGAGGAGTGGACAAATGGGCTACAAATGTTGAAAGAAATCACCATACCCAGATGTTACCATCCTCCAGACTTTGGTAATGTTGTCAAAGTGGAGCTACACCATTTCTCTGATGCCAGCAATGTGGGATATGGTGCATGTTCATACCTAAGATACAAAAACGATGAAGACAAAGTCCATTGTTGCCTCGCAATAGCAAAAGCGAGGGTCGCGCCTACAAAGCTTTTGAGCATTCCAAGACTGGAGCTGTCAGCTGCAGTCACTGCAGCTAGGATGAGCGTGATGTTGAAAACTGAACTTGAAATGCAGATTGACAAAGAGTTCTTCTGGACCGATTCCCAAGTAGTACTGGCCTACATCAACAACGAGGCACGAAGGTTTCACGTGTTCGTTGCTAACCGCGTTCAACTGATAAGAGATACTACAGACCCAAGTCAGTGGCATTATGTCGATACGACACAAAATCCAGCCGACCACGCTTCTAGAGGTCTTCGTGCATCAGATATCTCGTCAACAACCTGGCTGTCAGGACCCACGTTTTTATGGGAACCAGAAGTTCACCCATCACCAAACTCTTCACCCGAGCTGTTAGTTGGTGACCCAGAAGTCAAAGCAGTTAAAACATTCACAACCCACACAAGTGAACAAAACGATGTTCTGAGTCGTCTCTGCCAGCTTTCCAGTTGGTCAACTCTAGTAAAAGTGGTTGCAAGGATCAGAAGATTAAGGCGTAAAGCAGGTCAACATGGCGACCTTGTAACTGTAGAAGAACGAAGGAAGGCCACTGAGTTGGTGATCGCCCTCGTCCAGCAGCAAGCTTTCCCTAAAGAGCTGAAGTTACTGCGCCACCTTTGATTAACCTGACTGCTTCATGACATTTACTTCACTTGCTTAATCTGATCTAGCTACTAACCTGCTTGGGCTCCCATCTGTTTGACAAATAAAAAAAACACTTTGATTTTGACAGTGGGGGACAAAATAGGGATACAAAAATATGTGTGCACATACTGGCATACACTTTAGTCTTAACCATTACTGCAAAGGTTTTTTTAAGGCTATACCTTTGAATAACCTAATCTGGCTACTAACCCTCTTGTATCTTCTCCCATGACCAAGGCTTGGCTCTCGGCTGTACCACTATACTCATTCTTTCTGTTTGCCAAATAAAAAACCCTTACCAATATCTAACTGATTAACAAATAAACACTAGTGTACATGGTTGACAAAGATGGGTGAAACATTGCTTTTAATGTCTGACAACTTCTCCATTCCCCCAATTAAGCTTCGAAAGACAGACCAATGTTTTAGGTTGTTTCATACTGCTACCTGCAAGTTCCATGCTGCTACATGCACTTTCCATGCAACCGAATATGGGCATACATGAAAAATAGCCAATTCCAAAACATTACTTTATTGAGGAAACATAGCTAAATACAAAATATTAATCAACCTGAAAGTGACTTTCATATAACAAAAATGTAAGACATTAAGTCACACTGTTTTATTAATGTAACATTTCAGTCGAAGGGAAGTTAGGGAATTATCTTAGGTACCAAGGTTAATGGTCACCACCTAAGTTAGCTAGCTACCTGCATAACACACTTGTTATCTTGATGGGCTAGTTGGCTGCCTAACCAACCCTGGGAGTGTGTGTTTGGTGGCGAGGTAAGCCACTTTATGTGGCAGTGTCGCAGGGCTGCTGCCACAATGCCACATGAAGTGGCTTAGTTCAGGGCTCCTCCAAGAACACAGGCAGGTTTGTGATGAAAAGCCTGGTTTGTTGCAGAGTATGTCTGCCAAAATAGCAGACACAGCAGATGGTCAATGCTGGCATGCTCGTGGTCCCTGAGTGTGTGTTGATGGCACCACAGTCACGTCAGCCAATGAAGTAAGGAAGTGAGTAAATCTTTATTTATATAGCACCTTTTATACAAGAAATGTAGCTCAAAGTGCTTTCCAGCAGAAAAAATAGACATAAAATTAGACACCAAAATAGAAATGGACATTAGAATAAACATTAAAATCTATAAAAACACAAGTAGACATTACAAACATAAAAGCATTAACATAACATAGAAACCTGTTGGGTTCTACCCAAGATAGAAGGTGATGATTCAGCAGTGCAAAGTGCAAGCAAGTGCAATTTCATGTCTACCTAGTCCATCCATCCATCCATTCTCATCCATCCGCCATCCTCCTGGGGGATTCCGAGCCACGACAGCCAGACAATATCCTCAGTCTGGGTCAGCAGTTCTACTCCCCGACTGAGCACAGCCTGAGCCAAGCCCTGCTTTCCCTTCCTGAGTCGCCAGACGGTTTGCCAGAACTTCCTTGAGGCCAACCGAAAGTCCTTCTCCATGGCCTCCCCGAACTCCTCCACACCCGTTTTTTTGCTTCAGTGACCACTGAAGCCACGGTCCTTCTGACCTCCCGGTACCCGTCTTCTGTTTCAGGAGAACCCTGGGCCAACCTTCTTCAACCTGACGGCTTCCTTCACCGCTAGTGGCACCGACAGCCTTTTGACCACAGCTCCGAGCTGTAGCCTCTGCTGATACGATTACAAAGTCGATCAGCAACCTTTGGCCTAAGGTGGTCCGATACCAGGTACACTTGTGAACCACCCTATGTTCGAACATGGTGTTTGTTATGGCCTGTCCATGACTAGCACAGAAGTCCAATAACGTTCATCCCAATCACACCCCTCCAGTTTTCTCCATCATTGCCCACATGTGCGTTGAAGTCCCCCAGTCACCCCATCCTTTCCCAAGGACTCCAAGAAGGCCGGATACTCTGAACTGCTGTTCGGTGTGTAAGCACACACAACAGTCAGAGCCTTCCCCCCAGTGACTTGCAGTTGCATGGAGGTGACCCTCTCGTTCAGCGGAGAGAACTCCAAGACAGTGGCGCTCAGCCGGGGACTTGTGAGTATCCCCACACCCACCTGCCGCCTCACACCCTTCCGGAAAAATGAGAGGGTCCAGCCCCTCTCCAGGAGTTTGGTTCCAGAACTGGTGCTGTGCGTGGAGGTGAGCCAAACCATATCTAGTTGGTACCGATCCACCTCCCGCACCAGCTCCGGCTCCTTCCCCGCCAGTGAGGTGACATTCCACGTCCTCAGAACCAGTTGGCGATGCCGGGGATCCGCACGCCCTTTGCCTACTGCCCGGTTTACAACGCACCCGACCCCAATGACTATCCCTGCAGGTGGTGAGCCCACACGCAGGGACTATCTACCTACTGTCTACCGAGTTAAAAGCTAAAGTGAAAAGATGTGTTTTTAGCTTTCCTTTGAGGATATTTAGTGAGCTAGCTTCCCTGATGTCTATGGGTAGTGTGTTCCATAGCCTTGGGGCATAATTGACAAAGGCTGCATCCCCAGTTTTCTTTCGGCTGTTGCTGGGAACCTTCAAGAAGAAGAAGAAGAAGAAGATCTTTATTGGTCCACACGTATTGGTCACACAACACACAGCGGGAAGTGGTGGCCGCCAAACACACACACGCGCATGCAGGGAGGGTGGCCTGTGGAAATTTGTCCTCTGCATTTAACCCATCCTGCGGCCAGCAGGAGCAGTGGGCAGCCATCTCAACGGCGCCCGGGGACCAGCAGCTCCAGCTTCAATAAACCAGCAGTAGATGATCGCATTGTTCTTGAAGGTACATAGTTCACACGGGAGTTAGCAATATAGCTTGAGAGCCACAAACAGCTGCTGAGTTTTGGATGAGTTGAAGTCTCTCTGTGTTTTTTTTTCGGGAGGCCAGTAAAAAGTGCATTACAATAGTCAAGTCGGCTTGAGATAAAGCTATGAATACGTTTTTCACCATCCTTTTGATTTATAAATGGCCGTAATTTAGCTATGTTTCTCATGTGAAAGAATTATATTTTTGTCACCTTGTTAATATGGGTCTTGGAGCTTCGATCTGAATGTAAAATAATTTAATCCAGGGAGTTAAATTCCCTAGATTATTAAACAGTATTTCTCTTTGTTTTTGGGCGACTAGTAGGATTTGAGGTTTTGTCCTCATTTAACTTTATGAAGTGATTGCTCTTATTGCCAAAAGACAGTTTATAGCTGCAGCATCATTCGGTTCAGCAGAGATGTACAATTGTGTATCGTCTGCATAGCTATGGAAACATACATGCTCTCTGCTGATATCCCCAAGTGGCAACATGTATAGTGGGAATAAAAATGGACCAAGGCAACTCCCTTGTGCAACCTCAGCAGTTGTCATGTTTCTCGGACACATGATTTCCAAGACTGACGTAAAACTCTCCCTTTGATGTACTGTATGTTTTGAACCAGTTAAGTTAGTCAGAAAGACCAACACTTTTTCAAGACGATTGATTAAAATGTCATGGTCGATCGTATCAAATACTGCACTTAGGTCTAAGAGGATAAGAATTGAGACCTTATTTTCTTTAGAATTTAGTCTGAGGTCACTGATTATTTTAGTAAGAGCAGTGTCGGTGCTGTGATGTGCTCTAAAGCCTGATTGCAATTACTCCAGGATATTGTTTTCTTTCAAAAGGAGTTTATTTGCACTAAAACTATCTTTTATCTTATCTTGCCTAGATATTTTTAGATTTTGACATTGTACATTGTATATTTGTAAATCTGTTAGTTTATTTTTATTATTCTTTGATTTCACTATTGTATTGTACTGCATTGCTATGCAACCTGGCACAAGAATTTCCTTCGGGATGAATAAAGTTCTATCTTATCTTTTCAAGTATCTTAATGATGAATGGAAGGTTGGATATCGGCCTTTAGTTGGCCGGTGTATTACCATCTAGGTTTGGTTTCTTTAATAAGGGATTTACAAGAGCTGTTTTGAAGGCATCTGAGATGTTTATGATGTTCAGGACATGACTTGAAACACTACCGTTTAAAGAATGCTGTAGGTATAGGGTCAATGCATGAAGTGGAGGAGTTGCACTCAGTGACAGTCTTATGAAGCTCAGCTAATGTAATACAGGTGAATTTTCCCATGCTTACATGATTTTCACGAGATTTGCTGAGATCATCTCTGTTCACATCAGCAGTAATACTAGCTCTAATTAGTTATTTTGTTTTTGAAAAACAATACAATTTGTATTGAGAATAATATTCTGGAATTCCCAGCGTTCTCTGTAATAATCTTAGAGAAGTGATCCTTTCTTGCCTGATGGATTACTTTGTCATGGCTTCTTTGTATGTATCATAGTGAACTGTGAGCTTAGTTTTCCTCCATTTTCTTTCAGCTGCTCGACAGATTCTCTTGATATCGTTTACAGTTGTATTGTTGAGATCCTGTCAGTCAACCTCTTTTTAACCTTTAGTGGAGCAACAGTATTTAAAGCAGATATCATGCTATTTAACATTTCAACCATGCCATTTAAAGAGCAGCTATAACTGTTTGGCGCAAATTATCTCATAATATCAGCAAACTTTGCTTCAGCCTTGTCATCTAGGACTCTTTTTTGAACCAGAAATTCCCTTTTGGTCTTTGTTAAGTATGAGTTGGCATCAAAAAATACAGTGATGGTCAGAAATAGGTAATTCACATACTGAGAGATTATCAATGTTTAACCCTCTTGTTATTACTAGAGCCAGTGTGTGACTACATTTACATGCTGAATGAGTTCAAAACTGTCCAGTAATAATAATAATAATAATAATAATAATAATAATAAATTGTATTTTTACACAGCATAAAAACAGGCAACAAATCACGGCCAAGCAGTAATTTGACTTAAAAACAAGGATATAAAATAACAATCAGTAAAGAGGAATAATCATACACAGTCATAGTTGCGGATGTCTTGTGGGAGAGAGACCTCTACCTGCCTCTGCAGCCTGTGAAAGACTATTTAGCATCGCAAGGCTTGTCTTCAGGCCACGAAGCGCTCCGCTAGATTCTCGCAACTTTGAAAACCAACTTCTGCTGAAGACCACACATTCTTTGACTTGAATTAAGGTAGGGGGGGAGCAAGGGGAGGGGGAGGGAGGGAGCCGAGAGAGAGGGAGGGAGGGAGCAAGGGGAGAAATTATGGGAGAATGAGGGAGGGAGCAAGGGGAGAAATTATGGGAGAATGAAGGAGGGAGCAAGGGGAGAAATTATGGGAGAATGAAGGAGGGAGCAAGGGGAGAAATGAAGGGAGAATGAGGGAGGGAGCAAGGGGAGAAATGAAGGGAGAATGAGGGAGGGAGCAAGGGGAGAAATGAAAGGAGAATGAGGGAGGGAGCAAGGGGAGAAATGAAAGGAGAATGAGGGAGGGGGCAAGGGGAGAAATTAAGGGAGAATGAGGGAGGGAGCAAGGGGAGAAATGAAGGGAGAATGAGGGAGGGAGCAAGGGGAGAAATTATGGGAGAATGAAGGAGGGAGCAAGGGGAGAAATGAAGGGAGAATGAGGGAGGGAGCAAGGGGCGAAAATGAAGGGAGAATGAGAGAGGGAGCAAGGGGAGAAATGAAGGGAGAATGAGGGAGGGAGCAAGGGGAGAAATGAAGGGAGAATGAGGGAGGGAGCAAGGAGAGAAATTATGGGAGAATGAGGGAGGGAGCAAGGGGAGAAATGAAGGGAGAATGAGGGAGGGAGCAAGGGGAGAAATTAAGGGAGAATGAGGGAGTGATGGAGCAATACATTTGTTGTTAATAATTAAACCATAATTGTTCTTTTATTAAAATTGTTAACATTTGAAGAAAAAAAGAGATTCTGGCTGTTTCTTTATACTATGAAAAGAACTTTGTACTTTGTACTTTTACTTGTACTTTTAGTTACTATACTTCAGTACATTATTTCACTCGATACTTTTGATACTTAAGTACATTTATTTGAGCTACTTTAAGATGTTTACTTAAGTGATTTTCTTAAGGGTGACTTCAACTTTTACCAAAGTCACTTTCAAGTAGGATATCTTTACTTTTACTCAAGTATGGTTTTCAAGTACTTTTTACAACACTGCACAATCCCTACTTCGCATTGGGAAGGCCAGCATTTTACCCGGGACTTTGTGTTAGCAAAAGTCTCCGCCCCCCTCCTTGGTGCAGATTTCGTATGTGCCAACAATCTTTTGGTGGGCACGTGTGTGTGTTTGGCGGCCGCCACTTCCCGCTGTGTGTTGTCTGACCACTATGTGTGGATTAATAAAGATCTTCTTCTTCTTCTTCTTCTTCTTCTTCTTAGCAACGTTGCTGGCTGCTACTAAGGGGCCAGCAATAAGTCAAGTTCAAGGCAACTTTTAAGTATGGGTGTCTTTATAAGAAATAGTGTGCATGATAAATAGACAACAGCCTACTTTTATTATGATCGAGGGACAGCTAAAAGAGAGAGAAAGGAATACAATAGTGACCATGTTGTAATGTTCCTCCTGAATGTCTAATGAATGCAGCACATTGCATCATCACATAGCAGTCCATTAGACTGAACGGTCCCTTGTGTACCCACAAGAAGTAGCCTAGTGATGGGCTCCTACATTCCATTTACATTTAGGGAATTTGGCAGACGCTTTTATCCAAAGTGACTTACAAAGAGTACATTTGTTGAAAGAGACAGTATATCGCTGTGGTACATAAAGACAAGTATAGAGCAGGTTTCAAGCATTCATAATTGCAAGGTTAATAGAACGAGTTTCATAACTGCGAGGTTGCCTGCATAATAGCTGCGGTAAGAGCAGAAGTGCCGTTCTGAGTGCATTACCAACCTCTAAGAACATACAATATGCGAAACAATGCTAAGTAGCATTAATAATGCCAAGTAGTACAAACACGCAAATTAGTACTAGGGTTAAGAGAGGGTGGGCGGGGAGGAGGGAGGGTTATGCAGAGTCCAGGTGAACTCCATACAGGTGGGTCTTGAGTCTCTTGTGGAAGCTAGTGAGACTCTGCCGTCTTGACGTCAGCAGGGAGCTCATTCCACCACTGCAGTGCCAGAACAGAGAAGAGTTGGGACTTGGCAGAGCGATGTTTGCCGGTTCTTACTTCTTGCCAAAGTTGTCGAGCGGAGCGCTCAAGCTGGGGCATGGGGTCTGACTAATGTTTGGAGGTAGGCAGGGGCAGTTCTGTTGACAGCCTTTTAGGCCAGTAACAGTGTCTTGAATCTAATGCAAGCGATTCCTGGGAGCCAGTGGAGGTCGTGGAAGAGTGATGAGGAGCGCTTGGACCAAGATCTGTGTTGCTTCATGGATGAGGAAGGGCCAGAGCCTGCGGGGAGAATTTTGGGCCACAGAAATTATGTTGGCATTGCAGCACAGCTGGTCGTCCAGTACCATACCAAGATTCTTTGCAGTCGGTGAAGGGGAGACTTTGATGTCCTCAATGGTGACAAGTAGGTCCATCTGAGGGCTTTCCCCGGCATTAAGAGAAGCTTGTCTTGTCTAGGTTAAGCTTCAGGTGATTGGCAGTCGTTCATTTGCTGATGTCAGCCAGGCATTTAGAGATATGTGTTGCGATTTGGGTGTCGCAACAGTCTACGTAACAGTGATAGGAGAAGCCGTGGGATGTAATTACAGAGCCTAGAGATCTAGTGTATAAGGAGAACAGAAGGGGTCCTTATACTGAGCCTTGGGTGACTCCGGTGTCAAGGGTGCAGGGTCTAGAAAGGGAGCCATTCCATGTGAATCTATCAGGTGCGATCTGTTAGGTAGGAAGTAGACCAGGATAACACAGATCCAGCAATGGCAAGCTCTGCCAGAATGGAGAGGAGGATCTGGTGGTTAACAGTGTCAAACCCAGCAGACAAGTCAAGAAGGATGAGCACAGATAAGAGGGATGAGCCTCTGGCAACACGGAGGGACTCAGTTAACGCGAGTAGTGCCGTCTCCGTGGAGTGTGTGGCCTTGAAGACTGATGAGGGACTAGCAGGTTGTTTTGAGGGAGATAGGAGGATCGTTGTGTAGAGACCGCATGTTGTAGGGTTTTGGAGAGGAATGAAAGGAGGGATACAGGTCTGTAGTTCCGGATGTTGTGATGACAAGGGTGGGTTTCTTGAGGAGTGGCTTGATTCTGGCAGTCTTGAAGGCAATTGAAAACAGGCCTGAATTAAGTGAGGTGTTGATTAGGGCAGTATGTAGCCTGAAATGTCGAGAAGGGAGGATGGGGTTGGGTCAAGGGGGCAGGTGGTGGCATGGTTGGATGCAACAAGCCTGTTGACATATTCAGAGAAGAGAGGGGCGACGCAGGTAATGCTTACAGGGGTGGGTGTAGGGGGAGGGAGAATAGCCACATGAGTGAAAGACGAGGTGATGTCCTTCACCTTCTTTGTAATGTAGGTGACAAAGTCATCATCTGTGAGGGAGGAGGGAGGAGGAGGGGAGGGGTTGAGGGAAGAGAACATGGAGAATAGTTTCCCAGGGTCAACTCTTCCGCCTCGGAAGAATTGATCTTTGCAAGGTAGAAGGCAGATTTGGCTGCTGACACAGTAGAGGTGAAGTCTGAGAGGTAGTGACAGAGATCATCAGCAGAGTCTGATTTCCTCTCAGATGCCCCTACACACACACACACACATACAGACATTCTATACTTACACAAGCATGCACGTGCACGTGTGCACACACACACACATGCACACAAATGATGTGTATAAATAGACACAGGCTCATGGTGTAATTGTAGGTTTTTTTGATATGTACATTATTAAGCACAATATTTTTATAGAAGTTAAAGGAGTGTTGATTATAAAATATTAATTGTTAACATGAAATAAAATGATAAATAATGACAAATGATTGATAATGGTGTATGCTTGTATGTTTCTATCTACAATCAGAGGGCAATGAGTATTGCCATGATGTATATTAGTTTATGTCGAACTAGTCAATTTAAATGCAAGGTGACAAAAATAAATTCCTTTGTTCAGTCAAAGTTCTCCCAATTCCCAACACATCTATCTCTAACTTTCAAACAACTCATCTTTCCATCTATGGTTGATACAATAGCAAATGGTTGCAACTTGTTCATGTAGTGGAGAGAGCATCGTTCATCAAGGGGACCAGGTCGTTGGATAGAGAGACGGCCCCGGAGTCGTAGGAGTTCTTGGTTATTGGTTTGAGTGACAGCTGGCTACCTGGGCTCTGAGTAAGGGAGGCTTCGATCTGAGCCGCCGACACCTGAGGGAGAGGGGGGTAGGGCAAAGAAAGTCAAAGATTGATATTGTAGTGACGGGACTACACAGTTAGCATTGTGCCTCCCTGTTTCCCAGCATGCATTGTGTTCAGACTTTGAGAATTACGAATTACGTTAGGTTCTAAATGTGTTATGCATGATTGTTCAGTGTTGTTAAATTGTTAGTAGTCATATATTAATGTTTTGGGGAACGTAGTACTGAAACCATGGTTGACATTGCTGTTTGGTTTGATGACGCGTGTTAAATGTCATTCTAAGTAAGTCTGTCTCTCACGGTTTTGCAAGGCAATAAAAAGACTGTGAAAGACAATTTGCTTCTTATTTCTCCAACCGCCACAATATAGTTGGAAGGATGGATGGTTGGCACTTGTCCATGACTATGGCAATATTAATTTGTACCAAACAGAAACAACATAAAAAAGAACATGCAACAAACTGTGTTCGGTGCTGACTTCAATGTAAAAAGCTATAATATTGCTGATTCCTATTTAATACAAAACATGTCCAGCAGTCAGGGTTGTACCACAACACCCACCATATAAATTGGTTTGGTTGGAAATGGCATCCAAGAGCTACAAGGGCTTACATAGAACAATGAAACTAAACATGCAGACAGCAGTTTTCTTCTTTACCTCTTCAAACTTTTTTGCTTTGTACTGATCAGCCCCTTTCATGAAGTTCAGAAGGATGATGTCACAGAGAACTGTACCCTGAGGAGGAAAGCAATGGTCTTTCAGGCAGCTATTCTTCACACAATGTCATTAAAGTAGGACCATTTCCTCACCTTTTTTGGACACTTACCAGGCCAATGGAGGTGAACGCAGCCACCATGTTGAGCAGTGTCGGAATGGCGCTGAACTTCCCCGCCTTGGACGGACGGACACACACACACACACACACACACGTTTCACAAGCAAAATTTCAAGCAATTAGAAAAGTTAAACATTTCTGATAAACTATGATGTTTTTATTGGTTAGTCGTATGCTTCTTGAAAAATATTTATATTTTAATTCCATGTATTAATTGGGTTGAGTTGTCATGCTAACTAGCCTATAGTCATAGCTCTCAATCACCTGCCGAGTCACTATGCTACACTGCAGGCCACAAAATACTGCTTCGTTTTTTAGTTTGTATTACCGGAATCCTGAATCCTGAATCTAGAATTGTTGTGTTAAAACTGTGTAAACGCCAGCAAGTTAAAAATATAAGATGAAGGATAAAGGAAAGTTTTTCTGTTTATTTGGGAGCCTATGGAACATTTATTTGTGTCTGTGTCTGTCTATGTGTGTGTGTCTTTGTCTCTGTCTATGTGTATCTATCTGTCTGTCTGTCAGCTGTGTGTGACAGACGATATTTCATGGTATTAATTGTGATAACAATATAAATTATTGGACCGGAAGTGGGTGTCAGAGGAAGTCTGATTATATTGGGCACATTTTTTATTATTGAAACAAATATTCGTTGGCAATGCAATTGTCGTCCCTTCAAAGTACCAAATATACATTTTAAAAGTATAACATTAACTTGTTAACCAATTGGGGGAGGGGGGGTGCCTGGTGCAACTGCACGGGGGCCCAGTTTCGGGCATTCAGCTGTAGTCAATTGACTTGATTGCAAGGAGGAGCTTAACCCTGCATGAGCCTCCTTAGCTATTAATACAGAGCCAGCATTTCAGCGTCCTCTGTATCGTCAAGACCCCGCCGAACAAAGACAAGGGAGTCTTTCTGCGGGAGTCCATCCAGGGAGTCTTACAGCTTAATCCTTCCTTCCTCTCATCCTAGCCATGTGCCTAGACTCCATTACAGTCAGGACATCCTACCATAGCGGATGTCGCCGAAAGCCCTCCAATTTCCTCTACCCAACGATCTCAACCTACACAGACCTTGATGTGAGAGGGGGACTCCAGAATTGACAATCAGCGGTAAAGACAACTGAGACCATTCTTGCCTATGCCGCCCTCCAGTCTCTCCACTTCACTCACAGAGACCTGGATCATCCCGGAAAACACGAACACTCCAGCCGCCCTCTCCACTACCTACTCTTTCGCCCACACCCGCCGACCCTCTGGACGAGGTGGAGGAACGGGACTCCTCATCTCTCCAAAGTGGTCATAACAGGTCCTTTCCTGACCTGACCTGAACTTGAACTCCATGCTGATTCTGTTCAAGTTTAATTGTCACACACAGGATATGCAGTGAAATGAAAAAAATGCACACTATTTACAGTCTTTACAGCAAAATGAGCAGCTTTTTACTTCCAATCAAGCTCAACATTGCTGTGATCTACAGACCACCAGGCCCTCTCTGCGACTTCTTCGACAAGATGGATGCCCTCCTCAGCTGTTTTCTTGCAGATGGCACCCCACTTGTCGTTCTGGGTGACTCCAACATCCAGCCAGAGAAGTTACAATCACGTGAATTCATAAACTTTTTGCCACATTCGTCCTCTACGGCAGAGCTTGACATTGATGGATCTCCGTTATCCGGGTTCCCTTTCTACCTGACTGCACCTATCAGGTCACATGGAATGTCTCCTTGTCCCCCCCGACACCCAAATCACAACTCTAAATACTTGGCTGACATCAGCAAATGGATGCCGATCACCTGAAGCTTAACCGAGGGGTCTCCTCCCAGTTGGACGCGCCCGGAAAACCTCTAAGGGGAGGCGCCCGGGGGGCATCCTAATCAGATGCCCGAACCACCTCAGCTGACTCCTTTCGACTTGAAGGAGCAGCGGTTCTACTCCGAGCTCCCTCCTGATGTCTGAGCTCCTCACCTTATCTCTAAGGCTGAGCCCAGCCACCCTGCAGAGGAAACTCATTTTGGCCGCTTGTATCCACGATCTCATTCTTTCGGTCACTACCCAAAGCTTGTGACCATAGGTGAGGGTTGGAACGTAGATGGACCCGTAAATCAAGAGCTTCGCCTTCCGGCTCAGCTCCCTCTTCACCACAACGTGTCCGAATTTTCGGCTCAACATGATGGAGGATATCTCTTCAGTCATTGTGATAGTTGTGTTTGTCATGTAATCACACAAAAACAATAGGTGCGTTTGCCATGTAATCACAAAAAACTGTTATAAATCAGCGCTGGAAATATTGCCAAGTTTGGGTCTAACTTGGTAATATGTTTCATTTTTTCACGCATTTAGGTTTCCAGATTAATCACAAGCATTAACATGTTAACGTTGACAGCCCTGATATATATAGCTTGAGTGGCATAGTATACATAATATGATAATACGCTAACTAAATATATATATAATATAAAATAATATATAATATATAATAATATATAACATAATAGTTAATAGTGAATAGAAAATCTAAAATGTAAATGTTGACTCCAGAAGTGTTGATAGAATATTGAGTATTTTAAATGTCCAAGTAAGTACAAGTGAGTAAGGGGGCAGATCCACAAGCGAGGGCACCAGTAGCAGAAATATTGCATATGGCATGTGTTACCAGAAATATAAAAAAGATAGTGAAACAGAAGCATATGTATCCAGAGTAGTTGAATCATCTGAATATTATCAATGTTATAAATGTACAGTTGTGGTCAAAAGTTTACATACACTTGTAAAGAACATGTATGTCACGGCAGTCCAGAGTTTCCAATAATTTCTACAACACTTATTTTTCTGTGACAGAGCGATTGGAGCACATACTTTTTTGTCACAAAAAACATTGATGAAGTTTGGTTCTTTTATGAATTTATTATGAGTCTACTGAAAATGTGACCAAATCTGCTGGGTCAAAAATATACATACAGCAATGCTAATATTTGGTTACTTGTCCCTTGGCCATTAGGCGCTTTTGGTAGCCATCCACAAGCTTCTGGCAAGCTTCTGGTTGAATCTTTGACCACTCCTCTTGACAGAATCGGTGCAGTTCAGCTAAATTTGTTGGCTTTCTGACATGGACTTGTTTCTTCAGCACTGTCCACATGTTCTCGAAGGGGTTTAAGTCAGGACTTTAGGAAGGCCATTCTAAAACCTTAATTTTAGCCTGATTTAGCCATTCCTTTACCACTTTTGATGTGTGTTTGGGGTCATTGTCCTGTTGGAACACCCAACTGCGCCCAAGACCCAACCTTCTGGCTGATGAATTTAGGTTCTCCTGAAGAATTTCGAGGTAATCCTCCTTCTTCATTATTCCATTTACTTTCTGTAAAGCACCAGTTCCATTGGCAGCAAAACAGGCCCAGAGCATAATACTACCACCACCATGCTTGATGGTAGGCATGGTGTTCTTGGGGCCTCAGGCCTCACCTTCTCTCCTCCAAACATATTTCTGGTCATTGTGGCCAAAGAGCTCCATTTGTCCATGTGATCAGCAGCAAACTTCAGACAAGCCTTAAGATGTCGCTTCTGGAGCAAGGGCTTCCTCCTTGCATGGCAGACTCTCAGCCCATGGCGATGTAAAACACGCTTGACTATGGACACTGACACCTGTGTTCCTTTCTCTCAGCAGCAGGTGATAGCTTGTGTTTCCTTCCTGATCGTGGCAGTGACACAACTGTGCCATGCACAGTTGAAATTGCTCCAAGTGACTTTCCTGACTTGTTCAAGTCGATGATCCAGTTTTTCAGATCCGTGCTGAGCTCCTTTGACTTTCCCATTGTAGCGTTTGTGTCTGAGTCTAATGATTGTATTAAATGAGTCATATTAAAATGGGCTCAGAGAAGTCACCAGCTGGAGTCAATCATAATCACTCACAAGAAGTTAAGAGGCCACAAAGCTAATTTGATTGACACAACCTTCTACCTATTATCACCTAAATTGATCATTCATGTTGCTCTATGTATATTTTTGACCCAGCAGATTTGGTCACATTTTCAGTAGACCCATAACAAATTCATAAAAGAACCAAACTTCATGAATGTTTTTTGTGACAAAGAAGTATGTGCTCCAATCACTGTAAAAATAAGTGTTGTAGAAATTATTGGAAACTCTGGACTGCCATGACATACATGTTCTTCACAAGTGTATGTCAACTTTTGACCACAACTGTACATTTAAAGTGATCAATATGATCAATGAGATTGGTGTTGCTGGTTGAGAAGCCTGATGGCCTGTGGGAAAAAACTGATTTTGAGTCTGGTAGTCTGTGCCTGGATGCTCCAGTAACATCTACCAGACGGCAGCAGCATGAACAGTCCATGGCTTGGGTGGCTGTAGTCCTCAATGATTTAGCATGCTTTCCTCAGGCATGATGTGTGGTAGATGCTTTGCACAGCTGGGAGGTGGCAGCCGATGATGTGTTCCGCTGTCATCACCAGCCTCTTGAGGGCCTTGTGATCAGCAGCGGAGCAGCTGCCGAACCAGGCAGTAATGCAGCCAGAGGATGATCTCGATGGTGCGCCTGTAAAGGTTAGTGAGGGTTATTGCATACATGCCACATTTTTTGAGTTTCCTCAGAATGTGGAGGCGCTTTTGGGCAGATTTTACAGCGGAGTCTGCTTGCTTGGACCAGGTGACGTCATCTGAACACACCGAGGAGCTTGAAGCATGGGACTTTCTCTACTCCAGCTCCGTCAATGTGTAGGGGAGCATGACCCCCCACCCACCCCCCGCCGTCGCTTCCTGAAGTCCATGATCAAGACTTTAGTCTTGCAGATGTTGAGAGAGAGGTTGTTGCCCTGGCACCATGATGCCAATTTCCTGACCTTCTCTCTGTAGGCGGTCTCATCATTGTTGGTGATGAGACCCAGGATGGTGGTGTCGTCCGTGAACTTGAGGATGGTGTTGGAGCTGTGTGACTGAGCATGCAGCTATGAGGGGCTCCGGTGCTCAGGGTCAGTACAGAGAATGTGAGACTGCCCATCCTCACCACCCGGGGTCTGCCTGTCTAAAGTCGCCCATAACAATAGATGCTGCCTCATGGTGAGCATTCTCTAGTTCATTAATTACTCCATACAGGTCATTAAGTATGCATGATTTATGCTAACGGCGGATGTAGACTACTGTGATGATTAGGCAGCTGAATTCCTGAGGAAGGTAGAAGGGCTGTACTTTTATAGATAAGAGCTCAAGGTCTGTTTGCAAGCAAAATGCTTTGTAGGGGCGGGTTGTTGCGTCCGGGATCGGCATAGAATTCTGGCACGCTTTCCTCTCTTCTTCTTCCTCCCATGGTGTGCTGGTAAACAGCTGGGGTTTACAGGTCGTACTAGGGTAATCAAAATAAATGTCTGTGCCAATAGACACACGAACATCCAAAAGGGCTCGTCAATCATACTGGATGAGCGACAGTGCAGCATTTGCAAAGACAGAAACAATAAAAACAATAATAAACCAAACTACGTACTGCACACGGAGCCATTGTCAGTGTGGCCATCTTACGGTGCACACATGCGCCACTCACTTTGCGGCGCATATGTAAACATGTAATCAACTAAAGTCATTACCACAGTATGACAAAATACTGTGTCTTATCTCTTATCGCAATAAAAGATAAGATATGGCACAGCCCTAGAATGAAGCCTTGAACAGCTGTCCTTTTTAACTGTTAAATTCAAACCTTCAGAGGTCCAATCAACAACAGTTGTGTGTAACTATGTGGGCAGAACTGGTGATAACACAGAGCCTGCCGAGGTATCATTCGAACAAGACACCACCCAAAAACCTAGGTCGTATTGCTGTTTTCATCATGACCATCAGAAGATTTTGCCGAAGATGTAGATGCCTAATTTGTGTGGATGAGACAGTTGGAGGGATTTCTTGCTGCTTTGAGGCTAACAAATCAAAAATTGTAAGTCTGTTTGCTTCTGTAGTTACATGCCTGCGACCAGCACACATCCCTTCAACTCTTCCTCCTAATGAATGTGGAGTGAAAATTGTGGGAACGAGAGCAGGTTTAATACAAGACTTTTACTTTTTTACAGCTCCTCTGCACAGTGGTTTGATCTACCCACTCTAGCTCTGAACATTCCACCACATACTAATGGGGGTTTCCCCCCCCCCATTCCATTTTTGGTGGGGTTCTTTTTGCAACTTGTGCGAAAGTGGTTGGGCCGAAGTATAAGCAACTCGAACAGCACGGTTTTATGTATTTTTTTGCGTCTGTGGTGGCAACTGTGCGGAAGGAGTAGCTCGGCAAAAAACAGGCAGAAGTCAAATAAGTATGAGGAATAATAATTGTGGGCCGGTGCGGCACATGCGGCCACTAATAACACACACACACACACACGCACATGCACACACACACACACACACACACACACACACACACACACACACAAAAAAACTCACTTTGCCAGTGACCATGATGTCAAAGCGAATTGCATGGGCTTTGAACAGGGTCCGATAGTCCATTCCATTGTCCTTCTTGTAGTATCTAGCAAATCTAAGGGCGGCAGGAACATGGATTGGTTGATTGGACAGATCAGATCTATAGACTATAGATACATACACAAAAATAGCCCAGTGTAAAACGTATACATACACACACACACACCTGAAGTTGTAGCCTTGGGAGATGGGGTTCTTGGCGAAGGGAGCATCCAGCCAGGAGAAGGAGTACACAGGCTTACAGAACTCCTCGTCCCAGTCCAGGTTACAGTTCCACTCGATGTTGATGCCGATCTCCCCTCCCTGGGGTGGGGGAGATGTGGAGTAGCATTGGTGGAGTAAGAGAGGTGGGCGTACACCTCAGAACAGGACAATTGAAGGCAGAGAAGAAAAAAACCCCCAAAGGAGCAGAGGAGTATGGGAGGTGGAGGTGGAGCTGGGGGTGGTGCCAGTGGGTTACCTTTTTTGCGAGGGTGTGGACATCTTGGCCTGTGGAGTTTAGGATGTCGCTCACGCGGAATATAGGACAGAGGGGGCTGCGGTCCGGGTGGTTGGTGCAGCTCTTGATATCCTTTGGCGTCATGTGCTTCGGGAAGTTACCCCTGAGAAATGGGGGGGTCATAGATTGGTATTGTATTGTTAGACCCTGTGACAATGACAGTTGTCATTGTTTCCCCTTAACCTTTCGTGTGTGTGTGTGTGTGTGTGTGTGTGTGTGTGTGTGTGTGTGTGTGTGTGTATGTGTGTTAGTAGTGTAGCGATTCATGTGATGCACCGATGAATCGATTGTAATTCCTACCGATTCAACAAAATCGATCTGCTAAAATGAATAAATAGAATTAATCACTTTGGCTTCACCAATAATAGACATGAATGCTTTAAATCGAATGAATCGCGATTCTTAATTATGGTCAATGTTTTTTGTGAAATGCAGCTTGGTAATCCGTGTCTAACGGTGTCTACCTGCCCAGGTGACAGGGCTTCTGAGTGAACCCTGAAAAATTCTGAGATTACCTTCTGGGACAGAAATGTGTGGTGTCCACGAACAATAACCCACTCAGTCATCTATCCACAGCAAAGCTGGGTGCTACAGAACAGCGTTGGGCTGCACAACTTGCTGCATTCGATTTTACCATCAAGTATAGGCCTGGTCGAAGTTATCAGAATGCAGATGCTCTTTCTTGGCAGAACCCAGCCAGTGCATCCAATGCATCGGACTACATAGCCTCTGGCATTCCAGTTCCAGGACCACTGCAGCAGGCTATTGAAGCTAATCCGGCAACCCAGGCTACTCAGGCCACCATCTCAGTTTTCCCTTCTCACACTCAATCTGACCTACGTGTTTTACAGGAAGCCAACTCTACCATCAAGGAATTCCTGAGGTTTTGGACCAGGAAGAAAGGCCCGGATGTAGTTGAACGACGTCAGGCCTCCAAGGAAGCTCTTGGGCTTGTCAGAGAGTGGGACCGGATTGTGGAAAAAGACGGCCGAAGGGAGAAGAGGTTCTCCAGCTGGTGCACTGCTACTGCACTTGCTTTATTTATTGCACCTTCTATTGCTGCTCAATGGCATACCTCAAATTGACTACACTCTGGCACACGAACATGAATATATGTTGTGTTTATTGTGTTGTCTTTTGCACTATTATGTTATATGTCGTGTGTTTTAAATATTACTTGCACATTTTGGAGTATGGGGAAACTTCGAGCAATTTCGATCCTCTGTGTAATTACGTGTTGCATGGTCTGATTGACAATAAAGTACACTTTGACTTTGACTTTGGTGCTGCCCCTGTCACTCAATAGCCTGGTCCTGCATCAGATGCATCATGAACATGGACATCAAGGCGTTGAACGCACAACTGATTTGGTCAATCAGCGGTGCTATTGGCCTGGAATGCACAATGACATTAAGCAATGGTGTCGGGAGAGTGAACATTGTCAGGTAGCTAAAGACACTCAACCTGCTGCCTCCGCCTACATGGGCCATTTGCTTGCTTCTTTCCCAAATCAAATACTGGCTGTTGATTTTACCATGCTGGATCCATCGAAGAATGGGATGGAGAATATCCTTTTCATGACAGATGTTTTTCCCATGTACACTCAGGCAGTCCCAACCGATGATGAGCGGGCTTCAACAGTAGCCAAGGTGTTGGTCAACAAGTGGTTCTACAAATTTGGAGTGGCAAGTTGTATCCACTCTGACCAATGCAGGAATTTTGAGAGCAACCTCATCCAACAGGTGTGCAGTATGTACGGCAAGAAAAGCCACACCACTCCCTACCATCCAGATGGTAATGGCCAATGCGAGCGATTCAACCACACCTTAAACAACTTCCTACACACCCTGCCTGTCACCAAGAAGAGCGATTGGTCATGCTACCTGCCACAAATGACTTTCTCCTACAACACCACAGCACATCAGTCCGCTGGTGAGTCTCCTTATTTTTTTATGTTTGGCCAAGACCCTCAGTTACCTGTCGATTTCCTTTTGGGCAGAGTGCAGGAACCAGTAGCTGGCAGCACCCGTGACTGGATTGTGGAACATCAGACGCCATGCTTTTGAGGGCGCTACCAAGCATCTGGAGGCTACAGCTGAGCGTAAGAAGCACTATGACCAACATGTGTGAGATCCCTGCAAGAAGATCAGTCAGTCTACCTCAGAGATGTCGGAGTTAGAGGCCGTCACAAGATCCATGGAGCTCGTTAGTTTACAAGATACTGAGGGCCCCAGCAGTGGGAGGATTGGTGTACACAATTGCTCCTGTGAACAACCCTCACCAGGTGAAACATGTCCATTGTTTGCTACTAAAATGTACATTGGATCGGGGGATTAACTGCCCCTCTAGGGAGCCAGTCCAAGAGATGGAACCCCTTCCAGTGAATGGGTCTTTGTTGGATGGTGAATGGTGGTCCATGAATCTACTGTTGCACCAGTGGACCGCCAACCAAGTCTGCAGACTCATGCCTCCCTCTCGTCAACCCCACCAGAGGTGACGGTGCCACCTTCTGCGAGCCAGCCCCAGGCAAGTTAACTACGTGGTACAGCTGGTGTCTTTCCAGGCAACAGCGAGGAATCTAGGAGAAGGACCACCCGTACCAATGCTGGGAGACATCAAAACCTCCATCACCTACCCCAGGCAGCAGGGAGCAGAGCAATAGGAGCTACAAACTCTGAGACCTGTGCCTTGTTTTGCTGCTGTTTTTAGGCCCTGGGAGTAAGCGTCAAACGTTGGGTCGACGATTCACAATGCTCCCCTAGTGTGTGTAGGGTTTCCTCCCCAACCAATTGCCTAATCATGGCCAGGGTATATAAGGCACCTGTGGGCCTATGCTCACTCCCACCTTGAGCGATCCATGGTTTAATGCAGCCATACCAGAGGTGGTTCACCTGCTGCTGTTTTGCCACTGTTTAGCTTCTTACTGTTTTGTGTCTCTGGTCTGTAGTCTTGAACCAACTGGGTTGTTTGGTTAATTATTTCTGTGAGTTACTTCCTTCAGTGAAGCAGAGTGCCATATTGCCGGGAGGCTAGGTTATCATGGTGAGGTCCCTACACTTTTTGCATGTGAGTAAAAGTACGGGGACACGAATGTAGATTGCACCATTGTTTGCTGTGAGGATTGCTGTGGCACCTGAGGTGAGTAGACAGTAGCACCCCTGGGCACTCTTCAAGTTAGTCTGCCTCTCCACCATTTATGTAGACTGGTAATGTACAGATTTTAGGTAACTTAGGGTTGTATCAAGGCCTGTTTTAGCTCCTAATCAATAATTTGTGTTATCTTTTATTGGTGTCATATTTATAAAAATTTTTGTAAACAGGACGCTAGTCGCATAAACTATTCGATTAATAAAACGACTATTTGAATATTAAAAAATCATGACCCATCCCTACATTGCATTTGCAGTGCTCATATATTATTTTAAGCTGTCCAATCAGTGTATACATTTGATTAAGTCTATGAGTGTAAACTTCACAGAGGGATGCTTAGTTGAGAATAATAGTGTCTGAAATTGATTTCCCTCCCAAAGAATCGCCACCTTATCGTGGTGTGGGGGTTTGGGCCCCTGTGACCCTGGGAGCTGTGTTGTCCGGGGCATTAGCCTCCCAAGGCAAAGTGGTCCCAGGGGAGGGGCCAGACTAAGAGCGATTCAAAGACCCCATGAAGAGACTCCCAAAGAACACAGTCACCTCGCCCGGACAAGGGAAACCGGGGCCCCCTTCTGGAGCCAGACCTGGGAGGGGAGCACGTCGGCGAGTGTCTGGTGGCCGGACCTGGATCCACGGGGCCCGGACGGGCCAAGCCCGAAAAGACTACGCGGAGTCACCTCCCTGTGGGCTCACCACCTGCAGGGAGAGTCATTGGGGTCGGGTGCTTCGTAAACCGGGCGGTAGGCAAAAGCGGGATCCTGGGTGTGCAGATCCCCAGCATCGCCGACTGGTTCTAGGGACGTGGAACGTCACCTCACTGGTGGGGAAGGAGCCGGAGCTGGTGCGGGAGTTGGAGCGGTACCATCTAGATATGGTTGGGCTCACCTCCACACACAGCACCGGTTCTGGAACCAAACTCCTAGAGAGTGGCTGGACCCTCTCCTTTTCCGGAGTTGCCCAGGGTGTGAGGCACCAGGCGGGTGTGGGGATACTCACAAATCCTCGGCGGGGCGCCGCTGTGTTGGAGTTCTCTCTGGTGAACGAGAGGGTCACCTCCATGCGACTGCAAGTCGCTGGGGGGAAGGCTCTGACTGTTGTGTGTGCCTACGCACCAAACAGCAGCTCAGCGTATCCGGCCTTCTTGGAGTCCTTGGGTGGCATCCTGGAAAGGGTTCCATCCAGGGACTCCATAGTTCTACTGGGGGACTTCAATGCACACGTGGGCAATGATGGAGAAACCTGGAGGGGAGTGATTGGGATGAACGGCTTGCCCGATCTGAACCAGAGTGGTTGTTTTGTTATTGGACTTCTGTGCCAGTCATGGACTGGCCATAACAAACACCATGTTCGAACATAGGGTGGTCCACAAGTGTACCTGGTACCGGACCACCCTAAGCCAAAGGTTGCTGATCGACTTTGTAATCATATCAGCAGATCTGCGGGCGCATGTTTTGGACACTCGGGTGAAGAGAGGAGCAGAGCTGTCAACTGATCACCACCTGGTGGTGAGTTGGCTCAGATGGCGCGGGAGGCGGCCAGACCGACCTGGTAAACCCAAACGTGTAGTGAGGGTGAACTGGGAACATCTGGTGGAAGCCCCTGTCCGTAAGGTCTTTAACTCCCACCTCCAGAAGAACTTCTCGTGCATCCCGGGGGAGGTTGGGGACATGGAACTTGAGTGGGCCATGTTCAGAGCCTCCATTGTAGAGGCTGCAGCTCGGAGCTGTGGTCAAAAGGCTGTTGGTGCCTGTCGTGGCGGCAACCCAAGAACCCGTTGGTGGACACCAGTGGTGAAGGAAGCCGTCAGGCTGAAGAAGGAGGCCTTTTGGGCCTGATTGGCCCAGGGGTCTCCTGAAACAGCAGACGGGTACCGGGAGGCCAAAAGGACCGCGGCTTCAGCAGTCGCTGAAGCAAAATCCCAGGTGTGGGAGGAGTTCGGGGAGACCATGGAGAAGCATTTTCGGTTGGCCTCAAGGAAGTTCTGGCAAACTGTCCGGCAACTCAGGAAGGGAAAGCAGGGCTTGGTTCAGGCTGTGCTCAGTCGGGGAGGAGAACTGCTGACCCAAACTGAGGATATTGTCGGGCGGTGGAAAGAACACTTTGAGGAACTCCTGAACCCAACCAGTACATCCTCTGTGGAAGAGGCAGAGTCTGAAGACTCGGGGGAAGCCTCACCTATATCCTTTGTAGAGGTCACTGAAGTAGTCAAAAAGCAGTGCCTTCAGTGGCAAGGCGCCAGGTGTGGATGAAATTCGCCCTGAGATGGTGAAGGCTCTGGACATTATCGGGCTGTCGTGGTTGACACGCCTTGTCAATGTCGCGTGGAGGTCGCGGACAGTACCTGTGGAATGGCATACCAGGGTGGTGGTCGCCATTTTCAAAAAAGGGTCTAATTAAACTAAAAGCTCCAATTATCAAGGTATCACACTGCTCTACCTCCCCGGGAAAGTTTATTCCAGGGTGCTGGAAAGGAGGCTCCGGCCGATTGACGAACCTCAGCTTCAGGAGGAACAATCGGATTCCGTCCTGGCCGAGGACCAGCTCTTTACCCTCGCAGGGTTGTTGGGGGGGGCATGGGAGTTTGCCCATCCAGTCTACATGTGCTTTGTGGACTTCATGGGCTTATGACCGTGTCCCCCGAGGAATCCTGTGGGGGGTACTACAGGAGTATGGGGTAACGGGGCTGTTGGTACATGCCATTCGCTCCTTGTACGAACACGAAGTGCGAGCTGCGTCCGTATTCTCGGCACAAAGTCAAGCATGTTCTCAATGGGTGTTGGACTCCGCCAAGGTTGCCCCTTGTCACCGATTCTGTTCGTGATCTTCACGGACAGAATCTCAAGGTGCAGCCGAGGTGAGGAGAGTGTCCAGTTTGGGGACCTCAGAATTGCATCTCTGCTCTTTGCAGATGATGTGGTTCTGTTGGCTACATCAGACCGTGACCTCCAGCATGCACTGGGGCGGTTTGCAGCCGAGTGTGAAGCGGTCGGGATGAGAGTCAGCACCTCCAAGTCTGAGGTCATGGTTCTCTGCCGGAAAACGGTGGAGTGTTCCCTCCGGGTTGGGAATGAGTTACTGCCTCAAGAGAATGAGTTCAAGTATCTCAGGGTCTTGTTCACAAGTAAGGGCAAAATGGAGCGGGAGATGGACAGACGGATTGGTGCAGAATCTGCAGTAATGCAGGCGCTGTACCGGTCCATTGTGGTGAAGAGGGAGCTGAGCCGGAAGGCGAAGCTCTCGATTTACAGGTCCATCTACGTTCCAACCCTCACCTATGGTCACAAGCTTTGGGTAGTGATCGAAAGAATGAGATCGCGGATACAAGCGGCCGAAATGACCAGCTGCCACCGCGACCCGATAAGCGGACGAGAATGGATGGATGAATGGATTGATTTCACTAAAACTTTACCTAGTTTTTGTTGTATTGGGGAATCACTACCTCAAAACTCACCAAATGTAAACAATGTTATGGGGGCAAGCGCCCAGATCCCCTAGTAAAAGCAGCATGTAACCTATCAAAAATATTCAAAGTAAGTGCGGGTTGAGCAATGTTTATTTACATTTTTGTATTCAGCATGAAATATGATATTGAATAAATATGTTTAGAAGTAATTTTGTTTTGATTATTTGTTGACTTTTCACAAGAATACAGATAGTCTCACTCACATTATTGCACGTTTATTTCATATATATAATTGATATATAATTTCAGTAAAAAGCTACAGAATCAAATCGTGGTTTACTGAATCGAATTGTTCCAAAAAAGATGAAGTGAAGCCAAAGATTCACACCCCTAGAGTGTGTGTGTGTGTGTGTGTGTGTGTGTGTGTGTGTGGTGTGTGTGTGTGTGTGTGTGTGTGTGTGTGTGAGCGTGTATTTGCTATCTCACCGTGTGACATTGAAGAGGGGGAAGCGAATGCTGTTCTTGATGAAGATGGTGAAGTTGTTCACATCAACCATAGGATCCCTGAGGAGAAGCAGCAACACATCCTGCACATCAGATTTTGGTGTGCGCATGTACATGTGTGCATAAATACATGTGCATGCATGCGTGTGTTTGTGTGGTTCTGGAGTCACCTTGTCAGGCTTGAATTCTCCGCGGGACACCAGCCTTGAATCTCACATTTCCCCATGGATGCATTAAACACCTTGAGACACCTGCCTGTTATTGCTCCTGTGGAGGGAGAGAGGGAGAGAGACAGCGCCAGAGTGACACAGAAAGAGAGAGATGGAGAGAATGCAAGACAGGAAGAAACCAGAATGAAATATACCTATTATTCAAAAATATATTGGTTGTCATGGATACCAGTAGGGTGGTGAGCGTACCGTTGACCAGGTTGTTACCATAGAAAGCCTCGCATTCTGTATGGGTGGTGCAGTTCAAGGACGGCTGAAAAACGCACAATAAATGAGCATCCAACATTTGAAGCAGTTTATATTAAAGCCAAACATGGGCTCACCTCTTCACAGAGTCCTCGTGTCTGGTTGTCCGTGACGATGACCTTAGTGATAATGCAGAACACGTTCGCTCCCTGATGAACATCATAATTAGTAGTATGCACAACATTATGCACAATGATGTTCCAGTGAGTTAGATGATTTAGAAGACATTTTCATCAAGATGTAATTGTTGTATTGCTGGGAAGACACTTTGTTAATCTCATACTCCACCAATTGTATAATAGAGGACTGAGCAAGTGGTTCAGTTTCAGAAGGGAGCAGTTTCATTTTAAGCCACTTGTATGACTGATTTTTGTATGCAGTGTCACAAATTTGTGCTGGAAAAATCATATTATCGTCATAGTAGCATGACACAACTTGATGCTATTGTTAGACAATTACAGAACAGTGCACCTATGTGTGCATGCGTGTCAATCGAGCAGAACGAGAAGACCATGCCATCACTGAGGGTCAAGGGGTTATCCACCTGCCCATCATTCATCAAAGGTTATCTAAGCTGCCCACCTGTGGGGGGTAGACATAGTCCGCCACATCTAGAACCGCATTGCTTTGGTAACCAAAGCCCTTCACTTTGGTCATCACAGAAGACTGGATTGCAGTGTCATTCAGCTGGTAGGCTTTCTCGTAGATGAAGACGTAACTGCAGCAATTGTAATCAGAATACACGCCAAGAATAAATTCATTTAGTCATTAATTCATGAATATGGTTTTGGAGCCCAACCATGAATTCACAACTGTTTGAAACCAACCAGGGTTTTCTCTCAGAGTGTAAAGTGAACAGAATGTAACCTTTTTTCAGTTGATTCAACAAAAAAAAGAATATGGAGACAAAATGTTTTGTTGCAGTAAACTGCAGCCATTAATACAATTAGAGATGATCAGAGAAAATTGTCCTGTGACTGACCCGACGAAATAGAAGATGATGAGCAGCTGGGCGACGCGGTTGATGATGCCCACGGACCAGTTCTTCACCACCACAGACTTGGTTGTTTCATAGGTGAAGAAGTCCGTCATGAAGGCCCACAGTATGGAGGCCATGGTTGTCTCACAAGCACCTTTCCTCTTAAGTAATAAACATGAATAATCTCTAGAATAGATCCAACCCTGAGAGTTGAAGGACAAATGGCGCATCCAGTGGCAACCCCTTCCTTCTTATTGCCTATGATGATCTGGTTACTGCTATAGAAAGTACCCTTCTCTCTCCTACCCTTACTGGTGTATTGATTGATGGGATGGACTGGACCACCCAATCACCCCCCCCCCCAGGGGTTGGGGGGGGGGGGGGGGCAGGAGGGGGGGTGTCCAGGAGGACACACCCCCTCTCTCTATACATATGCATTCATGCACAAATCTCAATATGTTCACAATGACATGCTGTAGGAAGGATTGCATGTCTTTGTTTGGTCCAAGATGACGGAACTTGACCCAGTGTCACGTGGCGTGGCGTCCTCCACCGTTAGGCTGGTGCTAGACCACAGTTTATACTTATGCTTGATTGTTTCACTGTGAAACAATCAAGCATAAGTACTTTAAGTGTGGGTTGCTTTCGAAATTCACCCGGTTTTATTGGATCTGTTAGAACCATGTCCACTTAATACTCAATGGTTTGTTCCAATGCATGGGGATTAAGTATAAAGACTTAATGGAGACACCATACCCAGTGTTGCCCTTCTTCGAGGTAAAGGACAGCTGAATTCCTCCATGAGGTAGTGGTTGGGTTAGGTTTGAAGATGCTTTTGGCACATCTGCATGCCAGGTCATTAAAAACAAAAAAGTACAAAATATATAGTTTAAAACGTACGTTTCACTGATAGCCATATTAAATGTGACAGCCTCCTCACCACAGCGACGATGATGACATGGGATAGTGATAATGGACTAATGGATTCACATACATGTCGATGCGGCAGCGTATGGGTGTGTGTGTCCTGGGACCACAGACAAGATGGCATCACATCCTCTCCTTTCTCTCATGTCTTTTGTCCAAGTGGTTCCATTATGTTTGTGGTCAGTTAACAGTAACATAAGGCCCAAGCCGCACAACACACTTTAGATTCCCAATGCAATTAGCAGCTGTGTGGTGCAGCGTCTGGTCAATGCCAGAGTCCTCTCCACAGTGGGCGCACATCAGCTTTCTATCGCTCATTTGCATATCACTTCAATGATATGTGTATTATGGACTCCAGATATGTCTAGTATGGACTCCATATACTAGACATACCACTATGGAATCGTCTTGGACTCCTCAGGAACCTGGATTTCAGCTCTACAATCTTCCCGGCTCTGCTGCAGGACAAGCTCTCCCAGCTGAGCGTGTCTTACTCTGGAAGACCTCTGGAAGAACCCAGCCCCACCCACCCCCATAACCCTGTGTAACTCCCCAGTTGACACTGTGGAGTCCTTTCGTTTCTTGGGCACCTAAAGTGGGAGCTGAACATCAGCTCCATCACAAAAAGGCCCAGCAGAGGATGTACTGCATGCAGCAGCTAAAGAAGTTCAACCTCAGTCTCACACACAGAAGTAGGAGATTGGGAGGGGTGGGGGAGGGGGGACTGAAAGCCCGAGTTAGGTCAGATCTGTCAAATAGTGCACCTCTCACTTTGTACAGTGCTAATTAAATCAGCACACTACAAAATGCTACAAAATAAAATGTCGTTTTATATTTCTCCAATTTGAAAAGGAAGCGTAATTAATTTGTTTCAAAATATCTTGATAAAAAGGGGGGGGGGGGGGGGAGCAGCATTAATGGTGGTTGGTACAGGACTGGGAGGTCTTCATAAAAGTGATTATCATGTTAATGTGGAACAGAGCCACACAGAATCTGAGTTTCTGGCTCTTAAAAAACACGCTTCTCAACCGGAATATTGTAATGCTTTTACCAAAGCCACGGTGCGCTTTAACCTCCACTTCAATCCCACAATGGTCTTGGACCAAACCACCGTCTCCTCCTCTCTGTTGGCCCAAGTAGCCCTTCCAACCGGCCTGGTTAAATGGCCTCTTTAACAGCTTGGAGAGATGATGATGCGGATGCATTGCAGTGGCATGAGAGGACTGTGCATCCCAACACAAGCCAGGCCAAGGAGAGGCAGTGGTGCGTTCAAACCCGTCATTCAACTTTGCTGTTGGACTACTTCAATTGAATCTGGTTCACATTTTGATTAAACATGGTTGTAATTCAAAAGACTTGTACTTGACGGGGGAGGGGGGGGCGGACACTGGTAGTGAATCTATTTTGATCTGATTGTACATATCCCTGTATTGATGACATTGTGAGAAGACCTATTCACAAGATGTACCATTCTCCAAGAACACATCGTCAGCAACTCTGCCACTAAGCATTCTGATCTTGAAGACAAACGCTCTATAAGCAACAAAATAGAAGATTCAATTTACAACAAAAACACTGTTACAAAAACAATTAATTTATTCAGTCTAAAAAAACCCCAACAAACACAAACCCCACACCAGGTTGCATTTCGGTCTCACAGAAAAACAAATAAGGAACAAATAAGAGCGACTCATTTTCCTCCTAGCCCATACAAACTTCTAATTGATGGTGCACTACTTTCAGCACTATAAAACTACAACCAGCCCCAAGGGCACCATGGAAACGACTTGTTAGATTTATGGGTAGTGTGGTACTACCGTATACCACCATGCTTGAGTACAAAAGGTTTGGTCCATGAGTTGCATGCTTAATGGTTACAAGTGTGTGTGTGTTCTGTGTGTGTTTAGTCGGACTCCTCTGCCTCCGAGCTGTGGGGTGTGGACACTGCCTCTTCCTCCGACTCCTGGTGGGGAGAAAGCAAAATCTATTATTAGCAGTGTTTCTGTCAGCTGCATTTATGTGTCAAGTCTTGTCAAGTCAAATTGTATTCTCCCAAGGCGAAATTGGTTTGCAGCTGAGGTCACATCACATAAAAAAACCATGAAAAAAAAAACCCACAGTAACATCAAGAGCAACCAACAATGACCGGACAGGGTTAAGACAGGATCAATAAATAAAAATGTAAGTGCCATCTAGCATGTGTATTGCAGCCGGGATAAAAAACCTTGTATCTTTTAAGCCGGGCATACACTGTACAATTTTTTAAGTGGTGTCCAAGTCGTGCATTTCATTCCCATTAACAATTTATGTGCTCACATTGTATGGTCCGATCGTCAAGCCATGACCTGAGCGCTCACACTGCACATGAATAAAAATGCCCTGTCCCCATTCTGGCGATTGACAATTGTCAATAAAGATGTTAAAAGCTCCTTGTTTGAGTCTGTTGCGCTTTCAGATGCTCTGTTTGCCACTTTACGCAGGCGCAGTGAGAAAAAAGGCGCTGATCGTGGGGAATCGACTCATGGCTCTGCTTCAACTGTCTGTCCACCAAGTTGATGCCAGCACCATTAATGGGGGTTGGTACAGGACTGGGAGAGGTCTTCATAAAACTGATCATCATGTCTTTAGTCTTTGACACATTTAATTGGAGGAAGGACTCCTCACACCAGGAGACAAAGTCATCGACCACAGGCCCATGCTGATACTCCTGTCCTTCAAGGAGATGAACAATCATAGAATGGTCACTTCCGGAGCGAAGTAAGATGGTCACACTGACAATGGCTCCATGTACAGTATGTTGTTTTTTGTTTACTATTGTTTTTATTGTTTCTGTCTTTGCGCATGCTGCACTGTCGCTTATGATCGACAAGCAATTTTGGATGTTCGTGCGTCAATTGGCAGACTTATTTTCAGACTTTTTTTCGGATTACCAGAGCACAAGCTAGAAACCCTTTGTCCTCGGGTCAGTCAGCCCTTCACCAACACGCCACCAGAGGAAGAAGAATAGAGGCAAGCACGCCGGAATTCTATGGGGATCCCGAACGAAATGCCACAACCCGCAGTTACCAAGAATTTTGCTTGTAAAAGTTTAATCCTTGGACAATAAAATGGACGAACTGCATGCACAGATGAACTGGATTATTGTTGTGGGCGACTTTAATAGAGTTAATATGAGCTAATTATTCACAACTATGGAACAGCTACAAACCCCTCCCCCACCCTGCCTTTGGTAAGGTGGCTCACATCTCCTTACTCCTCCTCCCAGCCTACAGACAACGACTAAAACAGGAAAAAAACGGTCTATCATGCAGTTCAATGCTTGAGGGAGGAACACAAAAAAAAACATTTTCAGAACTGTTTGGAAGCCACAGACGTTCTGTGTTGCAGCGAATGGAGACATTGATGAATACGCAGACTGTCACAGCCTACATCTCCAAGTGCTTCGATGACTACTTTCCCCAACCAAAAGCCCTGGGTTAATGGTGGTGTCCGTGCTAAACTAAAAGCACAGTCCTGTGCCTATAGCTCTGGGGGCCCGGAGGACTTGAGGAGGTCCAAATATGATCTTCGGAGGGCCATCAGAGATGCCAAAAAAAGCCTACAGGGACAAGTTGGAGACAAACTATCACAGCTCTGAGCCCCGACGCATGTGATGTGTATTGCGAGCCATCTCAGACTTTAAATGGAAAAATAGCAGTGATGCCCAGCCCGTCGCCTCTCTCAATGAGCTCAACACCTTCTACGCATAATTTGAGGTGAGCAACACCACTCCTACAGCGAGACTAGCTGAGGACCAGGATGACTGCACTGTGTCCCTAACCATGGTGGACGTGAGGAGAGCTCTTAAAAGAATAAACGCACGGAAGTCTCCAGGGCCAAACAGCATTCCAGGCCATATCCTCAAAGTGTGTGCCATCCTGCGAGTGGAGGTATTCACCTCTACATTTAAACTCTTCCTGTACCAGTCTGCAGTCCCCACCTGCTTCAAACAGACCACCATTGTCCCCGTACCGAAGAAATCTGGGGTTACACACCTCCCTTTGCAACTGGATCCTGAACTTTCTGACAGGCAGACCCGAGGTGGTGATGATGGGAATTTTCACCTCCTCTGTACTGACCATGCCGGTGCCTCTCAGGGCTGCGTACTCAGTCCACTCCTGTAAGCCATGTACACACATGACTGAGGAGAGGAGGTCAGGGAAGCCATGGCATCAACCTCTCTCTCAACATCTGCTAAAACAAAACTGAAAGCACAGAAAATCATTGACGCCTACAGCCATGGACTTCATGCTGCCGCCATCTGGTAGAAGTTACCGGAACATCCAGGCACGGACTACTAGACTCAAACAGGCCATCAGGCTTCTCAACCAGCAACGACATTGTCCATGCACCTGTTATTTTGGTGTGATTACATGGCAAACGCACATGTTGTTTTTGTGTGATTACATGGCCCTAACTGTACTCCTTTATCTCTACATTTTGTCTAACTGCTACCGCTAACACTTCAATATACAGTATATAGCAAATAGAAGAGGGGGGAAAGGGTCTCCCTGCCTGGTTCCTCTTTGTATTGTCAATCTTCTTGACAGTGTACCATTCGTTTTTACTCTGGACATTGGACGACTAGAAATTGCTTATCGCCATGAGCACAATTTCTTGTCTAGGCCAAAAGTAATTAAGATCTCAAACATAAAAGGCTAACTTACTAAATCAAAGGCCTTCTCTGCATCTGTTATCAACAAAAGGTCTTCATTTTGCTTTTGCGCATAATCAATTACCGTAATTTCCGGACTATAAGCCGCTACTTTTTTCCCACGCTTTGAACCTCGCGGACAATTTCTGGATTTTTCCCACTTTCACGAGCTTCATGCCGCCAAAAAACTGAGCAAAAAACACATTATGTGATGTGATTTTTAAACGCACGACGATGCCAAAAGAAAAATTCCTGAGAGAAATTGTTGTGAAAGTCAACAAGAAAGGATGGATGACGGAAAGCCTAATGCATGAATGGCATACGGCGTGTTACGGCAAACGCCCGGGAGGATTCTTTCACAGGAACAAGGCATTGCTCGTTTTGGACAGCATGAGGGCCCACATAACAGATTCTGTGAAAGAAGCCATCAAGAGGACAAACTCAATTCCAGCTGTGATTCCTGGGGGCACAACAAAGTATTTGCAGCCACTCGACATCAGTGTAAATCGTGCATTTAAGGTGGCGCTCCGTGTTCAGTGGGAGGCTTGGATGACAAGTGGGGAGAAATCCTTCCCTAAAACGGGCCGCATGCGAAGTTCAGTTTAAAAAAGGCAAAAGCCAGCATACTGCAGGATCCTCTCACAGCAATACCCCGGGATGCATGTATAAAAGGGGTTGGAAGGAGCCCTTACATCAGTGCTTGTGTGTTAGGCTCACCTCTTTGCTCTTGCGCTCACACTAATAAACCGATCATTATCGGATTATTGTGTGCATGTAAACATACTCAATGAAAACGATCCAACATCGGATGAAGCAATTCTGAGGCTATTCAACTCCGACACCGAAGGAGATGACTTCAGTGGTTTCAGTGCGCAGGAGGAGGAAGATAGTGGCCAATGACTTTCTTGGTAGGCTACTGTTTACCGCTAATTTTTTATTTTTGTTACAAGCCGTGTTTCGTTATAAGCCTATTTATTTTTGTTACAAGCCGTGCTTCGTTAAAGCCTGTGTAAAGTTCATTTGTTTCAATGTACCGGTAGGCACCTGCGGCTTATAGACATGTGCGGCTTATTTATGTTCAAAATAATTATTTTTTTAAAATTCAGTGGGTGCGGCTTATATTCAGGTGCGCTTAATAGCCCGGAAATTACGGTAAGGTAATTGTACAGCTAATGTCTGCCAAAAACCTTCCTGTAATAAAGCCACACTGATCTTTATCGAATATTTCTAAAATTATAACTTTTGGTCTATTGGCTAATATTGCTGTTATTTTATAGTCTGTTGAGCAGCGACATTTATGAGGAACACTTTGTGGCATCCATCCCTTCTTTATAGATTTTAAAGAGGAATTAAGGACTTTCTAGTTATTATAGAGGATTGCCATTTCTGTGCCCATTTTCCTGTATCTATTGTATACTTGTATACTTTTAATAGCAAGGGAGTTAATTGGCTTCTACATTTTTTATAAAATGTGTTTGTAAACGCATTCATCGTCTCCTGGAGATTTTCCTGCTTCCAATCCCTGTCTTTGTCATTTCATTTCCTCTGCATTAATTGCTTTGAGCAATTTGGAGTCCAGTCCTGACACTATGGCGGTCTTTTTGGTTTAAAAAAGGCAAAAGCCAGCATACTGCAGGATCCTCTCACAGCAATAACCCGGGATGCATGTATAAAAGGGGTTGTAAGGAGCCCTTACATCAGTGCTTGTGTGTTAGGCTCACCTCTTTGCTCTTGCGCTTGGATTTAGATTTTGACTTTGACTTCGACTTGCTCTTGCGCTCGGTCTCCGACGAGCTGTCCTCACTCGTCTCGATGAACTCCTTGCTCTTGAAGCTGTCATTGCCACCTCCTCCTCCGCCGCCACCTCCTCCACTGCGCTCCTTCTCCTTGTCTCCTCCTGCAGTCTTCCTCTTCTTCTCTTCCTTCTTGGCTGGCTTCTTCTTGTTCTCCCTGGTTTCATTCGGCATGGAGGTGGTAGTGGTGCAGAGAGAGATAAATATTAAGGGGTATGTCTACAAAACTTAAAGTGTATGAGGATTTGTCCACGCATGTATGTGCTCGCATGCGTTTGTGAAAGAGCCGTACTTCTTGGCTGCTGCGGCGGAGGCTCCCTCGCCGCTCTCATACTCCTTCTTGGCCTTGTCGTATGCCTTCTTCGCCTCAGCAGCCTTGCCGTCCCACTCCTGAAACACTCACAAGAAGGGAGAAAAGAGGGAGGGAGACGAGAGAGAAACAGCTTTTACTGACTAAAATGAAACAAACCATTTTATTCACATTCAAATATTCATTGCTACTTGGGACTAAAACCAGGAGCAGCAGACCACCTCTTCTGTCTCCTCCTTCACCTCTCACCCGATTGTCCACCCTCTCCTTTTCACCTGCACTTCCCTCCATGTCCTCCTCACCTCTAGCCCCCAAATGTCCCTCCATCTTCCTCCTCACCACCACCTTTGTCCTCCTCCTCCTCCTCCTCCTCCTCCTCCTCCACCCCCTGCACCCTTCTCCTCCTCCTCACCCACACCATGCCTCCACCTTCATCCATCCCATCTTCACCTTCCCCCCTCCCTCCTCACCTCCTTGTCGTCCTTGCCCAGGTGCCTCCACATCTCACCAGCCTTCTTGGAGATCTCTGTGACTGAGATGCCGGGGTTCTCTGCCTTGATGCGCTCGCGGCTGGCGTTGAGCCACAACATGTAGGCGCTCATGGGCCTCTTGGGCCCACCAGCATCCTTCTGCTTTTTCTGGGTGACGGAAGGAGACATGAACAACAAGGTCAAAGGTCAGTGTCCAAATGGTCGCTGGGCAAAAGCTCCTTAGTAGATAAACCAAGCATGGGTCGGCCATTACACTGAAACGCAGTACGAAGAATGTCATTAATTGAAAACTAGAAGCTATGTAGTTCCTACTCTGATATGATTCTACTTCTACTACAAAATCTGTCATTAGGCAATTGCTGCAAGGCAGCGCACAGCTATTGTTAAACTGTACAGCTAACAGTCACGAGGTAGGCTATGATTCTAAATACGATCGTCACGTCATGCTATATAGATAAACTATATGCAATATGAAAGCTGGGTTAGAAGGTGGATCACTTACCCCCCAGGAGACAGGTGTTTATATACAGAGTTCGTTTTAGACTTTTGCTTTTAGTACCGAGTTTGGTTAAGTTAAGGCAACACAACTACTCGGTAACGGAAGAGAAATACTTGGTAAGGTTCGGCAAGACAAATACTTTTATGTGTAGACAACACAAACACTTTGCTAGGTTCAGGCAACAAAAATGTTAAAGATGAGCACGAATGTCTTTTGGCTATAGACTACCAAGGTGCCCTCAATGTGCCAAATATGCATTGTTTCTGCTGCTGTTTGCAAAAACTATTTCAACATTGCTTCATATTGGTAGTGTGTATAACAATGGGTGACTTCACGGACACAAGAATTTCACTGTTCAGAATGGCCCTGTGTTATGAAGACAATGTGACAATATAACAGTTCGACTTTGACTTCATCTATATATTTTTTACAGTCTATGGATCACAACATAGTGGAGGGCCTGACTGATGATCATCATCATCACTGACCTCCTTGCGTGGCTTCCGCTCTTTCTTCTCCTTCACCACCTTGGGCTTTTTTGCCTTCTTCTTGCTCTTCTCCTCATGCTCGCTGTCATCTCCTCCCTCGCTGCTGTCGCTCGCCGATGCGTTGCTATCGTACCTGGGGCGGGCCAGCAGATAACCACAGAGACAGAACACACAGCAGGGCTCGAGTACATTAGAGGATCAACGGTATAGATGGATGCAAAGACTTGTATCAAGTAGTGGACCTGAACGGATAAAGCATGTGATGCTATGTTGCAGGAGCTAAATATCCAGAGAATAGGAGTTGGGAATACAAATTCCCAATTCCGACATTCTAGTAAATCTGAAATACCAGGTTCTTCGAAAGTCATTTTTTTAACTTCAGAAACAACAATGTATGCACAATTATTGTGCAACGTCCAAGGATCTATGGCAATAATTATGTCTTTTTAAATTGCCACATCAATAAGTATGGGTATCTTAAAAAAAAGGAGTTGCACCCAGATGAGAAAAGCCACAGAGAGCAACAGTTCAACATCCGCTCACTCACTCTTCTGCAATGTCATCATCTTCCTCTCCAGGGTTGAAAGATTCATCTGAGAAGTGTTGAGAGTTAAGAAAAATCAAAAGGAAGCATGAGGCTGGTTGCTCTGCCCCTGTCAGACAAAAGGAAAATGCAATTTTGTGATTGGCCCACGACGGGAAGCTCTCACCACTCTCGCCGTCTGATTCTTCGCTGTCGTTGGCCTCCTCCCGGATCTTGCCCTCGGCCTTCATCCTCTCCAGGTAGGCGTCGTGCTGGTCCTCGTCCGAGTCGCTGTACTCATCTTTGTTACCCTTCATGCCCTGGAATCACACGGGGCCGTCAACACACACACACACCCCCCACCCCCACACACACAAACACCCCCCCGCCCCACACACACCCACGCGTGCGCGCACACACACACACACACACACCCCCCCCACACACACACACCACACCCGCACACTCACCCACCCTGCGGTGTACCTGCGCACAATCACCTCAAGAAGCCTATATTAATCTATACCCAATGGCAGCAGGGCGATATAGGAGAATTTGTCAGCTTGGAAAAGAAATGAATCACAGGTTGACACTCAAAGCGGCATCCGAATTCCCAGTTGATGACAAAAATGCCAAGATTCATGCCATTATTGCCCATTCCTTTACTACAACTGACCCACCATCACCCAGCAGTTAACACTGCTGCCGGGACATGGGACACACTATAAAGCCTGGGAGGAGGTGTGGAGGATGGGCTCTTGACCTCCCAGCTTGACCCAAAGCTGTGCGCCCATGTGGAAGTCTTGCCACCGAACACACTGGGAAGGGGGGATGCTGTGTCAACACAACATAGGGCCATGATAAATCTACCGTTTCTCAATTGAGGACAGGACCAATTTTCCATCATTTGTTATTTTTCCCCCACTTTCCACAACATTTTGGTTGGCTGCCAAAAGGTCAATCATTCCCATCAATTCATTAAAATAGAGGTGATTTTGATTGGTCAAGTATTGATTGGCAGAAAGCAAACGGCACAGAGTCTAACAGAATCCTCTCGATGCCGTCTCCACCACACCACCACACGTATTTATGGGTTAAAAATAAATAAAAAGGCACAGGGTAAAAGCCCTGGGAGCCGAACATTAGTCAGCAAGAATGCAAAACAAGCTGCAGATACACACCCCCCCCCACAACCCCTTCAGTCACGGTCCATGATTAGAAGTACAGGAACAAACAAACAAACAAACCCATGATGTTTTATCGTTAGGTGAATCCCACCAGTCAAAACTCGACATAAACAACCCGAAAGGCCACATTTAACACACTCCATCCAAAACACACACACACTTCCCCCATTCACCTCACGTTTAGACAAATACACACACACACACCAGACAGAGCACAAACACTGTGCAAGCAACAAATCACTCCACTGCGGTCGGAAGGGGGCCCTGACCATACCCACCTTCTTCTACCATGGGATATGAGGACAAACACACAGGACAACAGGACACACGTCAGTGCATGATACAGCGGCATGTGGATGTAATCATGGAACACAAATCATTACAACATGACCTGCTCTGCAGAGCAACAGGGGATCAACGGTTACCTCTTTGAAACCACGGTTCTTGATGTTCAGTTTCTTGGCGTTGACAAAGTCAAACAGCTTGCCGTACTCCTCTCTAGACAGAGGGGAAGAGAGATGCAGCGGTTGGGGTACAGCTCATCGTCGTTGGGGTACAGCTACATTCTAAGCCCTGTAAATATTGAAGCAGGCAACCTAAAAACGGTCTCGAGTGAACACAAAAGCCCGGGTAGGTGAGAAAATGACCCCAGACGTGATAGAAATCCCCCTTAAAAGAACGTGTGTGTGTGTGTACCTCTCGATGCTGCTGAAGGTGTACTGGTTTCCCTGCTTGGTCTCGATCTCAAAGTCGAAGGAGCGCGTAGTGGTGGTGCCACGGGCAAAGTTGACGCATGAGATCTCCTCGAAGCGCAGGTGGACGGGCGGCTTGTGCACATAGATAAAGCCACGTTCCAGCGGGTACAGGAGGCCTGACGAAGCCTTGTAGGAGCAGGTGATGCACTGCGCCCCTGAGTGGCTGGAGAGAGTTGCGTCATTCATTGAATGCCTACCATTTACATTGTCCAACATATTGACGTTGAAACATGTTACCGCCAAAATATGACACAATGGCAAAGCCTACCACAACAATTGAAGAGGATGTGAAGCTAAATTGTGTCCGATAAAGACTCCTGAATGTCACAAAATTAAACATGTGTACATGTCACATGATGTCTGTGTATAAGAGAGTGACAAGGAAACAGATGAAAGATTAAACATGGAGATAAAACAAGATTAAACATGTATACATGTTGCATCATGTCTGTGTGCAGCAAGGACTGTTTGTGTGTGTGTACCCCTGGAAGTTTCCGGGCACAGTGATCTTGCGGTTGACCAGGGCCTTCATCACACGGCTGACCATCTCGTAGAGTGAGCCCGACATGTTCTTGCTGAGCTTTCCCTCAAAGCGCCGCTCCACGTCCTCCCTGGTCACAAGAAACAGGAATGAGGCCATGAGGTGGGGGACTGCCACAACACCAGGTGTGTGTGCGCGTCACTGTATGTCTGTGTGCTCCTGCCAAACGCAGGCGAGTTGGCGTTACATTAATCTATTTTGTCCATGTAAATAAATACAGCGCTAATAAGTTAGCTGGTCACAGTTAGCATCTTGCCATATATATTTGGTGCATTAAGGATGTTTCTGAAACAATATAAACGAAATACAAATGCAATGTAGAGGCACCTCAATGCATGTGTGTTTATGCATAATAAAGGGACAATACATAGCCTGGAAATCCAGACCTACATCTAGAAAGCTGTAGGTCTGGTAATGAGTAATGAAAATGGCCCAACTCGAGGGGCGGCACCAAGAATGCGTTTGAAAATATCACTGCACGCAATTGGATAACACTACGACCAATCAGAAGAATACACGGGGTGACGTATCCAGAGGACGGAAACGAGTTTGTTTTGGAGAATAGTTTGACAGAGAGACGTAAATGTAGCCTAATGGAAATACCACGGAGATACCACTTTGGCAACGCAACGTTAACCTTGTAATATTCTTAGCCAAGGAATATTGAAATAAAGAGATGCAACCAAGTTGGCGTTTATGGATGTTTAATAGCAACTGCGCATGGTACCGAGCATGGGCGTAGAATTTAGTGGGGACGCTGGGGACATGTCCCCACCAATTAACAGAGCACCCCCCCCCATCAGAACCACAAATTAACGGAGCACCCCCCCCCCCATTAGAACCGCAAATTAACAGAGCACCCCCCCAACAGAACCACGAATTAACGGAGCACCCCCCCCCCCCCATCAGAACCGCAAATTAACGGAGCACCCCCCCCCCCATCAGAACCGCGAATTAACGGAGCACCCCCCCCCCCCATTCAGAACCGCAAATTAACGGAGCACCCCCCCCCCATCAGAACCGCGAATTAACGGAGCACCCCCCCCCCCCCCATCAGAACCGCGAATTAACGGAGCACCCCCCCCCCCCCCCCCCCCATCAGAACCGCAAATTAACAGAGCACCCCCCCCCCATCAGAACCGCGAATTAACGGGGCACCCCACCCCAGACAAAACATAACATGTTTTCAAAGTCATTAGAACTGTAATGGTTTTATTAAGTACTCGTATCGGTATTCGCTATCGGCAAGTACTCGGTCTGAAAAAAAGTGGTATCGGTGCATCCCTAGTTTGTACAGATACTCAGTCAACATTTTCGATAGCCATCTTGCAATGTTTACTGACTGATTCTGGACTGATTCCGTCGCAGCGCTGACGTCATCTGTTTAGCCCGCCTCTGGCCCGCCTATATCAGATACACCGATGTGATTGGTTGATGTTCGAAACAACGGGCATAGCTAATGAGCATGTTACTCGTTACCAGAGTACTCGCTGAGCAAATTCTAATTGTGCTCTCGCGAGAACTCTGGACTTCCAGGGTAGAAAATACATGCACTTGCATATGGAATAAAGGCCAGATCAGGGTCACGACCCACACTCACTCGCTCATGTTGAGGGTGAGGCTGAGGTCCTCCTCCTTGGAGAAGAGCAGGATGAGGAAGTGGTAGCGCGTCTGGCCCTGCTTGATGGGCGGGTCCAGGCTGATCTGGGGAGTGGTGCATGATGGGAAGTTGGATGAGGATGCAGCTGGTTGTTTTGTATGGATACATATTAAATTGTTATTTTAAGTAGCCTGTGGGGGATTTCCAAAATAAAATAAATGATTAATCGGTTGAAGTGGAACCAAAATAACTTAACTTGGTCAGGGATAGCACCAAACAGACAACTTCTAACACGTGTTCAGGTTACATGCCATAGTAATGTATACGGCTAATCACACAACACTGCTCTATCCAGGTGGTTGTGAAATCAGAGCAGAAAAGCAGACGTTTAAATACACGTGTCACATACCACAAAGAACATCTGCCTCTGGTCCTTGTGGGGCAGCAGGAAGAGGCGGAGCACAGTGGTGTAGGGAATCTTGTAGTCGAACGTCTTACCGTGAAGGTGCAGGAAGGTGGGGTAGATGCGAATATCGTATCTGAAGTCAAGATCAAGTCAGTCCATCTATCCATCTATATACGGTACATACACTGTATATCTATGCATACACACATTATTCATCATCATCTATCTATATACATATACATCTATATAGACACACTTGTCATGGAAATAGTTGCTTTGATGTGAGCCAGAAGAGTTAGCATATTAAGCAGTAGTGTATTATGTACTAGTCATCTGTAACAAACTCACTTGAGTAAAAGTCAGCTCAAATTTCCTAAAGTAGCTCAAAAGTATTGACCTGCATCAAAATGTACGCTAGTATGAACAGTAAAATAGAAATCCTTTAAGGAAAATCCATTGGAATGATAAGAATTATTTTCTGATTTTATTTTGTTGTCAGGAAAATTGAGTCCATTGCAAATGTATTAGTGTATAAAATGCCATTTCATTTTTTAAATGTAGTCCAGTAAAAGTCAACAGAAATTTGAAAACTCAAGTAAAGTGCAGATAGTCCAAAAAACTACTCAAGTGCTTTATTCATCTGATATTTAGTGACTGAAAGTTGATGTTCTGTTCTGGGGCAGTCCAATAAAACAGCATCAATGCACTCCATGCAGTAATGGAACACATTAAATATGTGAGGCAGCTTCTTGGTATATTTAAAATGTAGTTAATTGAAAGACAGGCAATTGTGTGCACGGCAATTGTGTGTTTCTACGTGTAACCCATACCTTCCTCTAGGCGTGAGACACTGCAGCTCTTTGAAGATACACACAGCGTCCCCAGTGGCCTGGATGACATCTGCCTTGGACAGCACGTTCTGGGCGAATGACTGTTGAGGTAATGACAACAAAATATTGTGGAGTTACAACTCCCTCTAGTGTCACATAAATTTCAAGATGGCACACACAGTGCCAGACTCCAATAGCCAGTTAATTTCCCATTAAAAAAAAGAAGCAACATTTTCATAATAATAATTTTAATCGTACTAACGTTGATTGAAGGGTGACTAAAGCAGTTTAAGCAATGGAGTATAGTCACCATGGGCACTGTACATGTTGTAGGAAATGTCAGAGGTACTTCCCCTGTTTAAGTTTTCTTATTGCATCCATCATGGTAAAAACACAAAATAATTATTATAATTATCACCATCCGTTATATGTATTGCTCTTGAACCTTGATAGCAAGAAGAAACTAGGAACTCTGCTACATATCATGCAGGCACTCTCACTGTACTGCACTGGTCACTTATCATACTTAATACTTTTCTAATTACTATTTGTATGCTAGCATAAGTATATTACTGTACTGCATGCGGACACTTTTACTACATTTTGCACAACCAGCCAGAGTATTGCTACTCCTGTCACTTTTTACTGTACAAATTAGGTACCATCTTCTAATTGTCCAGACTTGTTTTAGTTTTTTTGTAAGAATACTGTTCATAATAACCTTTTTTTTTTTTTACTGTACCAGGTTATTGTACTTGTTACATATGGCAATAAAGAAATCTTGAAAAAGCAGTCAGCGCTACAAGCCAATGCACTGCGGTACGCAAATATAGCTTGCTTTTGATAGCATGAAGTTATACAGTTGGATACCAAATTTCCCCAAAAGAGTGATAGCCTACCTATAGAACGAGGACACAGGCAAAAAAATAAACTAATGTTCTTTATGAAATGCTTCGGCAAATCCTCTGTACAGTCATTGTATCAAACCCGCCCAAAAATAAATAAGCGGTTGTGATTGGCCAGGTTGGTTGTATCTGTCTGAACAGGAGGGATGCCCAGACGCTTATGACAGAGCAAATTAAACATTAACCTAGCAGATTGGTCTACTCTGCGATAGGTCAAAATAATATTTGTTCCTAATATAACTGATAGATAAGTGCCTGAAATGAAATGTCTGAAATTGTTCAGTATTTTTGTTTCTTAATGAAATTCCTACCACAAGCCCCCCATTAGTAGGAGTCAGTTGATGCATGACCCAAATGATCCTGAATTCCTCTGAGCTTGGTTACCAAGGCTGCATCAACAACTGATTACAACGACTGTTGTGGCCAAGCGCAGCTCACCTCGACGGGGTCCTGGCCCTCGTCGGACTGGCCAGGGGGAACGTAGAAGCGAACCTCCATGAGCGACACCTCGGCGTCATCGTTCTGGTGGAACTCCAGGGTGACTTCGTTCTTGCCCGTGGCACACTGGGACACACTGGAGAGCGGGATCTCGAAGGCCGTGCTCTCGTTGACATCAAATGCCAGCAGGGGACCTGGGGGCAGGAGAGGTCACCCGATTATTCGTATGCAGGATTAGCTTTACACACAGATTCAGGAATAGCTTTATACACGGGATATGCCAGATTATCCAACCTGCTTGCAGTATTAATGAGGTGTGTGTTTTGAACATGTGTCACATTTACAAGCCATTTTATAAGACAGACAATTCTGAACAATCTACTTAAGTGGACTACTGAGAGACTGGCCGTATTGAGTACGTTTACATGCACACTGATATTCCACTATTATTCAGAATATAACAATATTCCGAATTTGATATGGGTCATGTAAAAAGCATATTGTTTTGTATATTCCAAACTAGGCCTTTTTTCCGAAAGTAGCATTGGCAGATTAAGACGTGGGATACGCCGATATTATTCAGGTTTTAGGAGCATTATTTGTATAATGTATACAGCAGCGCATTCAGAATATGCGTCTCAATCAGGGTTTTTACTGCAGTTTACGACACACAGATCTGACCATAAACAGGTAGCAAACACACACACAGATATACTGTATATATATATATATTAGGGCTGTCAAAGTTAACGCGTTAACGTCCTGGCAGTGGCTATAAATATTTTTGGTTTTCTATTGGATTTTTTTATTGTCACAACAAATACATTTGGATGCTGCTTATATTTTCCATTCATATGGCTACAACAATACACTGCTTTTCACTTGGAAAAATCATTCAAGTTTGAGGCAATAAAAATCATGCGATTAATCGCGATTAATAATTTTAATCGTTTGACAGCCCTAATATATATATATATATGGCCAAAAAACTGAATATTTTGTGCATGTAAACGTAGTCATCGTCTTGGGCATGTTCAGTTTGTAGGGACACGTGTGTATGCGTGTGTGTACCTGAGAACTTTGCTGTACCCCAATTCCAGCCTTTGACACACATGTCCTTCTCTGTCAGCTCCACCTTGTAGTTGGCCTTGAAGAACTCAGAGATCTTCTCAAAGTCCTGGATGGATGACAGGATAACGAGAGGAGGAGGAGCAGCCATCAGAGAGCCGGGGGTCGGGGAGTTAGCAAGGCAAAATAAATACAAAACAACCCAAAGACATTAAAGAAACCTGAGAGCTGACCTGAGACCTGAGTCTTCATGACCAACAAGTATAATAAAGGGATAGCACGGGAGGTGTTAGTGACGAGGGACATAAAGCGGTCCTCTGACCAAACAGAGGCCGACGTCCTGAGTGAGGTTGACTGGGAAAAGTTCCTATCCAGTTCCAGTGACATCAGCGAGTTTCATAATGGGCACCATCGTCCCCACGGTTAAAGTTAGGTCCTTTCCTAATCAAAAACCGTGGGTCGCTGGATCCATCCGCAATGCCCTGAACGCCCGCACTGCAGCCAACAACTCTGGCCTTGTATCCGGCCACATGGACGAATACAAAGCGGCATGCTACGGAATCTGGGGAGCGATGAAGGATGCAAAGAGGAGGTAGAGAGACTGAGTGGAGTCACACCTGTGGTGGTTTCGTCTTTAGGCAGGAGGAAATGCTGTCAGTCGCATAATTCTGCCCGTACCAAGGCTACAGAAGCTTGTTACTGTATAGCATGTAAACACAGCAGTGCTTCATGTAAAGCCACAAACTTTGACTGAACATGACTTGGCATACATTAAAGGACAGCTGTATTCAACCTAGGAAAAAGTTAAAGAGGATGCAATCCTTTTGTCTCACTTGGATAATCATGCAATGCAAGCGCAGGAGGCCAAGCGTCAGAATTTTCTTTAAGTAAATACATGTCTTATTTTTTATTTTGTCAAAATCAGTAATCAGTGACATTGTAACGCACAGGGTTAATGTTTGGCTACACTAACCACACACAGCATAATCATGCATATTGTCCGGGCTTATTATTAGTTTACATATTAATTTTACAAATACTGTAACTATGAATATGAATTTTAGACCTCTTAAGAATAAAGAGCTTAAGACTTAAGTAGAGTGAGACATCCAACATTGGAGTTGTTATATTATTTATATTTTTAATTGGTGTCAATGAATAATCCCAAAACTTCATAGACAATGACACAATTATGAATGCTGTTCATAAAGAATAATGCTCTGAATTATTGCTCAATTATTTTTGTATTGAAATCTGTCATTTAGTCTAACATAATTGTATTATATTATGCATGGATGTTTGTCCCTTATATTGTGTTTCATTGAGAGGTCATATACAATAGTTTTAGGCAGATTTTGTATTGTTTATAATGTTTCCAGTTACATCTTTGGTGAATTTGTAACCTTTTTTGTTTCCTATGCGTTGTCCAAAATGGTTGACTTAGGTTTTTGCAAAAAAAAAGCCTGATGGACTTAGCGGGTTTTGCAGCAAAAGACAATCAAACATGATCAAAGATAATTACATTTTAAAAGTTACATTTTTTAAAATCTACCATTTTATTCCATGACTATTGTTCTTTTCATTGCAATTAAAGTAAAATTTGTGAACCTTAACATAGAAACCTCATACATTTTTTTAATTTAAAACAAAATATGTCAGGTGGACTTGCGTAGGGTTAGTGTTGCGTCTGAACTCTTCATATGAAAAATATAGAAAATAAGGAATAAAAAGGTGCAATTAAAAGAAAATGTGCGTTAATGTAACGTCCATGGGGAGTGGGAGTAAGTGGGTTAATATAACGTGTATTATAGTGTCCATAGGGGGTCGGAATTGGTGGGGATCAGTCGGGGTCCCGGGTCTTGTTAATGAGGCCAGTTGCCGTGGTGAAGATTTTGTTATTGTGGTGTGAGGCTTTGGTCCTGATGGACCGCAAGCTCCTGCCGGAGGAGAGATACTACAAGAGTTTATGCCTGGGGTGGGAGGGGTCGCCCACAATCTTACCTGCTGACCTCAGGGTCCTGGAGGCATGCAGATCCTGGAGAGATGGCAGATTGCAGCCAATCACCTTCTCAGCAGAGCCAATGACTGCAGTCTGCCCTTGTCCTTGGCAGGGGCCGCAGTATACCAAATGTTTATAAAGTAGGTAAGGATGGACTCAATGATGGCGGTGTAGAAATACACCATCATTGTCTTTGGTAGGTTGAACTTCTTTAACTGCCGCAGGAAGTACATCCTCTGCTGGCCCTTTTTGGTGATAGAGCTGATGTTCAGCTCCCACTTGAGGTCTTTGGTGATGGTGGTGCAAAGGAAACAAAAGGACTCCACAGTGCCAACTGGGGAGTCACACACAGTGATGGGGTGGGTGGGGTTGGGTTCTTCCGGACGTCTACTACCATCTCCATAGTCTTGAGAGCGTTGAGCTCCAAATTGTTCTGACCACACCAGGTCACCAGATGGTCAATCCCCCACCTGTAGGCGGACTCATCCCCACCAGCGATTAGCCCAATGAGGGTAAACTTCAGTAGCTTCACAGACTGATGACTGGAGGTACAGGCGTTCGTGTACAGGGAGAAGAGGGGAAAGGACACAGCCTTGAGGGGAACTGGTGCTGATGGTCTGGGAGTCAGACTCATGTTCCCCCAGCCTCACATGCTGCTTCCTGTTGGACAGGAAGTCTGATCCACCTGCAGGTGGAGTCAGGCACACTCAGCTGGGAGAGCTTGTTCTGCAGCAGAGCCAGGTTGATTGTGTTGAAAGCAGAGCTGAAATCCAGAAACAGGATCCTGGCATAGGTTCCTGAGGAGTCCCGGTGCTGGAGGATCAAATGGAGGGCCATGTTGATGGCATCATTTACGGACCTGGTGGCTATGTAGGCAAACTGCAGGGGGTTCAGGAGTGGTTAAGTTATGGCTTTGAGGTGGGACAGGACAAGACGCTCAAATTACTTCATTAAGACAGAGGTCAGGGCGACAGGTCTGTAGTGATTAAAACCTGTGATCCTTGGGTTTTTGGGGATGGGGATGATGGTGGAGGTTTTAAACCAGGCTGCTACATCGCATGTCTCCAGTGAGGTGTTGAAGATGCCCATGACCACCGGAGAAAGCTGATTTGCACAGTGCTTCAGGGTGGAGGGAGAGACACAGTCTGGACCGGCTGCTTTGGGGGTGGTTCTCTCTCTTGAGTTTGTTGTGGGGGTGAGGGAGGGTGTTTGGTGGGATAGGGTTGTTGAATGGGGTCACGGCGGATGGTGTCAGCACTGTACCATTGTCTTTCAAATCGAAAGTAGTGCTGGTACAGGTCGTTGGCTATACGCAAAACGCTTACGGAGTGGGGGGTTTTGGTTTGTAGATGAAGAAAGGTGTCAATTCCTCCCCACCAGAGGCTGAAGTTCGTCCAGTTTGTTGCGGAGTGAGTGCATGGTGGAGAGGAAAATTCCCGGTAATGGTGTTCGAAGTCTGTGTCGGCAAATGTACAAGCGCACCGGCACGTTTACCTCTCCTCCGGCGCTTGGACAAAGGACATAATGATCAATGTTGGTACTAAATCCCAAGTTAAATCCCTGATGTTAAAGCTCTTCTCTGGTGAAAGAGCTCCCAGTAGTGAAGCAGAACAATGAATTAAAAGACAAAACAGTTCGCACCAACAAGACAAAACGCCTCTACCACCTCAGGCAGCTAAGGAAATTCTGAGTCTCCTGGAGGATCCTTCAGACCTTCTACGCTGGGGTGATGGAGAGCATCCTGACAGGAAGCATAATTGCCTAGTTTGGCAACAGCTCCTCTCAGGACAGGAGGGCTCTGCAGAGGGTAGTGCGTTCATCTGAATGCACAATTTGCACTACACTTCCCTCCCTGCAGGACTTGTACTCCAGGAGGTGTCGAACTAGAGCCTGCAGGACTCAAAACCAACAATCCTCACAACCCCAACGACAAACTGCTGCAGTCAGACAAGCACCTCTGCAGTCACGCTGCTAGAACAGACTAAAACTGAGTTTCTTTCCGCAGGCCATCCGGACTGTGAACTCACCAGGTCCCCCTCACATAAACACATAGTGCATAGTACATGCACTCAGTTTTACTACATAACTTATGACATACACTATATGGCCAAAAGTCAGTGGACACCTGACCATCACACCTATATGAGCTTGTTGGGCATTAATATGGAGTTGGACCCCCCTTCGCAGCTATGACAGCTGTCACTCTTCTGGGAAGGCTTTCCACAAGATTTTGGTGTGTGTCTGTGGGATTTCTAATTTAAAGGGGTTGAGGGCCAATCAAGTTCCTCCACACCAAACTCGTCAAACCATGTGTTTACGGACCTTGCTTTGTGCACAGGGGCACAGTCATGCTGGAACAGCAAAGGGCCTTCCCCAAACTGTTGCCACAAAGTTGGAAGCGCCCAATTGGCTAAGATGTCTTCATATCCTGTAGCATTAAGCATCCCCTTCACTGGAACTAAGGGGGGGCCTAGCCCAAAGCCTGAGAAACAGCCCCAGACCATTATCCCTCCTCCACCAAACTTTACAGTAGGCACGATGCATTCCGGAAGGTAACGTTCTCCTGACATCCACCAAACCCAGATTTGTCCATCAGACTGCCAGATAGTGAAGCGTGATTCATCACTCCAAAGAACACGTTTCCACTGCTCCAGAGTCCAGTCACAGCGTGCTTTACACCACTCCAACCGACGCTTGGCATTGCGCATGGAGATGTGAGGCTTGTGTGCAGCTGATCGGCCATGGAAACCCATTCCATGAAGCTCCCGACGCACAGTTCTTGTGCTGATGTTGCTTCCAGAAGCAGTTTGGTACTCTGTAGTGAGTGATACAGCAGATAGGCGATTTTTACGCGATATGCACTTCAGCACTCGTCGGCCCCACTCTGAGTTTGCATGGTCTACCACTTCATGGCCGAGCTGTTGTTGCTCCTAGGCGCTTCCAGCTAGTAGGGCGGAAATTTCACAAACTGACAGCTCTTTACGCACCATTCTGAATTTCAAATGTTTGTCTGTGGAGATTTCATGGCTATGTGCTTGATTTTATGCACCTGTTAGCAATGGGTGTGGCTGAAACACCTGAACTCAATAATTAGTATGGGTGTCCACTGACCTTTGGCCATATAGTGTGTATACATGCAGACATACATGGTCTGTACTCACTATATTACATTTTCTTCATATTATTTAGATTTTGCTTTGATGTTTATATGCCCATTTGTTTATATTTGTCATTCCTTCTGCTCTTTTTGCTGTAAATATTGTGGATATTCTGATCCCTCCAATTCGTGTTGCTTGTATTGTTCTTTTGCACTTTCCGCTGGGCATCACCTCTTTTTTGTTCACTGCTATCCTGTATGTGTATTAGGGCTTTAAGAACAAATTTCTTATATTATTCGAATATTAAAATAATAATGAAATTCGAATTTTTACATATATATTATAGCTACTATAACCTATAAAGCCCGACGCCACTGAGTGGCACGGTATCAGCGAGTCCAGCCGTTCTCACCTCCTTGGTCTCTCATCTTCTTCGCGTTTATTGGACGTGTGTGACACATGACCTTCTGCGTGCAGTCAGTGCACTAACATGGCAGAAAGCAATGCGCAGGTGAAGGAGCTCATCACTCCTGATCATTTGAGAAGTGATGTGTGGAACTTTTTGGGATTTCCGTCAACAAAGGGTAAAATAACAAGTAAAGAGAAAACCATCTGCAAAATATGCCATGCCGAACTGAAATATCACGGGACAACGAGCAACCTGAAATCACACTTGCTAACAACGCACCCCGGTAAACTTGAGGAGCTCGCTGTCGCTGAGGAGGGACCGCAGCCCAAGCAAGCAAGAATTAGCTCTTTCTTCTCTCCTGCTCACTCCTCCAAATCACGTGGATTACCAGCTGCTCGCCAAAATATAATTACAGATAAACTAGCAAAGTTCATCTGCAACGATATGAGGCCTATTAACATTGTGATGAGAGATGGGTTTAGAGCTTTCGTCGCCGAGCTGGAGCCAAGATACATAGTGCCTACCAAAGTCACAATGACCGAGAAAATTGTGAAACTCTACGATACCACTAAAGAGATCATAAAAATGACAAGTGGAAAAAGAATCGCTCTGACCACAGATGGGTGGACCTCGCTAGCCACGGAAGCATATGTGACAGTCTCAGCACATTTTCTAGACGAAGAATGGCAAATGAGAGATGTAATTCTCGCAACAGATGAAACTCAGAAAAGCCACACTGCAGAGAATGTTGCTGAGTGCATAAGCGACATACTAAAAGTTCAACATTAGTCGCCAGTCAGTGCTCTCCATCACAACAAGACAATGCGACTAATTATATTAACGCTGTCGAGAAGCACCTGCAAGTCGCCATTATCACATGCATGGCCCACACAATTAACCTGGCTGTGAGGAAAGGTTTAGATGTACGAGCTATTGAAGTTCCGCTCAGCAGACTGAAGGCCACAGCACTGCACTTCAACAAGTCACCTGCCACCAGCTATCTCCTGGAGTCCAAGCAGACATTGCTTGGAATGGCAAAAAAAGACTGTCATAAACTAATCAACGACTGCCCTACCAGGTGGAACAGCACCTACGATATGGTGGTACGGGCAGCTGAACAAGCTCCAGTCGCAGCAGTTATCATGGAGAAGAAACTCACTCATCTGGAGTTGAGCACACGCGAGTGGAGTCTAATGGAGAAGGTGAGTTATTTAATTGAGAATGTCAGTGGAGTAAAGTTACTTTATAATTGCGTCTTTATTATCATCAATAAATGCATCAAATAAATTGGGACTGTTTGTGGTAGCGTATGCAATGAGCAGCCTACTCCCACAACTCATAGCCTACCCTATTGTAACGTTTATTGTTATCGTCATAACAACTTAACATTTATATTATATTTTATTTTTTACGCAGGTGACAGCGGTGCTTAAGCCTTTTAAAGTGGCCACTGAGCAATGTCGAACGGACAAATGCCCGACGGCATCAGCCGTTCTGCCCCTGAAATATGTGCTTTTGTCACATCTCAAACCATCAATCGATGATCCAGCAGCACTTAAGGAAATGAAATCAAAGATCTCGGTGGAACTCAAGAAGCGATATTCTCCAGACAAAAATGCCTTCATGCTGCTCAACACTGCCAGCTACCTCGACCCGCGGTTCCATCGGCTGGTACATCTAGATCAGGGGTCGGGAACCTTTTTGGCTGGGAGAGCCATAAAAGCCAAATATTTCTAAATGTATTTCCTTGAGAGCCATATAGTATTTAATAAAATGTAATGCAACTTTATGCGTGCAATTTTTAAGTAAGACTGTAACAAAGTCCTGTGTTGTCACAATGCCACAGCTGTGGCTTTTCCTGGGTTCACAGAAGGAATGGAGAGGATCCGTGGATGTGGTAATAATAACGCTGTTTATTTACAGTCTCAACTTAAATAACGCGTTGATCAACATATAACTTAATATAGTCGCCCGTAGTCCGCTGTACGGTGGGATTCCAGAGGGTTTGGCGGTTGAAGTCCCTCCGGTCTTCTGTCGCCTGCCCAGCCTCTACTACGCATGTGTCATTATAGTGTTAATTGCACTCATTCGCTACAGCTGCGTCACATTCCAGGCATTCCTGCCGCTCCGCTCCCCCTGTCACTGCGTGACAGCGCTAACCACGCCCCCTCATGGCTCACAAAGACATACATTTTTAAAACATTCTAAATAATACTAAAACCCGATGTAAACACGATGTAAACAAGCCTGGATCCTCTGTCTCCTCCGGCTTTTCAACTCATCCTACAACGTTTTTGCGCAACTCTTCTGTGCAACCCCGTCGAGTTTACCGTAATACCCCTATATGGTATTGGAAAGCTGGAAATCGCAGCTCCTCTGCTTTCAGAAACCGTTGGAATTTCCTCGATCGTGCAAACGCTCGAGGAGTTACGGTAGTTTGAAATAGACGAGTGTTTTGGGAGCGCCGGCGCTCCCGTCAAAATTGTCTGGGAGCGCCGGCGCTCCCGTCAAAATTGTCTGGGAGCCATATGCCGTCATCGAAAGAGCCATAGGTTCCCGACCCCTGATCTAGATGAATGCCAAAATCAGGAGGTCCGTGATAAAGTGAAAACAGAGCTGACAGCGATCGCAGTGGAGGAAAGCGGGGAGAGGGCTGCGAGAGACGAGGAGGCGGCAACGGGGCCTCCGCACAAGGAGAAATCCGCTCTCGGTGCCATGGGGGAACTTTTTGGAAGTGTTTATAGTCAAGGCGCACGAGTTGGTGCTAGTCCTATCGAAACTGTGCTACTGCAGGAGATGCATTTGTACGAGAGTGAGCCCCCCGAAGACAGCGACTCCAACCCATTGTCCTGGTGGAAGAAATCAAGCCCCAAGTACCCCCACCTTGCCCGGCTAGCACAATGCTACTTGAGCATCCCGGGCACCTCCGTGAGAGCACAACGCGCTTTCTCCACGGCTGGGATTATAGTGAACAAAAAACACTCTGCACTAGATCCAGAAAACGTGAATCGGCTTGTGTTTCTGGCCAACAACCTCAAGAAAGAAAAGAACCCTACGGCTGTTTAGGACCAGAGGCACGAGACGGTCAATATTTTGCACATTTAGGCCTAATTTCATTTGTTTGGCGAGTGGACTATTTAATTGTTCATAAGCAATGTGCCAATAAGCAGCCGTTTAATTTATTTTTGTAGGTATTGCATTTAATTTTTTTTTCAAATGTTCAAGTTGTGCAGTGTTGTGCATTCATGCATGTCGTGATTTTGCACTAGCAAATATCTGCAATAGCAATATTGCTGGGCTATTTCTGGTTGCCTGATTATATTCTAATGGCCTCTTCAATATATTCTTAAGACTGTTCTAGTTTTACATTGTAAAGATTATATCTTGTTTGATTATATAAGTTCTTATATAAGATCTCCAGTGCAGTGTTTTGTCAATAAAATACAATGGACAATGAATTCATTCAAGTCAACGTTTTTTTCATTTTATGCCTAAACTTGGTAATTACAACATAAAATCACCTGTTGGTATTGTAATATTAATGGTATTATTTTGTGTTGTACTGTGGTTGTTCGACTGCCCTCTAGTGGACAAAACGTGCATAAGAACCTCACGCATAGTACAGTGGGCAATAGGTACATATTAATTGGCTAAAAAGTCAATAAAATAATACAAAATTTGAATATATTCGAATTTCATTTCATAAAATTTAAATGAAATTCGAATGGAAATTTAGGAGAGAACTTAAAGCCCTAACGTGTATGTGACAATTAAATATCTTGGATCTTGAATATTGAGACCTAACAAGCAGCAGTCAGCCAAGCAGAGGTTCAGCTGCTCGCTAAACAAAAACATAAAAAAATGTCTGCCACTTCCTCGACCAGGCGTCTCATTTATCACCGTCAATTTAGAACCCTGCCCTGTCAGTCAGAGAGAGACCAGTAGTTTAAAAAAAAGCTAAGAGAAGTGAAAGTAATCTGTGCTAATCCGTCTCTGCCTTCCTGTGTCCGACAATCAGTCTGTTTATTCGTCCTGCAGAGCAGATTACAAATGGACACAGAAGTGATTGTAATTGCGTGTGTGGTGGGGAGAGGAGACCGCTCTACTCTGGGAACCAGAGTTTATGCATCTGGATGGCTGTCTGTGGGGTGACTGGGGCAAATTAGGGTCTGCCGAGAGAGAGACTACTTGTGTAGACGAGCTTAAGTTTCTGAGAGTGCCTCAAGATGTTTGCTTAGAATAGAGAGCATGTGCATTGGGGAAGGAAGAGGCATTTTCAGATGTAAAAATGTGAGTTCACAGCATATAGGGTGGTCAGTGGAAATAATATGAGCGAGGCACAACAGTGGCGACGTGTGTCCAAGGAAACAAATAAAGAAACAGAGGGAAACGGAGCAGGCACACCGTTCACCTGTGCCCAGCATCTTTCTAGCTAATGTCCAGTCTCTGGAAAATAAGTGAGATGATTAGGGCGAGGATTCCATTCCAATGGGACATAAGGGACTGTAATATTTGTCTGACGGAAACATGGCTGACCCCGCTAGCGCCAGATTGAGTCCTTCTGTTTTCCGAGCGGACCGGACAAAAGAGTCGGGGAAATCCAAAGGTGGAGGGGTTTGCTTCATGCCCAACAAGAAGTGGTGGAACCCTAAGAATGTTAAGACTTTTTCGCAGAACCTGGAGCATCTGATGATCTCTTGCAGTCCATTCTATCTTCCCCAGGAGTTCAGCACTCTGACACTCTGGTAAGGAATGCGAAGCAGTGCCTCTACCACCTGAGCTGTGGCTGAGGAAGTTCTGAGTATCCTGGAGGATTCTTCAGACCTTGTACACTGGCGCGGTGGAGAGCTTCCTGACAGGGATCATGACTGCCTGGTTTGGCGACAGCTCCTCTCAGGACAGGAGGGCTCTGCAGAGGGTGGTGTGTTCGGCTGAGCACACTATTGGCACTAAACTCCAGGAGGTCTCGAACCAGAGCCTGCAAATCATGAAGGATCCTCACCACACCAACAACAACCTGTTCGAACTTCTGTGGTCAGGCAAGCACCTCTGCAGTCACGCTGATAGAACAGAGACGGAGTTTCTTTCTGCAAGCCATCAGGACTGTGAACTCTGACCTCATTCAAATATTCTAATATTGACTTAATAGCCATTTGTCATTCTTGCTGGAATGAGAAATTAAATTCTTTACAATAAATATTGTAAATATTCTGATCCTCCAATTCATGTTATCTATGGTATTCTTTTGCACATTCCGTTGAGCATTGCTACTTTTCATTTCACTGCACATCCTGTATGTGTATGTGACAAATAAAGTTCCGAAAATACAGTGTGTGGAAGTATCTGGTGTTTATGTGTGTCTGCAGCGTGTAAGAGAATTGTGTGTGTGCATCTGCTCCCCTCGTGCTCAACAGGCCTACTGTGCGGTGGTCGCAATTTCTCATTACCGTTTTGGCGGACATGCTGTTGCTGACCTCACCTGATCAAAATAAACACAAATCTAGCCCTAACACACACACACACACACACACACACACACACACACACACACACACACACACACACACACACACACACACACACACACACACACACACACACACACACACACACACACACACACACACACACACACACACACACAAACAAACACAAACCTCAGCGCCGGGTGGGACCATTTGTGTACATCACACGTCATGTATTAAAAAATGGAATTAGCATTCCTGGAAGGAATAAGCCCTTTTCAAGTGTTTACATCAGCTTAGCGATGGAGGAGGCTACATTTAGCGGCCTTTTGACCTTCAAAGTCTGACCACAGCAGGAACAGGCCTGGGCTAACTCCCTCCCAGATACTAGAGATATTCACCATTCACAAACAGAAAATGTGCGATTTGTTAAACGCATTTTTTCTCTGAGAAAAAAAAGCATTTCTGGTGATATCATGGAAGCACGCAATGCACTACTGATAGAAATATGCATATATGAATTAGACCATGCATTTCATGGGTCCAATTAACAAACATTAAACGACGTGCAATTCCCCAAAACATCTAATATATAATTTAATTTAGTTCAATTCACAAAAGCGCTCAGCACCCGTCAGTAAGCGGTCATGTCAGGCACGCTGCCGTTCGTGATCAGTTGGTCTTTTCATGACGTCATCTAAATGGGCCCATCCGTTAGATAAATAATAACCATGGATGTATGAACGAGCTTGATCTGCTGCACACACACAGTGAAGCTCAGCTGTTCAATGAAATGGCAATCTATTTAGTCAGTAATAAAACCATGATCTGCCAGATTATAATTACTTATGTCTTAACTTTCCTTAGGCCAACCAAATTTTAGGGAACGGCTGTGGTCGCAGCTTGGTCACTCAGTAAGTGGATTGATGAAAGAATTGACAATAAAAAAAAATGATCATTGTCATCACGTATCTTGACTGATGAAGATATATTTAAGATGATTGCTCAGATTTAAACTTACAAAGCTAGACAACTCCTGACCGTTTTGCGCAACAGTTCGACTAATGCAATGCGGAACACATTCGCCCTCCTCTCCCCTACCACTCCTCCCCATCCTGCTTTGGACCGGTGAGTGCAGCGTGTGAACACAGATCGCTTATTTCGAGGAAAAGAGAGGAGTTTGATGCAAAACTCTTTGGGTTGACGGTGGTTGTGGCAGTCATTTGATTTTGTTTGCAGTGACCATTCACCACTGGTCAGACGACTCTAAAAATATAACTATATATAGCTATAACTACCTCCTGATACTGACATAAAACCTAACAGCATTATTCTCCTGGCTAGGTGACCGCAGACGCTCCAGCCCCAGGATCGCTTGCCCTGCCAAGATAAACAATGACATCAGGGGCCGGCCGTCTCGCACAGACCAACGGGGGTTGAGGGGGTGGATCCATCTCCAAAGAAGCGCTGATTAAACCCCAGGGACTGGTCCCTACGGCCACCGCAAGTAAGGGGCCCCGGGACTCGGAGGAGCTTGGCATTCACACGCTCACCATGCATGCGCGTGCATACACAATGCGTACGACGCAGACAGAGAGACCACAAACAAAAACCAAAAAAACCCGCAGCTAACGTACATGAAGTCTTTGGCTCGTCCCCTGGACCAAGCCAAATCGCTGGAGCAGATTGGACATAAACACTGACGCACATGAGTCCGTGATTACTGTGTTTACAGAACACACATGCAAGCCCTGGTTTCCCTCATTAATCCCATTAGGGGCGACGCACTCACACAGAATAGTTGGAAACGGAAAAAGGTCAAATACTTGCGGATACTATAACAATGAGTGCGCGTGCGTACACACAGACAACTCTGAGCACTCGAACAGAGGCCAGGGATTTCTGCAGTAATAAAGCATATGAAGCAACGGTGTGACTAAAATTGGGAGAAATTGGATTGCAAGTAAAGAGGTGTGCGAAAGGGCCAGAAAATAGTGTGGTTCATATGTTTTCAAGGCCAAATATATATATCTCAGTTACTAGAATTCCAGGGTTTATGTAGAAATTAGATATGACTGATATTCAGTGTTGAGAATGATCTGTGTTCCCTCATCCTCTTCTACTAACCGCAGCTAATCACTAATAAGCTTTATATAAACATGTTAATTGTCAAGCCAGCCAGTCCCTTCTGCTCGGGATCCCACACAGGCCCAAAGTCCCTCTCAACAGAGGTGAGGATACATGACTGCAGGGCTTTTACTACAAAGAAAGTTCAACCCGGATCTCTTTTCGTTAGCCGGCTTCACTAAGCCTAACAAACGCAATCATGCATAATGGCCCCTGCACACTACACGACTTTCAAAGTTGTAAGATTGTACGTTGTACTGCACACAATAGACGCCTGTGTCTTGAAGTCGTTGTGGGTTTCCCACTACATGACGAGTAAGCGAAAGGTCACACATTACATGATGTTTCAAGAGGAGGAATCTGGAACCTATGTTTGAAGTCATGAAAAAAATCTAAGAACGGACACTTCCAAACTGGATGTCCGCAAGAAGCTAGCAGTCCAAGTTGTTTGTGGCGAAAAAAGGAATAAAATATGGAGGCGAGAATGGATGGAGGGCATAGTGTTAGGCAGAGACCCCCCCCGTCCAAACCTCTTGGACGATTTTTTCCATGTTGGACTGCATGTCGGTTACAAATTTCTCAAAACCTGAAAATAAATAAAGTTCGAGCTTATCAATACTGCCATCGAGACGAGCAGGTCCCCACATTCACCCTGCGCGCAACATAGAATGAGACACCCATTCACTTTGACAACTCAGTCTCACAACTCTATCAACGTTCCATTGATAGTTGGAACGTTGTTTTATTCAGAAAGATATTGGATATTCAAAAGATATTCACGCTCAGAATTACATCGGTCTGGCATGGAAACTAAAGACACGATCACACGTCTCAAGTGTCTATCGGTGTCTACCTGCCCAAGTGACGGGGCTTCCAAACAAAGCCATCGGGCAGCAGCACTCCTCTCTGTTGTTTGGTCAGTATTTCGACACAGCTATCTCTTACTTTTCAAAATGTCTCGAATCGAATAGCATTAAAATGGTTGTTTACAAGTGTATCCCGCTAGCTCTGCAACAGTAAAAAGCCAGTAGAAAATTTGATGTGAATGTAACGCAGATAAGACATATACAACTGACAAGTTAAACAGACTTCCGATGTATGTACAGTACATTAGTAGAAAACTATTGCAGACCTTTTATTGTGAACATACAAAACGGGTACAGCAGTACTCGTTGAAATGTAGAACTGCGTATGTTATGCTATGACATTGTTTTGGCATTGTGCTGGCAATTTTTCTCAGAACATTGGACACTTCCATTTCTGCCTAAGAGACATGGAGCAACGATTGCCTTTTCTGCAAGGAGAGTTGGAGGGAAATCATTTATTTTGACTGAAAATTACGACTCACCTCCCCTTGTTTTCCTATGCACTATCTAGCCTGGCTATCTACTAGCCTGGCTGGCTGGTGGCTAAAAATCTGTAAGGTCTACCCATAACATACCCCTTACAATATTATATAATAACAGCCAATAATGTAATAACTATAATAACTCTATAAAATACCTTGCCATTGAAAACAAGACATTCCTATTCCTCTGGCAGTGCTTTAGATGCAAAAATGATCGGCCTATAGCAATTCATGAATAACATGAGACATTTCATATTGGCAGGTGCTGAGTGGTAAACACTAAATTAATATATCTGCGTTTTTGTATAGTACACAGTTAGTCATCTATGTTCAGAGTTCGTCATCTATTGTGCCCGTCAAGTTCGTTCTCAAGCTCAGGAGCTTGGGGTTAAACTCCTCCCTTTGCAACTGGATCCTGGACTTCCTGATGGGCAGACCCCAGGTGGTGAGAATGGGCAGTCTTACGTCCTCTGACCCTGAGCACCGGAGCCCCTCAGGGCTGCATACTCAGTCCACTGCTGTATGCACCTGTGTGTGTGTGTGTGTAGATATATATATACGGTATGTATCACGGTTTTTGGGCCATGGTAACGGTTCGGTACCTTTTATATATATATACAAACATACACACATACATAAATAAACAGTATATACATGAGCAAGGCAGGTGTTGCAGCCAGCAGCAGCCAACAAATTAAATGAATACATTCCCGACACCATCTGTTTCTCTAGGGAGCAGAGTGGAGCTAAAATAAGGACAAGCTACTAGCCGCCCACATAAACCTGAGCAAGTGAAGACACCACAGCCACTTCCACTGGCAACACTCACCGTATCCCTGAAGCCGTCATATTTGTAGACGTGGCCGGAGCTGGTGGCCAGCTTGATGCCGTGGCCCAGACACACGCGCCTCCACTGGGCCAGGTTGAGCTCCCCGGCAGGAATGTTGTCCACCTTGCCTGTCTTACTGCTCTTATACACCACGTTCTGCTTGGCAAAGCGCAGGCGGCCATCGTTCTACACACACACACACACACACACACACACTTTTTAATGGTGTTATAACATTTACATATCCATTATCAGAACATTGCAGCTCCTGCGATTTGGATAATGCACCATATTGTGATTTTGATAATATTTTCGTTGATTGTTCAGCCCTAGTATAAAGTACTTTACTGTGCAAATTACTTTGCTGGTTAAAATGTACATAAACTATGTATTAATAGTCATTATAAAAGAGTACAATCAGTAACAACAAACAACTAGTTTGAATTTAGTAAAACAAACACACAAATACATCCCTGCAGCACAGCAGGGCATGCCATTGTGATTTGTCTTAATTAGGGGTAAGCCAATATGTTACTCATTAGTAAATGGCAAAATATTTATTGTGCTTAGATGATCAATCAATTTATCAATCTAGATGATAGTGAAAACATAGGATACTGACCCAGGACCCTTTACCCTCTTGGAAAATCTCGTTGAACTCCAGTGTGTCTCCCATCTTGACCACAGACGACTGTTTTACCAAGAGAGAGGAGAAGTCTTTGTAAATGTCAAGTCTAACAAATAATCTGGCCATTATTCTACTACCGTTGTCTTTTTGAAACACCAACATAGATGGACTCGGCCGCATAGCTATGGAAGCCCATTTCCGCCAGTTGACTTTTTTTTTCCCACATACCTTTCTCATAATTACGAGATAGTAACTAAGGAGTAATAAGGAGATGGTTCATAGCCTATCAGTGATGTAAATCAGTGGTTCTCAAAGTGGGGTCCGCAACCCATAGCCAGGGGGTCCGCAAAATAATTTGCTATAATTTCTACAATTGTGCTGTACCATTAAAAAGTGCATATCTACAGACGGGGACCATTTGCGCCAATAAAACATGATTGTGACACATCACGTCAATCTGTCATGAATCACTCACTTCACTCAGGGCGCAACAAACCTTTTCTGCTGCTGCGTAGCTTGGCTTATCAGCCATCCAGCTATCTGGTGAGCCGGTCAGTCCGGTCAGTTCACATCAGCAAGTCACGCTAAGCCCAAACTAGCTAAATTGAGAAAATATGACAACAATTATGTCAAGTTTGGCTTTATTAAGAACAGCGACGGGAGACCAAAGTGTGTCATGTGTCTTCAGGTGCTAGCGAACAAAGCCACCCAAGCTAAAGCGACATCTGATTACAAAGCACCCGGAATATAAGGGCAAAACAAAATCATTTTTCAGTCGAAAGAGCGAGGAATACACCTGCAAAAAAACACGGATGGTGAACCTGACCATAACTTCAGAGAAAGCACAGAAGGCTTCTTATTTGGTGGCTCAACGGACTGCTAAAAGTAAGAAGCCACACACAAGAACAAGAACTCATACTTCCAGCAGCAGTTGAAATATGTAAAGTTAAGCTTGGGACAGAGGCAGCTAATAAACTGAAAGCTGTACCTCTCTCAAATGACAGTGATGGGCCGAAAGAGTGGGGTTATTGCACGGATAAAGGCCGTCAACCCGAAGGTTATGGTTATGCATTTGTATGCTGCATCGGCAGGTGCTCACATCCAAAGGTATGGAACCAGACCTTCACTCTAGTTTGAACACATTTGTGACTGCAATTAATTTTGTGAGGTCAAGGGCACTGCAGTCACGTTTGCATGATGTACTGCTATATCACGCTGAAGTGCGATGGCTCTCTTGTGGTGAAGTTTTGCAGCGGGTGTTTGAGCTATGCAGTGAGATGTCAGAGTTTATGAGAGCGGATAAACCCGACAGTTTTTTTCCAACCCGGAGTGTGTAGCCAAATTGGCATATCTTGCCGACTTATTCAACTCGCTCAACAGCCTCAACCTCTCTATCCAAGGAGGCTGTGCATCTATCTTGGAAGTCAGCGACCAAAATCACCGCCTTCATGAAGAAACCAGAGCTATGGAGAAGGATACAAGACGGAGTAATAGACATATTCCCCCAATTGACTGAGTTTCTCCACACAAAAAACCTGTCTGTGGCTAAAGTGAGAGGTAGCCACCTCACATCTCACTGCACTGAGCGAGCACTTTAGCTCATACTTCTCCGATGTGAACACCGATGCCTGGTACTGGGTGCGGGATCAATTTGTCCCAGCTGCAACAACAAATGGCCTTACTGGTAAGGCAGAAGAGGAGCTGTTCGACTTATCCTGTGATACATTGAAGGCAAGATTCCAGCAGGTGCCTCATGCAGACTTTTGGCCCTCCCTCTCACATGAGTATCCTCCCTCTCACATGAGATTTTAGGATTACTTGAAAAGTATAAATGCTGTCAAGTTGAGTCAAAATGCAATTTCAATAAAATGACTTTAAAAGTATAAAGTGGTATTAACATGATCCAAATTAAATTGTTTCTGTTTATTACTATGAAACAGGTCTGAAGTATTTAGGTTGAAGAGTTCCATCCATCCATCCATTTTCGTCCGCTTATCCGGGGTCGGGTCGCGGTGGCAGCCGGCTAAGCAGGGCCCCCCAGGCTTCCTTCTCCCCAGCCACACTCTCTAGTTCCTCCTGGGGGGTCCCGAGGCGTTCCCAGGCCATATGCTTCCTAGGACGGAGGCACCGCAAAGTCTGATCTCTGCTGAAGATCAGAAGAACCCAATCACACCTCCCACAGGAGATGGGGAATCGCCACCAGAGCCTGTTGTCCACTGAGATGATAAGGCACTTGGTCAAGGCTGCTCCCAACAGCAGTGAAACGCAGAGAATTCTGTGTCGCAGGAGAAGATGGCGGACACCCCGCTGTGCTTGCCCCATAGGGGGTCGTAGCCAGGAAGACTGGCAACCAACTCGCCCTCACCCCCACCCGTCGGGAGAAAAGGGGCGTTGCTCAAAAGTCCACAGAGCGACGTCACTTCGGCTCATTGGTCGAGTGAATTGGGGGCATATCTGGGCGTATCTGCGCTCACCTAGTCTATATAAGTCAGTACCCAACGCCCCCCTCGCTGGTAGCTGGTGGACGTTGGCAAACCACATTCAGTCTCTCTACTATGGGCTCCTAGGGCTCCCAGGGGCCCACTCTCCCCTCGGGAGGAGACACGCATGCATACATGCATTCAAATGCTCCTGGTCCTGCATTCAAGATCCTAGCCGGTCACCTCCGCACGGTTGCCCTTAGATGTGTTTGTTACTGGTAATTCTAAGTTGTTAGACTAGAGAAGCTAAACCTGAGGACGAAGTTCCTTGTTTCCATGTTACACTACCAGCCATGCTGTAGTACCTTAGCCAAATCTCAGTTTAGAATAAGCCGACTCCCTGCAAACCACACAGCTTTTGTTTTGAGAGGATAAAGTGCGATCGATTCCCCTTTAATTCCCGACATTGCCGGACCGCCACAAATACCACAAACAATGGACCCAACCTCACTCCGGAGCCCCGGACATCAGGACCATCGAAACGCAACCCTGCCGAACTCAACGCAGTTCTTTTGGGAAAGAACATACCGCTTTCTGCTAGGCTGACCACGGGACCATCAGCACAAAGAAAGAACATACCGCCTTCAAAAAGGCTGATCACGGGACCATCTGCACCCAAATCCGCCAAACTCGAAGCAGTTCTTTGGGAAAGGAAGAATGAGCCACCTCCTTTGTTAGAAACACCTCCCCCTTTCTTTCTTTCTCACACTCACACTTCAGGTTGGGCATTTCTTATTGTGTTTGAGGAATACTTTATGCCATTTGCCAACTTGAATTTAAATAAACATTCTTATATTATAACTATTTGTGGTTTTTGCTTGAATATTGTGTTGAAGACAGCCTAAGAACCCTGAATCCTTCAACCTTTACTAGCTATTGATATGGTAGTTATTGGTCCCTGATTTCAGGGTGGTGCCCTGAATATTAATTCAGATTAATACCTTTTTTATTTTAATAATTAATAATTTTCTTTTATTATTAATTATAAGATAATAACCGACCTACACATGACAGCGCAGATGGAATATGCTAGCGCTCCCTGAGTGTGTGTGCTGGTGCACTGATTAGCCAATGTACCACAGACATGCAGCCCCACCCTCAGACTCTAAAAGGGCCAGGTGAAGTCCTTACCTCCCCACCCACCTACTCACTGACTCTTAATTCACTCACCTAGCCAATCCCTCCCCTGCCAGCATGTAGCCTACCCAAAATGTTCAAAATAATTGAGGGCTGAGCAACATTTAATTACATTTTCGTATTCAGCATGAAATATTATGCAGTTTTTATAGAATAAATATGTTCAGAAGTAATTCTAAATATAGAATTTTTGAAAAAAGTTACTGAATGGAATCTTGGTTTACTAAATCGAAACGTTCCAAAGAAGAAAATCATCCTTGAATTGAATCGCCAACTACTGAATCGTTAATCGAAGTGAAGACAAAGATTCACTCCCGTAAGAATTATGGTTCATGTAGGGCTGCACGATTATGGCCAAAATGATAATACCGATTATTCTGATCAATATCGATATCACGATTATTTATCATGATTATTCATTAATTTTAACATCTTTTTATTGCACTTTCATGTTTAAATGAACAACACTGCTTCCACTTCCATTGTTGTGCTACATTCTGTCTAATGTTCAAATCTTTGCATCAGACTGGTCCTTATCACAGTGCATCTCGTACAAGGAAAATATAAATAAAATAGTATCAGAGGTAACACTTTTTACCCCAAATTAATTTTGTGTAATTGTATTGCTCTGCGGCGCAGACACAACTCTAACGCACTCTTTGCATATTATTTGTTCTAGGTAAACTTCACTTACCCTAAATCCAAAAAACGTCCAGACAACGGATGATGATCCTTTTTGATGGACTAGCTCCTCGCCTTCTGCTCCTGACATTTGATTTGCCTTTCACACTACACCCGTGACCGTCTGCTCTCTGTTCTGTTGTCTGTCTCTCTTCTCTTCTACTAATTATGTAATTAGTGTTGTGTCGTTCGCAAACGATTAATTCAAAAGACAGAATCTTTTGGGTGAACGAACTGAACCACTTACTGAAAAGATCTGTTCATTTCTCAGTTCAGTTGAGCTCTCAGACGGATCTGATCAGCAGCGAGCATGCAGGGAGGGGGAGGGACTCGGAGCTCTGCCCAAGCACTTAACGATTCGGTGAACGAATCTTTTGAACGAATCTTAACTGATTCTCGTGATTCGAGTCACTGAAATGAACTGTTTTGCCCATCACTACTACTAATACTGGAGTCGACTGCAGACAGAACTTTTTTGAGGCTGCCGCTGCAGGGTGCGCACATGACACCTCCCATCTCGTTCTCCCCCTGGTGGATTAATAAAGTTCTATCTTATCTTGTCTTGAATTGAGAATATTGCACATGTTGAAAAGTAATATTGTACATAATATTCTCAATATCATGTACAGTATTAGTTTTCAATACCATTGCCAACTTTTCTATTCAACTTATTTTCTTGACACATTACATGTTTCTTAGATGTATTGTTATTCTATTAGATGGATACACTTATTGTCTTGTTTTTATTCTTGTGTATTTTTCAGCAAGTTCTGGCACAAGAATTTCCTTCGGGATTAATAAAGTTCTATCTTATCTGAATTGCATGGGGTTCTTCTAAGCAAATGCACACTGGAAAGGACTTTAAGCAAGAAGAAACTTTGGCGCAGGAAGAAGTGGCAGCTTTCATTCAACTGCAACTTGAAACCTCTAGTCAGTGTCACGGATATAGGTGGATGCACCAAAAATGCATGGATGAATGGCATTGTGACTGACAGGGAAACTGTGAGTTTTGTTGGGTTTATTAGATGATGAAGGAGTTCACCCGAGTTCAAGAAATCGACTGCGGAGGCGAGTTTACCATAGACATGGTCCAAACTACATTTGGCACATTGATGGCTAGGATAAGCTGAAGTCATTGGGAATCGCAATTAGTGGATGCATTGATCTCATAATAATGACTTACCATCTCATAATTATGAGATAGTTAAGTCATAATTATGAGATACTATCATGAGATAGTATGTGAAAGCTGAGCTACTCTTCATACCGGGGAAAGAATGCCCTCAGATGGACCTACTTGTTAGCATTGAGGACATCGAAGTCTCCCCTGCACCCACTTTTCTCGATCTGGATAGATCTGACAGCAGCATCATGACGCACCGGAAATAAACGCGACAACAGCCAATCAGTCTGCAGTGTTTGTCTCGACACGCCCATTCGCTACAGCGATCGGCGCAACCAAAATAACATGACATGTTGTCGGACAGTGTCTACCAAGACGGGAAACACGACCGACCAGCCTATTGAAGCACCTGAATGTGCCTTGTTTACTTTTGTTGCATGTTTGCACTTTTGAGTGTTTTTTTTTTTGTTTACACAGTTAAATGTTTGTTTTTTTCTAAATGTTTACATTTTGCACCTTTTACCAATTTTGCACCTTTTATTAATGTCTACCTCTAAAACATTTAACCACTTCAGAATTCATATTTTGTACTTTATTTTATCTTAAAGTTGCACAGGGCATTTGAGCCACTTGTTTGACTATTTTTGTGTACCTCAAAAAACATGAGATGTTTGCTGCCCAGCTTTCAGTTTTATTTACATTGAAATAATTTGAAAGGTGTTTTATTAAGTAAATGTTTGCAGTTAATAAACTGTTCTAAAGTTTAACTAATGAACCCTCTTGTGTCTTCTTTATTTATCATCAGGATACTCTTTAAACTGGCAGCATTATCAAATTATATATTGTTCGAAAATCGAAAAAAACTGAAAATCGATCAATATGTGAAAAAACAATCGTGATTATATTTTTTGCCAGATTGCCCAGCCCTAGCATATTGTATGTTGTTCTATGTTGGTAACATGCTCAGAATTGCATGTCTGCTCTTTTCCCAGATATTTATGCAGGCAACATAGCAATTAGGAAACTCGTTCTACTGTATTAGCCTCGTAAACATGAATGCTCAAAAACAGCTCTATTCCTATCTTTATGTACCAAAGTTATATATCGCTGTCTCCTTCAACAAATGTACTCTTTGTAAGTGGCTTTGGATAAAAGCGTCTGCCAAATGCCCTCAATGTAAATGTAATTTGTACAATCCATGATTGATTAGGTTTTGCATGCATTGAATAGATCAATTCACAATTGTATTGTATTGTATTGTACATATCATAATTATGACTTCGTATGCCAAATCATAATTATGACTTACTATCTCATAACTATGAGATAGTAAGAAAAAAATCAAGTGGCGGAAATGGGCTTCCATACTGAGCTGGTCACAACTAAAACAGGAGTGAAAGCATGACGCGTAGTGTCTCTCATAGTACATCTAATCTGAACATGCACTATAGATTGCCGTCAAGGCCATTTAGACTATATTTAGCTACTTAACACAGCCGGTAAACAGAGCTATGGGTTTTTTTATTTACCTCATAATATATGAATGAGAACAAAAAGATTTCATTGCTGCCGTGCATAACTACTAACTATGTGCTACGTCCACAATAGCCAACCAAACACCGACGATTGTAGTTTGACACGATTTAGGCATAAACTATGTCGCTCTGCAGCCCTATGTGTTGCCAGAAGATGTATATAAAACATGCAATACGATAACTTAATCTGAACTGAATATGCAATCCATCGTCAAATCAAACAAGGCCAGTGTAAAGACTATACGTTGATATAGTATAGGCCTACTGGGTCATTTCTAATTAATCGGCGAGGGCACATTGCTTCATATCCCCAATTCTACTCACACGAACATATAAAAACACCTGGAACGCACGTAAGTGTACTATTTAGAAACTTTGTTTACCGTCAATCTGATGAGCAGCACACTTTGTTTCCCGCGTGTGGCATCGGGGCCTAGCGTCGACGTCACAGGAAAGAATCTGGAAAAGTATATTTACTTCCGGTTTGGTTTATGACAAATAATGACAAAAGAAAAACCTGAAAATATATATATTTTTTAATTCGACGAGCATTAATCATATGCGCTGACCATTGATCCGCCTTTAAATCGCTTTGACAAGAAATCGTTGTAAAGTATTGTCCGGTTGGCAGAACTAAATGCAATGTTCGCCTACAGCCACACGGTGTCGCTCGAGAGACCTTGTGCCGCAAACTGCTGGATGATTTGTGATCATGTGAGCACGTAGGCCCAATGCTTTACTGAGCTCCCCGTACAACCACATGTTTCAACGTGGGCTATTGACTGAATGTGGAATATAGTCTCTAAACAATTGAAACGCATTTAGTTGATCGAAGAGACATATTCAGAACAATTAATTAGAAAATACACATCAGCACACTCGACATAACAAATAGGCCTAAAAAAAAACAGATAAACGACTTCTGAAAAACTATCTGAGTGTATGTCTCTCTCTCTCTCACACACACACACACACACACACACACACACACACACACACACACACACACACACACACACACACACACACACACACACACACAGGTCCAAGCACATATGAGCACATATATCATACATGTGGAATAGGTGAGAGAAAAAGCACACGTAATCTTTGTGTCAATAAAACACATTTCATACGAATCCATTAGGCTGTGGTGAATGGTGAGGTGGCAGATATTGGGTGAGTGCATGTAAACTGAGAGGTAGAGAGAGAGAGAGAGAGAGAGAGAGAGAGAGAGAGAAAGGGAGAGAGCGATGGTGAGACATAGACAGAGAGGGAGGGAGGGAGGGAGAGAGAAAAAGATGATCAACTTTGTTAAGTTCATTGTGGAAACTTTAAGCCTATAATAGTGACCCAATAATCTCCCCTTAAAAGGCGCTAATGAGATAATGAAAGATCGTATCTGAAAGGATGCAACGTAGAAGAAAGAGATGGAAATAAGTTGTGACAAGTCCCGTGGTTCAGCGGCTCTGTCAAGTTTAGCCGATGCGTCAACTCGATGAATCACCTAGGATAGGATAACGAGGGGAAAAGGGGAGATGGAAAGGAGGTAAGAAAGGGAGGAGGATGAGGAGGAGGAGGAGGGGAAGGAGGAGGAGGAGAGGAAGAGACTCACTCTCCCTTGTAACAAAAAGACCCGCCGTCAGTCAGTCTGTCACACAGAGACCACACGCGTCCGGAGAGGCTCCCACTCGTCAACGTCACAGCGGGCCTCCATCTGTGGTGTACCTCTCAACAGCCAATAAGACAACAACCAGGACCACGACACATATACTTCTGCGACAGTGTTTTGGACGGGGCATATATAGTTAAACATTTGTCAAATGCTGTCATTTTTTTTTAAATGGCAAAATCGTGTAGATTTATTCGTAATATTATCCGTGGTGGATTTATTTCAAACACATCGAACGATATCTCGGAATTCGTTAAGAAACCGATATTTATGTTTGCTGTTGATGAAATAGCCAAAACAACTTACCGCGAAATTGTCGAAATCCAAAGGACAGTTGTTTCATTTGCTGTAGACATCGGATACACTTTCTGAAATATTTTTGGCAAAAATGAAACATCTTATCGGAGGTAAGTCCTGATTTTATATTTGTAATCATAGCCTATATTTAAGCATATATTTAATTGGAAAATATAAAATTGGCCTACATATTTTCTCAAGGACACACAACAATATATCACAGGTAGACGACTTCAAATATGCTACTTTTAGGTATTTTTTGTAATCGCTGAAAAATATGTAGGCCAATTTGGATTTTTTTTTCTGGGAACAATTTCTCTATTTTTCGATTTGATTATATTTAGTTGTTGTTTTTCCTATGAGGCTTCTAGTTTATGAAAATGTATTTCCGTTATTGTTTAAGCTATTGGGACAAGTTAGTAAGTTAGTATTTTATTTGGATGGACCTTTTTCAACGGCTTTTTCAAACGGCTATTCTAAATTCTATTAAAAAAAAAAAGAGAAAAAGAAGATAAATGAAAATGACACACACCAACACACGCACAACGTCATACACACACTTTGTAAGATATGTGTGTCTGCGAATGCAGAAACGGAGGGAGGAGGGCAGAGTAGGAAGGCTCATTTATTGTAAAGGCTGGCAGGGGTTGAGGGGGTCAGGCAGCTAAATCCCTTGTCTAGTTAGCTGTCGCCGATATAAGAATGTACATGATTCACGTTAGTCAGGGTGTGACACATGTGCTCACAAACACACACACACACACACACATGCAAAACAATACACACGCATATGAGCACAACACACACACACACACACACACACCAGAATTCAAACACCTGCCCCTTGGGAGAGCCGTTGCGGCTGCTGTTCTATGTCTATAAAAAAAGGAAAAGAAAGAGTGAGAGAGAGAGAGAAAGAGAGACAGAGAGGGAGAAAGAGAGAGACAGAGAGAGAGAGAGAGAGAGAGAGAGAGAGAGAGAGAGGGGGAACAGAGAGAGAGGAGGGATTGCATGACGAAAGGATGCAGAAGGGTCCATAGTGTCCTGCAGTGTGAGAGGAACAATAAGTGAGGAGCTGTGCTGTGAAGAGCAAACTGTTGCTCCCTCTGGTACTCTGAACAAACAAACACAACACAGAATGGCTTATCAACAACCCTGCTTGCATTCCCCACTCACTACTGTCACATCACACACACATGCACGTGTGGTGCACTCACATACACACACAAACACACACACACACACACACACACAACCCACACACACACACACACACACACACACACACACACACACACACACACACACACACACACATATATTCAAGCATGCTCACACACACACACACACACTGGACACATAGAAACACACAGGTACACAAACCCCCCCCACACACACACATACACAAAAAGAGAGAATGAATGACACTTTCAATGCACTCTCTGTCGACCACACACGTGCGCTTACACCCGTGCACGACCAGCATTCCTACACACACACACAGAAACACATTATGGAAAAAATGTGCCTGTGCACGAATGGACAGACACACACACACACACACACACACACACACACACATACACATGCATGCACACACACATACACACATACATGCCAGGCATATTATTGCTGTGAGGGATGAATTAGTGTTGGTGCGTCTCAGATAAGAGAGTCAGTGTCGACGTGCACAGATCATACACATCTACTTCGCTCCAGGCCCTGCACACACACACACACGCACACACACTGGACAACCCAAAGAGGCAGAGAGGGCGGGATAGAGGGATGCAGAAAAAGAGAGGGAAAAAAACTAAACCTGACCCTTTCACATCCTAAAACACTCGATTCTTCACGGACTATATATAGGGACGTAAAGATGTGAGCCTCTGCGTGTGTGTGTGTGTGTGTGTGTGTGTGTGTGTGTGAGGAGCAGTGATAGACCGAGAGGTAGAGCAGGTAAAGCTGCTGTGATGGAGAGAAAAAGTAATGGCATTTAGAAGGGAGGGAGTAGGGCTGGCTAGTTGCAGAGGGGATTAATGTGGGGCAGATTCCAGATTGACAGAAGTGAGCGGCACCCAGAGGCAAAGACAGAGAGAGAGAGCAGAAGAGGGGAAAGGGCAGAGGAGAGCAAGAGGAAGAGAGAGGGAGGGAGTGTAGGAGTGGGAGACAGGGGGGAGAGGGAGCGTAGGAGAGGGGAGACAGGGGGATGATATAAAATGAGTCGGTCACGCTTTGAACAGTTACACATGCTGTTTACATTTTTCCCAAATTAACATGGCCCCAGCAAACTCTCCCTCACCGTCTCTCGCTCTCTCTTTTTATTTCTTCATTTCTTATTCTCTCTCACCCCCTCATCCTTCTCGTCCTTAGCCCCTACCTCTGTCTTTCGTTTTTCTCTTTCTTTCCATCACTACATCATCTTTCCTCTCTCTCTCTCTCTCTCTCTGTCTCCAACTCCAGTTTTTTTTCATCGGGAACAGAGAAGGGGCAGAGAGAGAGGGAGAGAGGGAGAGAAATTGAAAGACAGATTTCTGGATATGTATTGTCTCTGAGGTGAGCTGGGGATGGGAGAGTGCTGGGAGTGAGTGGGGGCAACAGGGTAATGCCATGCAGAGGTAGAAAGAGTTCCAATAAGTCAGAGAAAAAAGGCTTGGTAACATTTCTGGAGGGGGGGGGGGAGAGAGGGAATGGTAATTCGAAGGCAGAGAAGCAGAGAAAAATGGAAGTCGAGCTGAGGTTTGATTTAATCTTTGCCTCTTAATCCTCATGTCTCTCTCTCCAGTCCTTTTTTGCTCTCTAATTATCTTACTCTATCTGGAGGTCTCCTTAAAGCACCGTGGTAGAAGAAATATAGAGTTGTTTGCTCAGGATGCAGAGGAAGGTGTGCTGCTAGAGGAAAGAATACAATAAATTCAAACTCTAAACTAAACTAAGTGGGCTTACAGAGAAAAGAGAAAAAGCCCCACAATGAAATTGTAGATGTAAACATTTTCAGTTTTTCCCTCTTTTGTTTTTCCCCTTTTGTCTTTGGGGTTATTAATGCTTCTTGCCATTAAGTTTTTTTTATGCCAGGAAGATGAGTTTGGTCTGGTAGTCTGGTTGGAATGATGGAAATACTTGGATTTCATTTCTATTGCGACAATAATTCAACCTTTTGTGTAGAAATGTGTTGATTGGATTTCTGTGTTTGTGTCTTTGTGTGTGTGTGTGTGTGTGTGTTGTGTGTGTGTGTGTGTGTGTGTGTGCATGAGTGCATGTGTGTGTGTATGTGTATGTGTGTGTGTGTGTGTGTGTGTGTGTGTGCGTGTGTGTGTGTATGTATGTGTTTTTGAGTTTTTGTGCATGAGTTTGGGCATGTATTTGAGAGAATGTGTATGGATACATGTACTCGTGCATTTTGGTGTGTGCAGCATATTTATTTGAGTGTGCGTATATGTGTGTGCGTTTGACATACAAAATAAAGGTGGCTTTGGTCGGAGGATGCATTTGCATGCAGATAAGAATGAACTATGACTATTGTATGTGTGTATGTGTTTTGACGCTACTGCATGGCTATGTGCATGCATGTATGCATGCAGGATTTGTGTGTGTATGTGTGTTGAGTTAGTGAAGGAATGCACATTTGATTAGGTGCAGGCTGCACATAAATCTGGTCTATAACTGTACACAGGCTTACAAGACCTGACCCCTGGTCCGACTCCCACCACCCCCCCACGCCCCCCCCCCCCCCCCCCCCCCGGCCTGCAGCACACTGTCCACTATGCCTCCGTCACTTGCCTAAGTTTGTAAAAGGGGCCATGATTGTGTATTTGTGAATGTGTGATGGAAAAAGATTTGGGGTGTACACATATATATTTCCACGAACCGACCTGTCCATGTTTACATGTTTACAAATGGTACTGAACCGCAAGTAAAATGAGTGAAAATTAATCTCCAATGTAAATGTCTTGCAATGTAAATGGAGCTCATAGTTGAGCAAACTTCACAAAATGCAAATATCACAGCCGTGTGGTGAAGTCAATGGTGAACTAAATTAATTTCACAGCATATGAATCAACTTTATGTATCAACAAAACCCTAATAAATTAACAAGACTTGCTCTCAAAGGTTTTTGTTGCGTGCTAAAGAGTCCTAGAAAATGCACTAAGCTCTTCCTGGCATGCTAAAACAGCTTTCCCTGGACTAACACCGATTGGTATGTGTACAGCTGAGCCTAGGCCTAAGGTCACATTAAAAATTGCTGCCAAGTTTCTGTATTTGGTACCATGCCGAGCAGTTTCTAGCAGGTGGACCTTTTGATTTTATTCACAGGGAATAAATTAGTGTTGTCGAAAGAGTCTCGGTAATACAAAATTGATTTACAATTTAGAAAAAAAAGTACTTATTTTCAACTTATCCTGAGCAAGGAAGTCGTTCCCAGACTTGCCTTTTTAGATAAACACAATCTGCTTCTCATCATTGTTTCGAAAATCAACATTGGATGTCACAAATCCAATTTAACAACTTCAAAATCTCCCAGTGTGGTTTCAGTTAACACCTCAACACAGCCATACTGATCAAACGTGAAGAGGAAGGGCACAACAGAGTAACACCTTTCTTCACCTTGTGTGGAGATGTGTGTTGAACAGTTTTCAAATAATGAGCTGAAAAAGGAACCCAAGATGTTTTTATTTTGGCAAATATGCATACCTTTTCCGTTGGGGCTGACACTGGGGGACGTACGCTTGCATGTCTTCCCACAGTTACAGCGCATGCGAGTGCAGTGGTCTGCTAGTACTACAATGGCATCTCCTGAAAGACGCTGCTTGAAATCTGTCCGCCCAAATAAAGTCTTAAATGTCAAGTGGATTACAAGGATCTTTTGGCCCTAAGCATAGCCCCAAAACCCGGCATTCAACTCCGAACCTTAACCCCCAGGATTTGAAGCCTGACCTCTTCTGGAAGTCAGGTCTCCTAACCTCCGCTTTGGATTTGTGTCACAGATGGCAACCAGACACCGGAATATCACATCGCAATTTACGTCTCTGATCAAACAGATTCACATCCCCAGATAGAAATAAATATATGCTCTGTAGTTGAGGCTAAATCTCCCCAGAGTGTGTGTTGTGTGGGTGTGGTGTGTGTGTCTATGTGTGTGTACATGTGTATGTTATTGACTCTGACATGCACACACTCACATACACATACACACACACACACCAACTGTAATGTTGCCTAAACCCTCATTGTAATTTTCCAATACCCCAGATTTACAAAACATAGCTGCTGAAGTCTGAATAGTTAACACTGTTGATGAGAGATACTGTGAGATCAAAGCACTTTGCCGATTTAAATATTAATCAAGCAATAGCTCACGACAGGCTGCAGTATTTGGTTATTATATCACAGTTTAGGGGTGTTGTTCGGCCCGACGCAAAGCGGAGCTTCGAACGACAACTAAGCATGGCAATATGAAAGTAGGCTAATAGACACATTCCAATTCAAATAGTTTAAAATTATGAAAAATGTTCATAAAGCATTGTTCAAAGAAATAGGCCTTCCTGGCTGCCTGGACAAGCGTTGCTATGCAACATACTAGCGGTCACAGATGGATTCCTATTCAAACAGTTTTTATGAACATAATTTGGCTATTTATTTATATAAATTTGTATCTTGCCATTTATTATGCAATCGCTGAAAAACTGTCCAGTATCAGTAGGATTGCATGTTGTTAGGTGGATGTGTGTCGCTTGGCGTGGCAAGGGCATTGCTCCACTTTCTCCGGTCACTGAGTGTCGGTCGCCATTACTTTTGTTGTCCGATGCCCCATACACCGCACGACTCAGGTATATAATAATATAGAACAGTTTTTTGAGTAATCAGCGTCATTGACTCGCCCCCACAGTGGGTCCCCCAGCGCCCCCTATTGACGAGCTGCCACTGACACACACACATCACAGGTCATGGTCAGTGCTTGGTGACAGGGGTGGGGGGTGTAATGCAATTTGTCCACTGAGAGCCTTCCTCCATGTGGCAGGTACACAAGATGAACCCCCAGGTCTGGGCCTTGTTGCTGCTGTATTATATAATGTATTATATAATGTATTCTATATAGGCCTATAATGAGATGGAGCGCTGATCTCAGTTTACCCTCGTCTCAAACAAGAGAACAGTGGGATTACATTTATTTATTTATTTATTTTTTCTTGTCCCAAGGGAGAATGCTCTTAAATATATCAGTGCTCAATCAAAACATGCCTTTGATGTCTGGCAGCCATCTTGTGTGGGGCCATATGGCAGGAGACAAAAGGAAACCGTTTGGAGTCGTTTTCAGGGTTTTTTTGAATACCTGTTTATGCTTGGTGAATGGAGAACACAGAATGCAACTTTGTTCCTCGGCAGGCTGTTTGTTTACACGCCGGGGTGCCTGATGACATCCAGTCCCATCGTTTAGTGTTTACAGATGATCTCGCAGGGTTTCTTCAGCTCAACCTAGCAGGAGGATCCATGGTTTTCGATGAGCTCCAAATGTTCTGACATTTCAGGAGATGATGCTCATTGACCCTGACAAGCGAAGAAGCTTTGCGTTTGGAACGTGTTCAGGCTGTTTCTGGACGGCTGAACTCAAGGTGTGCATGGAAGTGTGCGTGGGAGATGCTCTCTGTTCCCAACCACACTCATCTGCCAAACAGGGGTATAAAGACATGCCTTGGCATTCTGCCATTCAACTGAATAGAATAGAGTCGATGTTTTTGTGTCTCAATAGGCTAAATCACAACTTTCAGGTCTCTCCTGAAAAAGAAATTACTGATCTCAATGGGACTAATCTGGTTAAATAAGGTTACATATATTTTTTTCCATGTCTACGAAAAACATTTGTTTGATCAAAGTTGTGTCCTGAGTTCTACGCTGTCTAGTACTGTTCTAAACCATGTGTGTAGAGAGCTTGTGGTATCCTACGTCGGACAATCAGAATGAAGGGGCCGATACCTCCCATTACTTACATTCGCTATCGGTGAATAGCTTTCCCGGCTAGTTTAGGGCGATGCTAAAGTGCGTGTCACGGTTGACTAACAGGAAATGGGTGTCGACTGCTTTAAAAAAAGGTCCCAACATGTTTGTGTCGTGTTTGACGAGGCACGCATCAAAAGGGGAAAAGTGTTTTGCAAGGTGTTTAAGCGCTCCCGCTTCAAATTGATGTCGGCACGCCTGAGGCATGGGTGGGGAGCTGCCGAAGGGGGGAGGAGGTGTGTTTTCTGTGACGATGGGATGAAAGAGAGAAAGGCAAAAAAAGGAGGCAAAGTGAGTGAAAGAGAGCTAATCAGGGTTAATAGGCTGTTGTTATTCAGACCCGGGGCCAAACACAGATAATGGAGCTGAGAGGAGGAGAGAGGACAAGAGGAGCAGGGAGGAGAAGAGAGAGATAGATACAAAGAGATAGCGATGGTATGAGAATGAAAAATGTTCCGTTGATAGTTGGATTGGACTTGTTGTAATTGAAACAGTGTTCAATTTAAGACAAGGGAAGAGATTCAGGGCACGCATCCGGATGATTCTTTTAACAAAGAGCATGGGGGGGAGGGGGGGGAGAGACGGAGAGAGTGTGTGAGAGAGAGAGAGAGAGAGAGAGAGAGAGAGACGGGGATTGGGCTGGCAAAGTGAAGAGCCAGAGAATGCTGACAGGATCCCATGTTGTGCAATTCATATTTCACACCTGTTGAACAGCAGCATGTTTTGGCGCTTAATTACCAGCATGAATCACAGGCCTACCGTCTGGCTGTCAGCGGCAGCTCGGGCCAGGACACACGGCTGTGTGGTGTGTGAAGGGGGGGCGGGGTGTGGTGGGGGGGGTGTAGAGAAAAGACAGAGAGGATGGAAAAGATGAATGATGAATCGCAGGCATAAAGAAAAAGGGGATAGAGGCGAGGCAGAGGAGGAGGAGAAGGGGATTTGTGTGTGTGTGTGTGTGTGTTTGAGTGAGTCAGTGAGAAATTAGTGCGTGAGTGAGAGTCAGTCGCAGCGAGTGGCCGGATGACCAAGGAGTGAGCGAATTAATACAGTGTGTGACATTATGAAGGAGACGGGCTGGGTGCAGAGCCCTGGAGGTGGTGAGTGCAGCACCAGAGAGGTGCACAGTGGACACGCCGTTCCTAAAAATGTTGAAAACCACCTTTCAAGTTCAATTTTCTCTGTTTAAAACTAGAGGAAAAAGCCACTGAAAGGGCTGCACTGTACCCCCCTGCGAACTGTACACTCTCTCACACACACACACACACACACTTACTCACACACGCACACACACACACGCACACACACACAAACACACACACACACAAACACACATAAATGCGGGCACACACCACACACACAATATTTACAAAATGCAATTTAAGCATAACGCACATGCAATGATACACATGAGTGCAAACTATTTGCCAGTCACATGAAACACTGATACGAATCTGCTGGTAACCTAAACAAAACCTCAAAGCATGTATCCACCCAGAGCCCCCCACCCCACACTCACACAACGCACACACACAATCAAGGAAAACACACAGATTAGTGTCGGTATTTATGATTGTATACCCAGCCACATGTCTCTGTATGTACGGGATATTGTCAGGACTCAATGTGCTACCACACATTGTGGTGTGTGTGTGTGTGTGTGTGTGTGTGTGTGTGTGTGTGTGTAAATCCATGAAGAAATGAAAGGAAAAAGGGGAAGGAACGAAAAAAAATTTAAGTAAACAAATTTGGCCAAAAGGAAACATGTGCACAGACACACACATGTAAATGAGTTTGTGTTGGCCTAACACGTGTGTGTGTGTGTGTGTGTGTGTGTGTGTGTGTGTGTGACATGTGTGACATTTGTCTGATTGTCTCTGGGTTTTTTATTAATGAAGGTTTCATTTGAGGCCAGGGTAAACCTACAACTGCCAGAAATGTCTAAAATTAGGTTTGAAACGGAAAAAGCTTTATTGGCAGTGTCCGATGACTCTGATCTGATGATATGTAAACACACGAGGCTATTGCCATAGTGACAAAGAAATAAACCAGAAAAGGGTTTAGAATGGAGTCGGGTGTAAACATGCTGTAGACTTCACTGGTGCGCCTTACATTGAGAATAAGCTGTAGTTGAAGCCTCCTCTTCCAGTCAAACAATTGTATCAAGAATGTTTTATTTAAGCACACAATTGAAAGGAAAATAATCAGTTTCAACCTACAATTATGAATACAAATATCCCCATAAGTGTCTTTGTTATCAATTGGACATTGGGTTCAAAGTGTGATTATGGAGATATTCAGTCTTGTGTGTCTGTCTGCTGTTTGTGTATGTCTGGCATGAAATTGATCTATTCTCTCTCTCAACAGTCCATCAATCCCAGGTTGCCTTGCTATTTGCAACAGCCATGGTGTTGGTGCATTCCCTGGAAGCATCATCCTATAATCTGGCCAATGAGAGAAGTTCGATCGAGAGGACTTATGAGCTGACCAAGTACTTGGAGCACCAGCTTAAGGAAATTAAAGATACCTATGTAAGAAAAAGAAACACCAATCGTTGTTGATCATAGATCCTAGCAACAGTGGCCGACAGACCATTTTACACACCACCCGCCCACAATTAATTCCAGAGTTCATTAAATTATTTAAGCATTCAGATACAGAGTTCAGAGTTCACCACTGAGATGATGTCATGAGTCCCATGTTAGTGTCAACATTCTAATTCCCTTAACTTACAGAATGAAGTTGAACAATTGCACCATGAGTTAAAATGTTCGATTGACTTCATGTCATTTAGAGCACATGCAACCAGAACAAAAACCTCTGTTCCTTCAGACCACACAGCTTTTATAAGTAGATTAATAACTTTAATAGCATCTTTAATAAAAGTTTAATAGCATCTTTAACCGTTCCCTTAAATGTTAGCCCAGATGCCATCTATGCCCATAAAAGGTTTATACTGTAATTTTTACTGGGGGTTTCTCTCCATATATCTCTGCCGCAGCTCTCCTACCTGGGGCCCCCCTTCAATGAGAAGGACTTCTCCCCGCCACGGCCCAACAGTACGGCCCTCTCCCTGCCCATAGCCGCCACCCGCCTGGAGCTTTGGCGGGGCCTAGAGAACCGGGCCCGTCTGGCCCAGAACCAGCGGGCCTACTCTGTGCTGCTGGCTGCCGTCAAGGAGCTGGCTCGCTCTACACTGTGCCCCTACCTCCAGACATCCCTGCTGCACTTCTGCACGGGCCTGGATGGCCTGCTGGTCTCCATCTCGGGCCTGATGACCAGCTTGGGCTACGCGCTGCCCCCACCCTCAGCAATTGCCATCGGGGGCGCCATAGGCGTTCACATGGGAGAGGACGAGGTGTTAGCCGGGCCGCTCCGCCGGCCCGCCTCACTGATGATGAGTCAGAGCACACGTCGGGCCGGGGAGCTGGCGGCGGTGACGAAGGACGGCCTGATCCCGCTCTGGGCCCTGGCAGAGGAGGATGAGGAGAGAGGCAGGAGGGCAGAGGAGGTGGGGAGAAGGAGGGAGGTAACAGATAGGAAGAAAGGTAAGGGGGTGGGGGGGAGACGGGCAGAGGGTGTCGGCGGCAGGCGGAACCATGGGTGGCGGGAGAGGTCGGGAGGAGAGGACAGAGGCAGGAGAGGCAGGCGAGGGAGGAGGGGAGTGGAGGTTGAGGGACAGGACAGGGCTTTCCAGAACACAGAAAAAGAAGAAGAGGAAGAAGAAGAGTATGAGGAGGAGGAAGAGGGCCTTGAGGGAGGGGGAGAGATGTGGGGCCAGAGGAGGAGGCTGCTGAGTGTGGTGGAGGAGGTGTGGGAGGATGCAGAGGTTGAGCCCGACCGTGGCGTGTCTCTCTGGGGGACAGGGGGATCCACAGCCCCCCACCAGCAACGAGGCACCCAGACAAACAGCAAAAACAACAACAACAACAACATTTACAACTACGACAGCTACAGTGACAACCAGTACAGCTACAACCTCAACTACCAGCCCACGCACACAGACACAACTAAGATGGAATACGGTGTGGACAGTCGCTCCTCCTCACGGCGCCATACCCGCTCCCTGCCCCCCGCCCCCTCCACCTTTCACCCTCCGCCCGCCGTCTCCGCCCTTTCCTTCTTCTACCCGCTGGGCACGGCAGAGGAGCGCGGGGTGGGAAGCCTCCTGGCACTCCCCCAGCCGCCGCCTGTCTCCCTGCGCCGGGGCGCGGCACTCTTCTCTCCTCCTCTCCCCCCCACCCTCTCCTCCTACTCCTCGCAGGGCACTCCCTTTTCCCCCATGTTGGCGGTGCGTCCGGCGCTCAACGACTTTGCCAGGAAGGTGGAGGGCTTCTGGATCCTGCGGGAGCTGCAGAGCTGGCTGTGGCGCTCAGCCAAGGACTTCAACCGCCTCAAGAAGAGACTGCGGGGTTGAGAGACACTGACACTCACTGGACAGAGAGAGAGAGAGACAGAGAGAGAGACAGAGAGAGAGAGAGAAAGAGAGAGAGTGAGATAGAGGAAGAGAACCATACAACTACACATACAGCAATCAAGATAAAATGTGCTGTTTGTTAAAGCAATGTTTATATCAAAAAAGTATATTTCAAGATGTATAATTTACAAGATGTATACAGTACATCAGCATGCATGATGGTGCCATAGACAGACGCAAAGTAGAAAAAAAGTGTAAAATATATGTATGAGACCCACACACACACACACAGAGTCACACACAAACACACATTTGCACGCATGCACTGCATGCATACACACACTCAAAAAGACACTTGGCTGGAGTCACACACACACAGACACACAGACACTTTTTAACACATTCATACACAAAGAGATATAAACACAGCATCGGAGACATTCATTCATGACGCCGATGCTATTGATGGCGGAATACGTGAATGAGGAGCTATTTGGCGGCGCACCAGCAGCACTAATGGAACATAACACACACAAAGCCAGACCATTACCACACTGCTGCCAGGCCTGGCCACTAATGCACATAGTAGCTTATTGAGCAGAAGGAATGGACCAACAGTAACACCACTGGAGGTGGCCGGGCGCACACATACTCACACACACACACACAGACCAGACAAACAATCACACCAATATCCAAACCCCCCAGTGACCGTGAGTGTCGGGTGAAACACACAGTGCGGCCATTGACTCAAGGAACTGATTCAGTGTCAACCGCAGTCCGCAACCACGCCCCCTTCTTCTTTTATTACCCCCTCCCCCATTCCGACACTGAAAATGAATGTTTGCTGATTCATGAACTGAATGGTGGGTGGGGGGGGGGAATGAATGAAGAAAAAAGAAAATGATGGGAAAAGCAGAATGGACTGGGGGAGGGGTTGGGTGATGCCAGGCGGAAGACGGGAAGAGAGGAAGGGTGAGCGAAGACATGAGTCAGCAGGTGAAGAAGAGGAGAAGAAGAGACATGATGAGATGGGAGGAAGAGAAGGACGGATGTGTGTGTGAGGAGGGGTGGCTTAGTCATTAGAAATTACCAGCAGATTTACTGCCACACTACAGCCCTACACATGCAGACCGTGTTGAGAGAAAGTCAAACACACACACCAAAACTCTGACACACACACACACACAGCATAAGTGAACAATTCACAGTATTTCAGGCCCACAAAATGCAGTGTTGTTCTGGTAAAACTAAATAACTTGCTTTGAGATGACAAATGACATATTGCTCATTCGCTTGCTCAATTCATCCTCTAGGAAAGGACATTATTCCTGTGTGAGTTCTTTACATTCAAATATAGATTTAAGATTTCAATGGGTAATCATTTTAACATGAAAAACTATATTAACCGTTTTTTTTCTGTATATTTTTTACTTCAAATCCTTCAAAGGTTATGAATCAGAACTGTTAAATATTTATTGAACCAGATGTTAATTTATTTTGTGACTTTTTTTATTCCATTGTGAAAAAAGTGTATCATAAGACAGGAAGAGAATAAATGCAAGCTTTTGTACTACTGTAAGTACCGTGTTATTGGTCTTTGGGGTCGAGATGAGAGAAACAGAATGAGAGAGAGAGAAAAAGAGAGAAAAGAAGACAGATATAGAGAGAGAAGTTTGAGTTTGAGTTGTTTGTGATGGTTTGATTTTATAGGGATGGTTTTTGGGGTGAGTGATAAAATGGGGAGATTTTGGGGTCAGGGTAGTTTGTCTCGAAACAATGGCCGACTTTTTTCAATCATTACAACAGAGAAGAGAGGACACAAGGCTAGAGCCAGCCAGAGATTTTATATGTCTGTGAAAAAGTTTACAATCCTTCAGCTTTCCTCACTCTGCTCCCTTCCTTTACACACACACACAGACACACACAGACACACATGTACACACACACACACACACACATGTACACACACACACACGTACACACACACACACACACGCACACACACAGAGGAATCCCTCCAGCATTCTTACTCTCATCTCTTCTCAGCACACATGATGTCTGTCCCAAATCCACACACACACAGATACACACACACATTCACACACATACAAACACAAACACACATGCATATACTGCACGCACACACACACACATTGGACTAACTGCTCCTGTCATCGGCTGTTTAATACTCCTCTCTGTATTTCTCTCTCATTTTAGTTGCGTGTTTACTTTCTCACACCCTGGTACTTGTCTGTCTCGATCTACGTTCACACCTGTTGCCTTTCAGTCTAAAGCTGCATTTTGTTTGGATCTCTCCCTTCTTTTCTCTCTCCCCCCTCCCCCCTACCCCGCACCTGCTTGTGGGTGCCCCGGACCCGGGGCCCGGAGGGGAGATATTACCAGATCAATGAGGATCCGCCTCCACTGACCTGCGAGCTACACACCTGCACACAACCACAGACCCAGCCCAGCCTAACGCCCACACACACACACACAAACACACACACTTTCTTTATTTCTTTTTTCCATTTATTATATAAATACACATGCAAACACAAACTATATGTATATGTATACATGTATGTTCTAAAATAAAATTGAGGTTTTCTATATAAATGCAAATTTTATTAATTCATATTATATTACGAATAATAACTCATTATGATTACGATAATGAATCATTATGATTGTATATTAATATATGAATAATATATTCTGCATTATTATTGCATTATTATTATTATTGCATTAGTATTGTAAGTACAATGTGTTATAAACGTTGTATGCTGTATATGTTATTATATTTGGAAGCAGAGGCCATCAACAATACATTGAAACCGTGATGAAGGAATCTTGGATACTTTGGGAGGTGACATCAGCAGGAGTAATGCCGGTCAGAGCAGTCACTCCACATGACAGAGAAAGATTTACATGCACCCTCCCACACATGCACACGCACACACACACACACACACACACACACACACACACACACAGTCTGAGGTCATCCTTGACTTGCGACGTCTGGGGACTCCCATACTCTGACAAAGACTGCCTTGTCTGCAGTGTGTGTGTGTGTGTATACAGTAGGCTATATGCTGATGTGTGTTTAAAGGTATGTGTCTGTGACGGGTTGGTGTGTGTCTCAATACAGTGTGTGTTGCCTCTTTAGAGTGTGTGTGTATGGGGTCTGTCAAGCGTTGCCCACGTGTGTGACTCACCACCACCACCACGGATTTGTCAGAGGTGTGTCGCAACATGGCATGCCACGTGGAGCTATCTCTCTCCCTGTACACACACACACACACACACACACAGTGTCCTCCCTTCCAGATCCTGTTTTGATGCCTTCCTCACGCGAGGCCACACATGTACGTCATGACATTTGAAGTTGTTAGCTCAACGTGGGGCCCACTTCGCAGGTGTTTCTTTGTTAAATAGCTGTTGCTAAATGCTGCGCGCCATCGTTCTCTCCTTCTCTCCCCTCAGGCCTCACTGTCCCACCCGACTCCCCTCCCTGCTCTTGATCCAAACACACGTCTCGCTGAAGGATTGTCCATATGACTGTCAAGACTGGGAAATAATTGGAAATTAATGGCCTTTTGAGGGAGGAGGGGGAGGAAGTGTGTGGGGGAGGATGATGGAGGAGGACAGAGCCCCCCCCCACCTCACCCCCCAGCTGCCAAGCTTTTCTCCATGTGTACGCACTGATGTTATTTGCTAGAAGAGCCCTCCACATGTGTTTGTGTGTCCTCTGCTGACTGACCGTTGCGTCCATCTGACCCTCGTCTCGTCCGACAGAGTGAGCGCACCGGCGGCTGTTTGTGCCATTCCAACTCAGCAATATCCGCCCGTGAGATTCTCCTCTGTTTTTGTTTTGTCCAGATCACAATCAGACCATTTCATGCTCTGCTCAAATTCCCCCGCTGACCCCAGCATTCTCTCCCTCTCTTGTACTCTCTCCTCTGCTCTGTCCATACTCTCCCTCTCTTGTACTCTCTCCTCTGCTCTGTCCATACTCTCCCTCTCTTGTACTCTCTCCTCTGCTCTGTCCATACGCTCCCTCTCTTGGATCTCTCCTCAGCTTGGTCCATTTCTATTCTTCTCCCCTCCCTCCCTCACGCCTTCTGTTCTGCTCACCTGCAGCACATAAAAATTCCTCCTTTCCCATCTCCAGAGGATTGGGGAGACGCTCTGAGATTTACTGCATTCCAGCTCTCTGTCTCTCTCTCTCTCTGTCTCTGTCTCTCTCTCTCTCTCTCACTGTCTGTCTGTCTCTTTCTTTCTCTCTGTCTGTCTCTCTGTCTTTCTCTCTCTCTCTATTTCTGTCCCCCTATCTCTTCCTCTCTCTCTCTCCCTTCCTCTTCCTCTCTCTCTCTCTCTTTCTCTCTCCCCCTCCCCCTCTCTCTCTCTCTCTCTCTCTCTCTCTCTCTCTCTCTCTCTGAGCGGATGTGTTGGTGAGAGGTGCTTGAGTGAATGGAAGGTGAGCGAGTTAATCAAACTTTCTAAACTATATTTTTCTTTAATGTTGAACTTTGTTATGTATTCAACATTAGTATATTGGTGGTTTTGGTTTACTGGGAGTAAACAGGCTTTTGTTTCCACCACTTTGCCGGCTGGCAGCAATGGCCGTAGATTTAAATTGTAAGGAAACACAATGTTAAGTGTTGGGTGAGGTGATTGGCCACAGCTACATTAAGTCTGCCGTGCAAGGATGAGCACGGGGGTCATTTTCATTGATAGGATAGAGCTGGTCAATGCGCTGGGAGAAAAGGGCATTGTGGTGAAGGAAACGTTGGTCCCCGTAATTCCCCTCACTCAAGAGTTGCGGCATGGGAAGATTGTCTCACCAATTAACAAAGTCTTGTCTCAAATCTTCCCTATTGAAGCATTTTGTGTCACACAGGAAACAGGTTTACATGATTCTAAACAATAGACACCAGGACCTAGAGATTGCATTTCATGTAAAGGGTGAGGATTTCGAATATACATTGTTTGCAACAACAAACACAATTAAATGTTTTGGCTGTCGGGAAGAGGGGCATGTCGCCAGGGCCTGTCCAGGGAAAGGGAAGGATACTGGGGAGTTGACCAGCAGAGGCAACATGTCTGCTTGTCTGGGCAGCAACACAGGGCAAACAGACAGTAATGTGGAAAACCAAGTGGAAGAGGGTGAACAGGTGAGGAAGAAGGGTGAACAGTGAAAGAAGCAGAGAAAGGGAAAGAAGGTAGACAGATGGAAGAGGTAGATGGGCAGGGACAAGTGAAGGATGCAGAGACACAGGTGAAAGAGACAGATACAGAGGAGGTCAAGGACACGGACAGACAGACTGAAGAGGTAAACAGACAGGTGTAGGAGGAGTCAGGCAGACAGGTGGAGGAGACACACAGGCAAGTGGAGGAGACAGAGACACAGGCGGTGGAGGAGGGAGATAGATAGGTGGAGGAAGCGGATAGACAGGTGGTGGAGGAGACAGATAGACAGGTAAAGGAGACAGAGAGGTGGTGGAAGACAGGTAGACAAGGAGAACAAGGTCAGGAGGAAGACATTGGGCTACCTAATGAGGAGAGAGCTACAAAGTTAGCAATAGGTTTTAAAAGAAAAAACTAAAGCGATGAGGGTAAAGCAAATAGATGTGCTCTTCCTTCAAGAGACACTTCCTTTAAGAGACACACAGTGACAGTGACAGTCAAACTACGCTGACTAGAGCAGAGAATGGGAAGGGCAGGTCATCCTAAGCCACAGCACCACCTCTAGTGGTGGGGTAGAAGTGTAGTTCTCTAGGAGCTTTTCCCCCTTCACTGATAAAACAGGTGATTGAAGGAAGGCTTGTTATTGTGACAGCTAAGTTTGATAAGTGTAACATGGTGTTCATGAACATATATACACCACCAAGAAGGACAGACAGAAAAGTGTTTTTAGATAATAATAATAATAATAATAATAATAATAATAATAATAATAATAATAATACATTTTATTTGTATTGCACTTTACATTTAAGAAAAACTCAAAGTGCTACAGATTAAAAAGCATGAAAGTGCTAAAAACTAAGTATAAAACATGAAAAATAAAAATCTAGCAGAAGGCTCTGGAAAAAGGGTAGGTTTTTAGGCCTCGTTTAAAAGCATCTAGTCTGTGGTGCCCTCAGGTGCCCTCAGGGAGAGCATTCCACAGGCTGGGAGCGGCTGAGCAGAATGCCCGATCCCCCATGGTGCGAAGCTTGGTCCTGGGGGGTTTGAGGAGGTTGGTAATTGCAGAGCGGAGGGTACGAGAGGAGGTCTGAGGGGTAAGGAGTTCCTTGAGGTAGCGGGGGGCATTTTCATGTATGCACTGGTGGGTGAGGAGGGAGACCAGTGAAGTGATTTGAGGATGGGGGTGATGTGATCATATTTGCGCACCCTCATCAGGATCCTAGCAGCGCTGTTTTGGACATACTGGAGTTTCCGGAGGCTGTTACTAGGATCCCGATGCATTACAGTAATCGAGCCTGGAGGAGACAAAGGTGTGGACGAGCTTCTCTGCATCTGCCAGGGTGAGTGTGGGACGAGTTTGGCGATGTTCCTGAGGTGGTAGAAGGACGTTTTACACAGGTGTTTGATGTGAGTCTCGAAGGTGAGGCTAGGGTCCATTCTAACACCCAGGTTGGTGACTGATGTGGAGAGGGGGATGTTCTGGCCAGAGAAGGTGATGCTGGTGATGGTGGATGATCTGGTGTGGTGTGCCGACTAGGATGGCTTCAGTCTTGGAGCTGTTCAGCTGTAGGAAGTTGAGCTTCATCCACGCCTCTCTAGATAGGGTCATCCATCCATCCATCCATTCACATCCGCTTATCCGGGCCGGCTCGCGGTGGCAGCCGGCTAAGCAGGGCCCCCCAGGCTTCCTTCTCCCCAGCCACACTCTCTATTTCTCTATATCCTTAGGCTTTCCCAGGCCAGATGAGATATATAATCCCTCCAGCGGGTTCTGGGTCTGCCCCGGGGTTTCCTACCAGTTGGACATGCCCGGAAAACCTCTAAGGGTGGCATCCTAATCAGATGCCCGAACCACCTCAGCTGACTCCTTGCGGAGGAGCAGCGGCTCTACTTCGAGCTCCCTCCGGATGTCTGAGCTCCTCACCCTATCTCTAAGGCTGAGCCCAGCCACCCTGCGGAGGAAAATCATTTAGGCCGCTTGTATCCGCGATCTCATTCTTTCGGTCACTACCCAAAACTTGTGACCATAGGTGAGGGTTGGAAAATAGATGGACCTGTAAATTGAGAGCTTCGCCTTCTGGCTCAGCTCCCTCTTCACCACAACGGACCGGTACAGCGCCCGCATTACTGCAGACGCTGCACCAATTCGTCTATCCATCTCCCGCTCCATTTTGCCCTCACTTGTGAACAAAACCCTGAGATACTTGAACTCCTTCGATTGAGGCAGCAACTCCCTCCCAACTCGGAGGGAACATTCCACCGTTTTCCGGCAGAGAACCATGGCCTCAGACTTGGAGGTGCTGACTCTCATCCTGTCCGCTTCATACTCAGCTGCAAAGCGCCCCAGTGCATGCTGGAGGTAACCCTAACCCTAACCCTAACCCATGATGTAGCCAACACAACCACATCGTCTGCAAAGAGCAGAGATGCAATTATGAGGTCCCCAAACCGGACACTCTCTTCACCTCAGCTGCGCCTTGAGATTCTGTCCATGAAGATCACGAACAGAATCGGTGACAAGGGACAACCATGGCGGAGTCAAACACCCACTGAGAACGTGCTTGACTTTGTGCCGATAATACGGACGCAGCTCGCACTTTGTTTGTACATGGACCGAATGGTATGTACCAACGGCCCCGGTACCCTATACTCCTGCAGTATGCCCCACAGGATTCCCCAGGGGACATGGTCATACGCCTTCTCCAGGTCCACAAAGCACATGTAGACTGAATGGGCAAAGTCCCATGCCCCCCCCCCAACAACCCTGCGAGGGTAAAGAGCTGGTCCACTGTCCCACGGCCAGGACGGAATCTGCATTGTTCCTCCTGAAGCTGAGGTTGGACAAGCGGCTGGAGCCTCCTTTCCAGCACCCTGGAATAAACTTCCCCCGAGTCTTCAGACTCTGCCTCTTCCACAGAGGATGTGCTGGTCGGGTTCAGGAGTTCCTCAAAGTGTTCTTTCCACCGCCCAATGATATCCTCAGTCTGGGTCAGCAGTTCTCCTCCCCGACTGAGCACATCCTGAGCCAAGCTCTGCTTTCCCTTCCTGAGTCGCCGGGCGGTTTGCCAGAAGTTCCTTGAGGCCAACCGAAAGTCCTTCTCCATGTCCTCCCCGAACTCCTCCCACACCCGGTTTTTTGCTTCAGCAACCGCTGAAGCCGTGGTCCTTCTGACCTTCCAGTACCTGTCTGCTGTTTTAGGAGACCCCTGGGCCAACCAGGCCCGAAAGGCCTCCTTCTTCAGCCTGACGGCTTTCCTCACCGCTGGTGTCCACCAACGTATCCCCACACCCGCCTGGCGCCTCACACCCTGGGCAACTCCGGAAAAGGAGAGGGTCCAGCCCCTCTCCAGGAGTTGCTCCAGAACCGGCGCTGTGCGTGGAGGTGAGCCCAACTATATCTAGTTGGTACCGCTCCACCTCCCGCACTAGCTCCGGCTCCTTCTCCGCCAGTGAGGTGACATTCCACGTCCCCAGAACCAGACGGCGATGCCAGGGATCCGCACGCCCAGGACCCTGCCTTTGCCTACCGCCCGGTGTACAATGCACCCGACCCCAATGACTCTCCCTGCAGGTGGTGAGCCCACAGGGAGGCGACTCCATGTCATTCTTTCGGGCTTGGCCCGGCCGGGCCCCCTGGATCCAGGCCCTGCCACCAGATGCTCGCCGATGAGCTCCCCTCCCAGGTCTGGCTCCAGAAGGGGGCCCCAGTTCCATCCTAAATAAGTGTGTGTCTGAGGACTTTGTATTCTTGGGGGGATTCTAACTGAACCCAAAGTGATCTTTTAGACAGGAAACATTTAGAGCCTCATTCAGCCTCCCAAAGAAGTCTGATCCAGCTGGTGGAGACAAACAGCCTGGTGGATGTGTGGAGGAGGCTGCATAGAGAGGACGGACAGTACACTTGGTCACATGTAAGGGACAATGTGGTTTCCTTAGCCAGACCTTTTACTGTTTTAAACATAATTTTAACAATTTTAATTGGTGTAACACTGATACCAGTTGGTTTTACAGATCATGCTTTAGTTTTATGTAATGTTATTTAAGGACATCCATCCCAGAAGTGCCTATTAGCACTTCAACAGCTCACTGCTGCATGACAGAAAATGTGGTGCTCATTGAGACAGTGGTGGGACTGCAGCAAGTTGGAGATAAAGCAGTGGTGAAACCAGCACACTCTCAATCTCACAAGGAACATCACTAGAGAGTGAGATAGTGGAACTTCAGGGTCTGACCGACTCCACAGGAAATCGAGAGCATATTGAAGCCCTCAATGCAAAAAAAGTAACCCTTGGCCTGCTAGGCACTATAGGGCCTCAGCCATTCAAAATTGTTCTCCAGTATCCTTCACTCACTAACCTTTTCAGACCACGTGTGACCGCCCAATCTTTGGTCTACTACTATGAGGAAAAATCACAGTCAACACTCTGTTAGATTATGCACTAGGAAGTCTCTACCAGGTGGGAGTCTCTACCAGGGCGCAGTCCCTCCCGGGCCTCTGCTCAGGCGCACTCTCTACTAGGGGATCCTGGGGGCTCCCAGGCTCCTCCCAGGGAGGAGACATGCATGCATACAGGCATTAAAATGCTCTCCGCTCGTCAACTCGTAAGCCCAACCAACTAGTCCGGAACCCTCTTGGTCCTCGTCCGAGTCCGGGTCCTTCAGTCTAGGTCTGGCACCTGTCATCCTGCCGGCCGGATGCTTCTGCTCGGTTATGCTTTTTTGTCGTGGTAAATTCTCGGTTATTAGACAAGAGAAGCTAAGTCTGAGGGCGAAGTACCCCATTTCACTTTTGACGCTATCAGCCGTGCTGTAGTGCAAAGATTCCATAGGTCAGTCTAGAATAACCTACGTAAGCGGTCGACTCCCTGTGAACCACGCAGCTATTGTTTTGAGAGGATAAAGCGCGATCGATTCCCCTTTAATTCCCAATATCGACGGACCGTCACAAATGCCACAAAGACGCTTCACCACCGAGATCCAGACACCAGGACCGTCAACCCGCCGTTCCGTCGAAATCGACATAGTTCTTTGGGCAAGACTGACCATCTCCAGATTGCTACACCCGCGATCGCCAGGCAAGGCAGACCAGAGGGCCTTCACCACGCAACTCTGACAATCTCAAAGCAGTTTGTTGGGAAAGAACGAGCCACCTCTCGATCGCTACACATACGATCTCCAGTGAGGTAGATATCTGGGCAGAGTTAGGTAGACCTGTGTTGTATGATTGTATGCTTAAACTGTTTATTGATATTGTCGGACAATATTGGAAACACATTTTGCCTCCTTCCCTTATGTTTTGTCACAGTCTCTTTGTGACACACACACACACACACTTCAGGTTGTGCATTGCTTATTTTATTTGAGGGATGCTTTATGCCATTTGCCAACTTGAATTTAAATAAACATTGTTATATTATCTAGCTGTGGTTTTTCCTTGAATATTGTGTTGAAGCCAGCCTCTGTCATGTAAAGAACCCTGATTTCAGGGTCGTGCCCTGTTATTTTTAATCCAGATGAATACCTTTTTTTTTTTATATTGAATAATTTTCTTTGATTATTATTAATTATAAGCTAATAACCGACCGTAGGACCTACAGCACAAAGGCCCAAGGCGCTGTAGCTCCTACGGTTATTAGCTTCTAATAATGAAATATCAACGATATTTATTATTATTAAAATAAATAAATGTATGAATCAGATTAATAACAGCGGGGCACCACCCAGAGATCCGGGACCAATAAGCGGATAGTGGATTAAGTCTCATCATAATATACTGAACTAAACTGGGACTATGATTAATAATTAATTGATAATTGCAATCCAAGTTACCATTCATAGTTAACATCAATTGTCGTAGATTTAAAAAAATGCCCGTAGTCGGGCCACTGAACTAGAGGCGGGCCAGGCCACTGAACTAGAGGCGGGTCACTGAACTAGAGGCGGGCCAGGCCACTGAACTAGAGGCGGGTCACTGAACTAGAGGCGGGCCAGGCCACTGAACTAGAGGCGGGCCAGGCCACTGAACTAGAGGCGGGCCACTGAACTAGAGGCGGGCCAGGCCACTGAACTAGAGGCGGGCCAGGCCACTGAACTAAAGGCGGGCCACTGAACTAGAGGCGGGCCAGGCCACTGAACTCGAGGTGGTCCAGGCCACTGAACTAGAGGCGGGCCACTGAACTAGAGGTGGGCCAGGCCACTGAACTAGAGGCGGGCCACTGAACTCGAGGTGGTCCAGGCCACTGAACTAGAGGCGGGCCAGGCCACTGAACTAGAGGCGAGACAGGCCACTGAACTAGAGGCGGGCCAGGCCACTGAACTCGAGGCGGGCCAGGCCACTGAACTAGAGGCGAGACAGGCCACTGAACTAGAGGCGGGCCAGGCCACTGAACTCGAGGCGGGCCAGGCCAGTGCCTAGTTGCGGCGGCGCAATATTTCAATGACGTGGCTGTCGTAACACTGCCGCTTGAGCAGGGGGTGGGAAAAAATCACCAGAATGCAGGACATTTCTTTGCAACAAACATTTTCTTCCATCGATGTCGTTTGACCTGAATATAATTTTTCATTAGAAAATAAAACCTCATCTGTGGATCATCTGTGTGTCATTCAAGCAGCAGAATACTTACTCGCTCGTATTCTGTGTGCGTGCGCGCGAGAGAGACAGAGAGAGAGAGACAGAGAGAGAGAGATAAATGGAGAGAGAGCGCACTGCTTACATGGCTTCAGCTGCTCGGTCATGTGCGAACATTACAAGTTCGTACATACCGTTATGCATGCATGTTTAATGCAGTTGTGAAGTATTCTACACAATATTTATTGGAAACACTTTTATTGGAAATACTAATATTTTGAACATTACATGTCATAATTTCAGGATCCCCCGGGACTGGGGTGGCCTGACTGGGACTATATTTCCCGGCCTGAATGAGGTTCCCAGTCCGACCCTAAATTATACAATAGTTGTACACTTGAATGTCTGCTTGCAATTATTTTTCCTAGACTTCTGCCTTCAGAGCTAGTAATTAATTAAGTTAGTTAATTAAACCAATAATAATCAAATGCAGAGGCAATTAAGTAATATGATGAAGAGTAGATATATTTATATAGTCTTACAGTTACAACCGTCTCATCATGCTGATGAGGCCCGGGATGAAATTGAGTTTGACACCCCTGCAGTAACATATCTAACTCTGCCCAAATATCAGCCTGACGTGACACCACGTGTGTAGCGATCAGAAGGCGGTTCAGTCTTTTCCAATGAACTGTGTCGAGCGAGTCCAGCAGGGTTGCCATTGTTGTTTACGTCGCAGTGCATTCTGGGTAGTGACATCATATGGTTGCACCAGTCTTGGTCCTGTTCTCTTGACCGCGAGATAAACATGTCTTCTGTTCAGCCTTTGAACCTGAGTGCAGGGGGACAACATAGAAGACGTTATTCAAATTGAAGACGATCAGAGAGGTGAGGAGGCAAGAGTGGGGCAAAATTGATGGTCAAGTCAAGTCAAGTAAATTTGAGTTCTAAAGCACATTTAAAAACAACGCAAGTTGACCAGAGTGCTGTACAATCAGAGCAGGCATGTAAAATCACAATAAAATCACAATAAATAGGCTACACAATAACGGCACTAAAAACAAGCAGATATGTAGGTGTCAATATAGACTAAACATACGAATCAACAAATCAAACAAACAACAGACATAAATCAAATAAAACCACATCCGGAAAGAATAAAAGTGTGTTTTCAGTTTGGACTTAAAGGAGTCAATGGAGGGGGCGGATCTAATAGAAAGGGGGATGCTATTCCATAGTCTAGGGGCTGCAACAGCAAAGGCTCGGTCACCCCTAAGCTTAAGGTTTGATCTTGGGACAACCAAGAGCCCTAAGTTGGCTGACCTGAGGGACCTGGAGTTGGAGTAGGGGGTTAAAAGATCTGAGATATAAGATGGGCCTGTCCATTCAAGGCTTTAAAAACACCTTGGAGGACCTTGAGGTCTATTCTAAACTGCACTGGTCTGAGCAGTTCTGGTGGGCCACCCTGGAGGAAGACCCCCAAGAGTTTGTGAATGCTTGCCCCACCTGCAATCAGCATAAACCTTCCCATCAGGTTCCCGTCGGTCTCCATCTGCCTGTCCCCGTGCCTCATCATCCCTGGTCCCACATCTCACAGGATTTTGTTACTGGTCTCCCTCCATCTGATGGCGACACGGTCATACTTACCAGAGTGGATTGTTTCAGTAAAATGGCACACTCCGTGCACCAGCCAAAACTCCCCTCAGCGAAAGAAACAGCACAGACGATCCTTGTCCATCTCCTGTGTTTGGGGTGTGTGCGGTGGGGGACCCAAACGCAAGACCCAGACTCAGAGTTTATGCAATAGGGGGTGTTTAAGCCAGCGGGACGGGTGGTGAGCGCGGCAGGCAGATGCAGGGGCCGGCAGGCAGGTAGGCAGATAGAGGAGCCGGTAGACAGGTAGGCAGAGGCCGCTGCAGTCCACCTGGGACCAGTATCGGGGATGGCTGCAACCCAGCAGCGGGAATCGGGAACGGGACCGGGGATGACTGCGACCCAGCAGCAGGAACCGGCAGGGGTGCTGCGGTCCAGCCAGGACCGGGACCAGGGATGGCTGTGACCCAGCAGCAGGAACCGGCAGGGGCTTCTGCTGTCCAGCCGGGACCGGGGCCAGGGATGGCTGCGACGTAGCAGCAGGAACCGGCAGGGGCTGTTGTGGTCCACCCGGGACCAGGACCTGGGATGGCTGCGACCTAGCAGCAGGAACCGGCAGGGGCTGCTGTGGTCCAGCCGGGACCGGGACCCGGGATGACTGCGACCCAGCAGCAGGAACCGGCAGGGGCTGCTGCGGTCCAGCTGGGACCGGGACCCGGGACCCAGGATGGCTGCGACCTGGCAGCAGGAACCGGCAGGGACTGCTGCGGTCCAGCCGGGACCGGGGCCAGGGAGGACTGCAACCTAGCAGCAGGAACCGGCAGGGGCTGCTGCGATCCAGCCGGGACCGGGACCCGGGATGGCTGCGACCTAGCAGCAGGAACCGTCAGGGACTGCTGCGGTCCAGCCGGGACCAGGACCAGGGACGGCTGCGACCTAGCAGCAGGAACCGGCAGGGACTTGTTACGGCTCGGCCGTCCTCGCCTCCACGCCCGCTCCTCTCGTCTCCCGCTACGTGCCCTGCATGCTCCCCTACAAAGGCCTGGCCGGCACGCCACTCGACGCCAGATCGTCCCCTAAAACTACAGGTGGTAATGTATACGCCAAATACACCATCCTATAGTAGTTGTGCTAGCCGACTCAACGTTACGCCATGGTTGCGCTCGGCTCTTGTTACTCTCACCCCGTTTTTCTCACCCCTCCAGAATCCCGGACCCTCCTGCCGTGTTCAATCCACCCCGGATCCCCGTTTATTTATGTGGAAAGATTATGTTGGATTAAACCGCCTGTTGGGCTTGAACTTTATTCTACGCCTCCTCCTTTGCTGTGCGCCTGGGTCTCACCTCAACCCCCACCTAAGAGTACAATCTGGCCACTCGTAGACCCAGCCAGCATGGAAGGCACCCCATTTCCCCTCGGGGCACAGCTCCAAACCCAGGGTAGGAGGTTGGAGGACCTCACCCGCCTACACGCGGAGGCAGCCGAGGCCGTCGCAGTCATCCGTCGGGAGCTCCGGGGACTCGCCGACGCCCAGAGGGCCCAGACCGAGCAGCTGACGAGCCTCGCCACACTGGTCCACGCCCTCACGGTCCAGGTTTCACCTCCCCCCCAGGACGGTGCGGCGGTTGTGGCTCCCGCGCCGAGGGCGTTCCCTGACCGGGAACCCCACCTTACCACCCCGGCTCCCTATGATGGGACATTCGCCCTCTGCCGGGAGTTCCTGATGCAGTGCGAGTACGTGTTCGAGCTACAACCCAGCATGTATTCCACTGCAGCCGCCCGCATCGCCTACATGGCGAACCTCACCACGGGAAGAGCTCGTCGGTGGGTCATGGCAGGACGCGAGGGCACGGCCGCGTATATGCAGGAGTACCGGGCGTTCGTGGCGGAGTTCAAAGCCATCTTCGACCACGGACAAGACACGGCCACGGCCCTCTCCGCGCTCCAGCAGGAGGCGAGTTCAGTGGCGGACACGTGGTGCACGTGGAACGAGCCTGCGCTGTATATCGCGTTCCGTCGCGGTCTGGGGGAGGACATGAAGGACGCGCTGTCCGGGAGGGAGAGTCCCGGCACCCTGGACCTTCTCATCTCCCAGGCCATCCGCCTCGATGAGCGTGCCCGGGAACGAGAGCAGGAGAGAGCGCACCACCCCGGGACGCCAAGGGGAGGAGAGACGGTCGCACAGGGGTACCAGGTGAGTCGCCTCATTAAAGATCCCATGCCACACCTATTTAATTCATTTTTTTATAATCATTAATGTCCTTTGATCGATTTTGTAACATTATTTGTGTTGGAAATGTCTTGGATGGCTTATTTCAAGCTATTCTAGCATGTCTGAAAAGCCTGGTAGAAAAGACGACTGCTTTTCTCATGAATATTTAATGTATTAATGAGCTTTGCTCTGATTGGATCGCTGTTCTTATGAATATTCAATATTTAAATGTTGCTTTGCTCTGATTGGTTCAGCTGTGGACGACAAAGCAGCTGTCAACATGCTTACCGTGCCACAGCACATCATCGTCTTCGAAATACGCCAAAAACAGTGCTAATCTGGTTCCATAGTGTTTTGGTATTTCTCCAAATATAAATTGCAACCATTTCTCCCTCAGAAATGGTTGAATTTCTGTGGGTGGTTACGAACCAACCAAGTGGGCAGGACCATGAATCCCGGTCAACGCTATGTAGCACTGACGGCTTATCCAGATTGGCTAAATTTTTCTGCCTTTTTCCTTTCATTGGCAATTGCATTTCAAACTTACCACAGGTCACAAAGTCATTCTGACCTATGTTATTTAACAAACAATTGGAAAAATGGGATTTTAATTGCATGGGACCTTTAACCCTCTCACCCTGTCTGATGCCACCAGGTTTTCAGCCACCCTCGCCTGGCAGGGACAGAGACTCGCCGTACCGGTCCGGGGCCGACGAGAGCTTCGTGGATCGCCGGTACGCGCAGGAGGCGGGCCTCCCGCTTTCCCCGATGGAGAAGCCTCTCTCTGCCTTCGCCTTGGACGGCCACCCCATGGGCCCCATTACCCACCGGACCCAGCCCCTCACTCTCACGGTGTCAGGGAACCACGTGGAGATCATCCGTCTCTACGTCTTCAAGTCCCCCGACACCCCGCTCATCCTGGGCCGTCCTTGGCTGGAACTCCACATCTCTCACGTCTGCTGGAGAACCGGGCGCATTCTCAGATGGAGTACCACCTGCCACGCCCGTTGCCTCCGGGGTGCCCAGACAACCTTCCGGGCCGAACGCTCCAGTCATACACCTCCCGACCTAGCATCTGTCCCTCCTGAATACCACAATTTAGGAGAGGCATTTAGCAAGGAGCGCGCCCGTTCTCTCCCTCCACACCAGCCCTACGACTGTGCCATAGTCTCTCAGGGCTGGAGAAGGCGGCGATGGACAGCTACCTGCAGGAATGCTTGGCCGAGGGTCTCATCCGACCATCCCAATCCCCGGTGGCAGCGGGGTTCTTCTTCGTGAAGAAGAAGGATGGGGACCTGAGGCCATGCATAGACTACAGGCTGCTGAACAACATCACCATCAAAAACAAATATCCCCTCCCCCTCATGAGTTCCAACTTCGAACCCCTCATCGAGGCGACCATTTTTACAAAGTTGGACCTCCGGAGCGCATACCACCTTGTGCGCATCCGAGAGGGGAATGAGTGGAAGACCGCCTTCAAGACACCCCGGGGGCATTACGAGTATCTCGTGATGCCTTTCGGCCTCACCAACGCCTCCGCCGTCTTTCAGGCGTTGATGAATGACGTGCTCAGGGACATGTTAGATGTATTTGTGGTCCTCTACCTTGACGACATCCTGGTGTTCTCCAGGAGCGCTGAGGAGCACGTCCAGCATGTGCGCATGGTCATCCAGCGTCTCCTGGAGAACCGGTTGTTTCTCAAGGTGGAGAAATGCATCTTCCATTCTCCATCAGTGGAGTTCCTGGGGCTCATTGTGGAGGGAGGACTGATCCGACTAGACGCCCGTAAGATCAGGACAATGGTCGAGTGGCCCCAACCCTCTACCCGTAAGCAGCTAGAGAGCTTGCTCGGGTTTGCCAATTTTTATCGCCGGTTCATCCGTAATTACAGCCGAGTAGCTGCCCCCCTGACGCACCTCACCTCCACGCTGCGTTCCTATCACTGGACGCCAGCGGCCAGCGCCGCCTTCGTGGCACTAAAGGAGTGCTTCACCACTGCCCCGGTCCTCCTCCATCCTGACCCCGCCCGGCAGTTCGTAGTAGAGGTGGATGCTTCGGATACCGGTATCGGCGCTGTTCTCTCCCAGCGGTCAGCGGAGGACCAAAAGTTGCATCTCTGTGCCTTTTTCTCCCGCCGGTTCTCACCGGCTGAGGAGAATTATGACATCGGCAACCGGGAGCTACTGGCGGTGGTGGGGGCATTTGAGGAGTGGCGTCACTGGTTGGAGGGTTCGGAGCACCCCACACTGGTCTGGTCGGACCACAGGAATTTGACGTTCATTCGCACAGCGAGGCGTCTCAATTCCCGCCAGGCACGGAGGGCTCAGTTCCTGGAAAGGTTCGAGTTCACACTCACGTTCCGACCAGGGTCTCGCAATGCTAAGGCGGATGCTCTATCCCGTCTCCACGAACCGGAGCCTGAGCCCATTCTCCCTGCATCGTGCGTCATCGGGTTGGTCACGATGGACATTGAGGGGGTGGTCAAGGAGGCTCAACGCACCCAACCCGACCGAGGCAACGGGCCCCCCCACCGGTTGTTTGTGCCCGACTCGGTCCCGGGTGCTCCAGTGGGGTCATGCGAGCAGGGTGGCATGTCATCCGGGAGTCCACCGCACACAATCCTTCCTGGCCCGGCGGTTCTGGTGGCCGTCCCTGGGAGCTGACGTCCGGGAGTTCATCGCGGCCTGTTCAGTCTGTTCCCACAGCAAGGCTTTTCACCAACCACCAGCTGGACTCCTGCGTCGTCTCCCGGTTCCCAACCGTTCATGGTCCCACATCGCCTTGGACTTTGTGACCAGTCTCCCCCTCTCCCGTGGGAACACAGTCATCCTTACAGTGGTCGATCGATTTTCCAAGGCGGTGCATCTGGTGGCACTTCCCAAGCTCCCATCCTTGGCGGAGACGGCTGAACTCCTCAATCAGCACGTTTATTGTCTCTACGGGCTCCCGAGCGATGTGGTGTCGGACCGTGGACCACAGTTCACCTCCCAGGTCTGGCGGGCCTTCTTCAAGGGGATTGGCGCTACCATCCGCTTCTCCTCAGGATACCACCCGCAGACGAATGGCCAGGCGGAGCGCGCCAACCAGAGCCTGGAGTCCGCTCTGCGTTGCGTCTCGGCTCTCCACCCCACCTCCTGGAGCGGAGCCCACCTCCGACGGTGTCGCCGGGTGTGGAGGGAGGCCCGCACCGCCCTGCTCCGTGCCAACGAGCGTTCCTGTCGCGGGGCAAATCGCCGTCGCACCCCTGCCCCGGTATACCAGCCTGGCCAGCTGGTATATCTCTCCACGGCTGACCTTCCGCTCCAGGTCTCCTCCAGGAAGTTGGCACCACGCTATGTCGGCCCGTTCAGGATTGACCACGTCTTGAACCCGGCGACGGTGCTTCTCAGGCTCCCCGCCTCCCTGCGGGTCCACCCGGTGTTTCATGTCTCCAGGATTACGTAGTTGGATCTCCGTAGTATGGACCCGTCGCTCCTCCGGGACTTCTACCGGGATCATCCTGACGCTCCCGGCCGGTCGCCAGGTGGCTCCCCTCGGGGAGGGGGGGGCAGTCCTGTTACGGCTCGGCCGTCCTCGCCTCCACGCCCGCTCCTCTCGCCTCCCGCTACACACCCTGCACGCTCCCCTGCGCGCCGCCGTGGTCCGGGCATACGCCGCTCCTTCTCCCCGGAGATACCCCCCTGCAGCCGGGAGCTCGCGTTCCCCATCCTCCGCTGGCCCTGTCCTCTCGGCAGGCTCCTCCCACCTGTCGGAGTCGGAGGTTCCTGGCACGTCGGCGCAGGCGCCACGGTGGAGCGGCGCTGACGCGGCACCCAGCGCGAGTTCCCGCACCGGGGTCCCATTACCAATCACCGCACCTGCTCCGGATCGGCAATCACCGCCCGCACTACAAAGGCCTGGCCGGCGCGCCACTCGGCGCCAGATCGTCCCCTAAAACTACAGGTGGTAATGTATACGCCAAATACACCATCCTATAATAGTTGTGCTAGCCGACTCAACGTTACGCCGTGGTTGCGCTCGGCTCTTGTTACTCAGGGATGGCTGCGACCTGGCAGCAGGAACCGGCAGGGGCTGCTGCGGTCCAGCTGGGACCGGGACCCGGGATGGCTGCGATTTGGCAGCAGGAACCGGCAGGGGCTGCTGCGGTCCAGCCGGGACCGGGACCAGGGATGGCTGCGACCTAGCAGCAGGAAGCGGCAGGGGCTGCTGTGGTCCAGCTGGGACCGGGACCAGGGATGGCTGCGACCTAGCAGCAGGAAGCGGCAGGGGCTGCTGTGGTCCAGCTGGGACCGGGACCAGGGATGGCTGCGACCTGGCAGAATTGAATTGAATAACAACGTATTATGCCGCATTTTGCACATACAAACACCCTCACAACATGTCCACAGGTAGAAGTTGGAAAATACTTTGTTTACGACTGATTTTATGAGACAATGTTGATGGGTCTCCAGTCCATGGCGATCCATTTAGCGATTGTATTGGTTAATTTAGTTGCCCTGCATGCAGTCTGCTAGAGTAGTCTGACGAACACGGCTTAATCCCGACTGAGTGGCAGTGCTAGTGCTAGCGTTAGCATTAGCATTAGCAAACACGTGCTTTGCCTGGAGATGGTACTTCAGACTCGATGTGCTTCGGTGGAAAGTCCTCTCTGGAATGTACTCTTTGTAAGTCGCTTTGGATAAAAGCGTCTGCCAAATGCCCTAAATGCAAATGTAAATGGAAAGACAGCTTCGCACTACAGTATTTGCACACACCTTTCGTCTTATCTAAAGTTCCATCTGGAAGCTTTTTAAATCAGAATTTTCCATTCAACACGCCGTGGGATATCTCTTCAGTCATCGCGTTATCTGCGTTTGACATGTAATCACACAAAAACAACAGGTGCGTTTGCCATGTAATCACACAAAGAGGTGTAAATCAGGTATAAATCTGCGCATAATCGCGTTAACGTTGGCAGCCCTGATATATACATACACACATACATATACACACATACACATACACATACACACATATATATAGATATATACACACAATATACACATATATACTGTATATGTAAATGTTGACTACAGAAGTATTGGCTGATTATTGAGTATTTGTAATTTTTTGTAAAAGTTTGTGCACTCCACCAGAAATTATTTATCATGGTTCCACCATGATCAGGGTCTTCAGAGGCTGCAACTGCAGGAGCAGGTTGTTTACATCCTAGCAGGAGAGCATACTGCAGACCGTCCACCGCTACCCAGCCTCCTTCTAGCTAATGTCCAGCCTCTGGAAAATAAGTTAGATGATATTCGGGTGAGGATTTGATTCTAACGAGACATAAGGGACTGTAATATTTTTTGCCTGATGGAAACATGGCTGACCCCGCTGGTGCCGGATTGAGTAATTTGATCTTCTCTGTTTTCCGAGCGGACAGGACGGAAGAGTCAGGGAAATCCAAAGGTGGAGGGGTTTGCTTCATGACCAACAGCAAGTGGTGCAACCTTAAGAATATTATCTTTCTCGCTGCTGCTCGCCGAATCTGGAGCATCATTACAGCCGTCTACATCCCGCCACTAGCGGACACCAATGTGGCACTATCGGTCATGAAATGTTTTGAAAGGCTGATTAAGGCAGGGGTCTCCAACAGGTCAGTGTTGTAGCTCCCTACCCGTTTCTGAGTGACTCGCGGAAGAATACAATTTTAAAAATAAAATGAAATAAAGATTCACTGTAAACCTGTTTACATTTCTATCAAATGCACATGTCACCCCCTCCTGACGCAAAATGATTTTTGCGGATGGCACAGTGGTGGTGGCCTGATCTCTGGTAATGATGAGAAGGCCTACCTAGAGGAAGTTTCTAACATAGACAACAGCCTCATGCTGAATGTCTCCAAAACTAATTGTAAAGCTGATTGTGGACTTTAGGAGGACACAACATCAGAGGACTTACACACCACTGGGGATTAATGGTACTGCTGTGGAGAGGGTGAGCAGATTCAGGTACCTGGGAGTCCACATAGCAGAGGATCTGACTTGGACTACACACATTGACACTCTGGTGAGGAAGGCGAAGCAGCGCATCTAACCTCCCGGAGGATCCTTCAGACCTTTTACGCTGGTGCGGTGGAGAGCATTTTGACAGTGAGCATGACTGCCTGGTTTGGCAACAGCTCCTCTCAGGACAGGAGGGCTCTGCAGAGGGTGGTGTGTTCGGCTGAGCGCACTATTGGCACTACACTCCCCACCCTGCAGGACCTGTACTCCAGGACGTATCGAACCAGAGCCTGCAGGATCATGAAGGATCCTCACCACCCCAAAAACAACTTATTCCAACTTTTCCGGTCAGGCAAGCGCCTCCGCAGTCACTGATAGAACAGAGAGACTAAAACTGACTTTCTTTCCGCAGGCCATCAGTGAACTTAGGAAAGGTGGTGGGGAGGCTAGAAAAGTGAAGTAGCGACGACCACAAGTATCACAAGTACAGGGGCAGACTGCTAATCATAAACAACTTGGTCTCTGCCCTTTGGAATAGGCTGGCGTGTGTAGAGCCCCATTCGGGCAAGCTTACAGGCTTACAGGCAAGTTGGTGTATTTTTTCTGGGAGGATCTGGGTCCCATAGAGTGTGCTGTTCCTGCCCAGAGAAGAGGGGTCAAGGCCTGGTCCACCTGGCCAGCAGAGCAGCCACCAGTTTGCAGTTTGCACAGAGGTACCTCACAGGACCCCCAGAGTTAGTTTGGAGAAAATAATAACAATAACAATATTAACCCCCTGTGAACCTCGTGACCCTTACCCCCTCCACACACACACACACACTCCAGGGCGACACCCCGCCAACCCCCACCCCCCCCCACACACACACACACACACACGCACACACAGACACACAAAACCTTCATAATCTCTCAACTCCCCGTGGCACCCACAACCATACATGTACCAACCCCCACCTTCTCCTCTTCCTCCACCCTTCCCTGGGTCACTGCCATGCGATGGAACCTTCCCGATCCGCTTACTGGCTTAGCTGGAGGCACCACACGGTCGGGCGGAGCCATCGCAGTGGCGGTGGTGGTGGGTGTGTCTGTGTGTGTGTGGAGGTGTGTGGGAGTGTCGGGTTGGGAGGGGGAGGTTAGGGTTAGCCTCTGGCATAACGGGACGAGGTTGATTGACGAGCTAATCCAGCGGTCGTCCGTGTGAGCGAGCAAAACCGCGGAGGTGTGCAGGCTTTCATCTGGTTGTCTGTTTGTTAACTTAGTACCTCTAGACACACACCTTTAAACACACCGGGGGCTGCCACCCCGCCTCCAGTCACTGGGGGTTTCTCCACATGTTCTCAAAATCCATTAGGGAGAAAAAAGGCTCTGGCGTCAATTCATGCAATAGATCATGGCCACTCTCTATATGTCTGTGTGTGTGTGTGTGTGTACGTGTGTGTGTGTGTGTACGTGTGTGTGTGTGTGTGTGTGTGTGCGTGCGTGTGTGTGCGTGTGTTTGTATCAGGGCATATGGCATATGTTACTACATAGGTTGTCTTACACATTCACATGCATACAGCTTGTACATCAACGTAAAAGTGTATGTAAATATATGTGGGAATTTTTGCAAAGCCAAGCCTCATGAACATTTTTACAACTTTCTGTGTGACAAACCGTGACAAAGGGAGAGTAAAGAACATTTAGAGAGTGAGAGAGAGAGAGAGAGAAGGGGGGAAGGGAGAGAGAGGAGGGGGAGGAGGGAAGCTCAACGGTAGATGACAGACAGATAATAAGGGAGGCGTTTAGTTGCATCTAATAAGGCAGAAGCATCGATGGCAAGACCAGAGACGAACAGATCGAAAACAGAGGGAGAGGAATTACTGGGGATGAAAGAAGAGAATGAGGTAAACACACGCCACCAAAATAAAAACGTTTCTTCGCCGACACTTTTTTGCTCCGTGAGCCAAGATGTCTTCAGGCCACTCTAGACAAGTGGCCGGGAACATCCCCTTGGCTCTCTCTCCCTCTCTCTCTCTCTAGGGCCTGCAGAGGGTGTAGCTCTTTAATTGTATCGCTCTACTTCTCTCTCTCTTTCTCTCGGGTCTCTCCCTTTCCCTCGCCCGCAGTCTCTCCATGGACTGTGAGGCAGCGAGGATGCAAGGCGGCGAGGATGCAAGGCGGCAAGTATGCAAGGTGAAGAGGATGCAAGGCGGCGAGGATGCAAGGCGGCGAGGATGCAAGGCGACGAGGATGCAAGGCGGCGAGGATGCAAGGCGGGAGAATGCAAGGTGGCGAGGATGCAAGGCGAGGCGAGGCGGCAAAGTGGCGAGGCCGTGAGGACGGGGGACTGATGTGAAAGGTAAATAGAAAGCTTTTAGTCCGTCTGGAGGATGCGAGAAGACAGGAGAGATTAGAGCATAATGGGGGAGTCAGTGACCCCCCCTCAACCATCACCCACCCCACCCACCATCTGGTCTTCATACACACATTCACACATAGGTACTCACATACACACACACACACACTGGCATGTGCAGGCCTTTTATACACATAACGTGACACGTACCTTACATGACACATGCATGTACGCACACATGCACATACACACACACACACACACACACACACATCCATTGCAGTGTTTGTTTCTCTCTCATATCGAAGACATCGTTGGACAGTTTTCCTTCGACTGTGTTGCCTGAGCCTGGGATTAGACCAAAGCAAATATTTTCCCCAAAAAAAGAACAATTTCCTTGGAAACTACACAGGGCATATCTTTTTACAGCTCTCTCAAATGCCTGTTGTGATACCCTGATGCTGTTTTCTTCATTCCGTCTCGCTGTCTGACTTCCCGCTTTATAGTTGGATTCCCTCTTGGTGTCTTTCCATATTACCCCATTAGGAGCAGAGGAGCAGAACCAACTGAAACCAAGGTCTGCGTGGAAACAACTGTAATGCAAGGGGCAAAACTGAGAGACCGAAAGGATATCGAGAGAGAAGGATATAGTGAAAGATTGAGAGAGAGAGAGAGAGAGAGAGAGAGTGAGAGAGAGAGAGTGAGGGGGGGAGAGAGATGGAGTGAGAGAGGAAGAGAGAAGGAGAGAGAATGAGAGAGGGAGAGAGAGGGAGAGAGAGGGAGAGAGAAAGACAGAGAGAGAGAGGGGGAGAGAATGAGGGAGTGAGAGAAAGGGAATCTCAGCCTTCCCAGACAGTTCAATGAGTGGGAATGGATCTGGAAGACGAGAACCATTTTGATGAACCGCGACCTCCACAGCCGCGGTCAAGAAAGGGAATACTAACTTTTCCCTGGCTTGTCCGTGAGGCCACATCGGTGATTGCGAAGACCAAGTCACAGACACATGGATGGATGATATGTCGATGTGAAAAAAAAAAAGGCTCTTGAAAATCTCTCAGAACGTCCAATGTGCATTATCACAATGTGTGTCCTGCACACACACACACACACACACACACACACACACACACACACACACACACACACACACACACACACACACACACACACACACACACACACACACACACACACACACACACACACACACACACATGCAACCAGAGCAATAGTTGTTTACAGTACAAATCCATGCTTTCATATTTGGGGGTTTACCCGGGTGGGGGGGGGGGGGGGTGGGCATTTGCTTGGTACTCTGACGGTCATCTTAGCCTTGAGATAGCATCTGTGTGACAGTCCAGAGATAAATCCTCAACAGAGCATTATGGTACAGGCTTGGTGGGGGGGGGTAAGACAGTGATTAGAATTAGATTTTAGATTTTTTGCACAATGTGCCCTGGCTTGATTGACATATTCTGCAATCAAATCAAAGTGCAGACAGCTGGGACTGATTTTGCACAACTGTTGTGGTTTAGGGGATAGAAGACTGAACGAATGAAGAAGGAAAACACAGAGTATGACAGTAAAAACAGAGAAAGAACTTGAGTCCGGGCGGCGAGGAACTGGCCTTTTCCTCTTTGACGTCACGGTCGCCAAAGCTGGAGCAGGGCTGTTTGGTCTCGGATTAAAAGCCGCTGTTGTTTTGATGAGGAATGACTACAAAGAGCATATTGTCTATATCTTGGTGTTCGTCATTTCATGTTAACGCGTTGTTTTGAGCTAATGGATCTCAATGAGCCTATATTTACTTTTTTCTGATGGGTCTGAATGTGACACATTGGCTAAAATAAGAGGCTGTTGGCATTTGTTATTGGATGTTGTGGAAGTTATATACAGTATAATTATAATAATTAACCAGGTCCAGTATTGGGCCAGTAGCATCTAATAGTCTAACAGTCACAAACCTGTTTTTGCATGCTGACGCATTCAGACAATATAAAGTATTTGGGTAGCTATGTCAATTTGTTTAGTACTCTTTGTCAGCCAGTTTGGTCTTGACTTGACTGTATAATGTTGAGCTTTGATGTGTGACAAAAATGACCTTTTGTTGGTTGACATTTTGAGGGATTGCAGTGGTCTTTGATCGTGATCAGCCTGTATGACTCTGAATTATGAAAACATTGAGGGTCGAGCTTAAGGAGAAAGACCGCAGTTATCCTTTAAATGTACCTAAACCAAAACCTTATGCTGGTTGTTTTAAACCACGTTCAACCAAAACAGCAAGAGTGAGCCAATTAGGTCTTTTCCTCTTGTTAGCTCTGCTTCAACTTTAGTTCAACAGACAGAGCCAACCCACATCCAAGAGCCTGCCTCTCACAGGGGTCAGAGGTTAATGAAAACCAATTAATGTTACTTTGATCCCTGTGCTGATGTCGCAACCCTCCAGGAATCCCCACACCCCTTACCCTAAAGTATTATTTTCCCCTTGAGGTATTTTTAAAACCCACGGCAGAGTGGGACCAATAACGTTTGATTATTGGTATTACTTTTTATTTGATTACAGGCAGGATCTGTCGAGAATGTGCAATAGGAGAAGGAATGGTGAGGAAAAGATGTGTGTGATCAAAGAAACAAAGAAACCATATCTTCCCCTTCCCTGTGTGTGTGCGTGCATGTGTGTGTGGGCATGAATGCATGTGCGTGCATGCCTGTTTGTGTGTGTATGTGTGTTTGCGTGCATGTGTGTGTGTGTGTGTGCGCATGTGCGTTTGTGTGTGTATGTGCATGTGTGTGTGCATTTTTGTCTGTGTGTGCTTGCTTGCATGTCATTAAAGCATGGCTCCCAACTAAGGGAATGAGCTTATCACCCATTTCAGCTTTCAGCCTAAGCCCGCACTACCCAGCCTTCTTATCCTCCACATATCTCTCTCTCGCTCTATATCTCTCGCTCCATGCCCTGAAAATGAGTTTTCACATCCCAGTAAAATAACGCACCTTGCTGGTCTACCACCAACTGTCTGTCTGTCACTATTTGTATTCTTCTCTCCTCCCTCTCCCCCATATTAGTTCCCCTGGCTCGCCTCCAAACAACCACAGAGTATCTGCTTGGCTTTCTTCAACTTCCTCCACGTCGGCACAATGTGCTTCTAGCCTTCTCTCTACATCTATCTTCAAGGAATTTCTCTCTCCAGTCTTTAGTCTGTGTCCCTCACCCCTGTGCTTGGGCTGCAGTGTGTATTCCCCCCTGCTGGCAGGGCTCTGTACCATAATATAAAAACAACTCCTACTACTCGTTCTTCTTCTTTTCCCCCTCGTCTGAGCCAGACACATCCATCATATGCTGTCGCCCGCGGTCGCCGTCATTATCATCGCATTTATGCAAACGGTCCTGGCCCTGTGTTGGGCTCTAATTGTTATGTTATGAACAGGGGCAGGATAGTTAAAAGGTTGCAGGTTTGAACCCCCAACTGAGAGATAACCCTTGACACATATCTAAAAAGCAGCATTTGGTAAAATAAGGTAGTAGTAAAGAAGTAATAGTCGGAAACAGTTAATTAGGGCCTCAAACATAGGGTTCTATGTCTTGTCTGGCAGCTTGAGGGTTGTGTGTTGTAATTAAAGCCACAGGGAAATGTTTGATTGGCTCACCGGGTCCCCCCCCCTCAGCACTGTGAGCTGTGTTTGATGTTAGCCGCCAGACTGATGGTGTCTGTCACTTTCTGATCTCCATGTTGCTGCTGGGGTGATCTCTGTACACCACAGAATACATGTGCTCATGGATCCACAAAATCTGTTGTCTCTGGAGACGAGGGAAGCACCCACACTAATGCACACACACACACACACACACACACATACACACATTGTCCTCTGATGCCGTGGAGGTCTGTAGTAGACCTACATTCAGCTTCAGATTGACTCCCAACAAAGGCACAATGTGTTAACCCGGACAAATTATGGAAAGGTGACGGTTGGGGCAGCATCATTCATCAACAGGACTTTGGTTTTTGTAGATCCACATTGGTACATTCATGTGGGAAACTCCCAAGGGTTGTGTTACTCACTCCTTCCACTCCACTTTAATTGTCCCTCCTAATCGAATTCCTGCCTGATACAGATATATTTGTTTATTCTACCTTCAGGCTATCAGGTTGACTAAGGTAAAGAACATTCCTCGAAAAAAAACATTCTTCGTTACTACACGCCGTTTTCCCACCGTCACGTTACGGCCGCGTGTCCCTTTGTGGCTCTTTATCGCCCCCATATGGTGCAGAGTTAGCACTGCAAGCAGAGTCCTCCGCTGGATCAGATGGTGTTCCGGGGCAGCTGCGTGTAGTTTGAGGTGCGGAGGGAGACGCGTGATGGCCTTCCAGCTTCCACTAATGCAATCATGGCATTAGACATGTTTTATGTTTAAGGCATCGTGAGACTCCCCTGCTGTGGTGCCAAACCATCAACCATCCTCCTGTTAATGAAAATGAAGACCACATTTACCCTTGAGTGTTTGTGAGTCCTCATATGTATGTATTTTGCGTGTGTGTATGAAGATGCTGTAGTGTGTGTGTGTGTGTGTGTGTGTGTGTGTATATGCTGATTGTTGCCTGGACCTTATTAGAGTAGAAACAGATTGAAGAATGATAATTATGTCTAATAGGGAGGAATTTCCCTTGCTATGTCAAACAGCAGCCACATGACAACACTGCTTTTAAAGCAGGCTTCAGGTCAATTGGAACCACACACACGTATGCACATGCGCTCAAGGAACATACACGAAAACACACACGCACGCATGCACACACACATTCAGATGCTGCTATCCAAATCCAGTCTGTTGGGGTTATTTTAAAATCAGGACATAATATGTGATAATTGTTCTGTAAATATACCCTTCTGCTTTGAATCATAAAACACGAAACAGCACACGTTTGTTCTTGTAAGCGAATATGGGATATGACAAAAGAAACTTCTAATTTGTCCACATTTCCCATTTTCGTATACATGTTGAATGTGTTTTCAGGTGAGGGTATTTTGCAGGCAACACCTATTCAGGGGAAGAAATGACACCATGGTTTACATGGCTTTCACTTTTTCCCCATAAGGTAAACAAACATGCAATTTACAAGTGTGAAGAAGTAATCCCAGCTGTGGAGGGAGGCCAATTAAAGGATAAAGCTCACAACGGCAGCCAAAACAACGCAGTTCCTGTTTCCACGTTCCATCCACAATAAATTCTAAGTGTAACGTCATTACACTGTGGAGGAGGAGATTCAAGCCATTTCAAAGTAAACTTGTTCACGATACCTTTGGTTGACAAATCAAATGTTACACTCTCAATACAAATTCATTATTCAACCACCTTGTGGCTTACCTGAGAAATTGCATTTGGAACAATATCTGGTTAAATATCAGGTAAAATATTGGCCTAATAATGTCTTTACGGCCTGAAGACCCTGCCTTCTATTGCTTCTTTTTGACACATCAGGTTGAGTTCTTTTCAACACATTTCACCTTTGCAATGATGAATAAGATTTCCATAGTGAAATTCTGTAAAAAATGAAATGGTCTCAAGTTGGAGTTTCATAGTTTTGTTATTTGTATCTTTTTTGTCAACAAATTCTTAACACTGTTGCAACTGGCGTGTAATGCGCCAGAATATAGAATTTAACCCAGCGGGCCAACCTTGTACATGCCAATTACACCAAGCTAGATCGAACACCCAAACACAGCACATTTCTTCAAAAATAATCACGACACATTTCTTCTGACGAACTGTAGCTGGTCATTCTGATCAATCACTGAGGAGGATGAGTCCAATAATATCAGCTGGAGAAATTTACAATTCATGTTAACAATGTTTAATCCCCTTACCATTACACAATTGTACTTTGTGATTAGGAAATGTCTCATTGAATATTTTCAGAGGGAACCTCTGGTCTAAAAGGCCAATAGGAGTGTACCACCTAACAAGGTTCGTCCTGTTTAAACAAGTAGTCAAATAAAAGCAGAGCTGCAATAGCTTGTTATGTGAGCATGGAAACCAACAACAATAAGCAGAGCAGGAGATCCAAGACAGCAGACTTTTGAATCTGTGTCATTAACCGCGTACTTCATTTGTTATATATTTCATCTGCAACCTTTAAGACACAAGATTCAATATTCAAGATTCAAGAAGTTTAATTGTCACATACACAAACTGTAACAGGTGTGTTTAGCACCCAAATGCAGCACAACACAGGGGCCATTTGGAAATAAAGTTTACACAAGTTTAAGTATGATATGGTAGTCCATGCAAACAGGTGAGGCACGGACACAGGTGACACTGGAGCGGGGACACAGGTGACGTGGGAGTGGGGACACAGGTGTGTGTGGCTGGGGGGGAGAACACACACTCGCACAAGAGCCCTCGTATGGAGACAGCGGTACTGGCAGAGAAGAGGCGGAAGACGTTGCCGTAGTGGTAGCAAGTCCAGAGCCGGGTGGGTGATAAACTGGGCGAAGGTACAGGGAAGCAGCAGACAGATGGATAGTCGGGGACACGCTGACGATCACAAAGCCAGAAAGCGGGGTCGAAGCAGAGGGTCGCTAAACAGCCGCAGATACGGGCGCACAGGAATCGCGGTCAGGGACAAAAGGCTGTGGCATATTCCAGGAGTCAGTTGAGGTGGGTAGGTCGGGCACAGGTAGGGTCGGCAATGGGTGATCAATCTGGGAATTGCTAGAGTGCATGCTCAGATAACAAGTGTAGTGTGTAGTGTGTAGACAGAAGGAGTTTATATAGGAAGTGATTGATGCGGGCACAGGTGGAGGTGATTAGGCTGATGAGTTAATAATTGAATGATTGACGGTGGAAACTTACGGAATGGAATGCAGATCATGACACATACAGGATGTGCAGTGAAGTTAACCAGCATGACTGCAGAGGCGCTTGCCTGACTGCAGCACCTGGAACAGTTCGTTGTTGGGGTGGTGAGGATTCTTCATGATCCTGCAGGCTCTGGTTCGACACCTCCTGGAGTACAGGTCCTGCAGCATGGTGAGTGTAGTGCCAATAGTGCGTTCAGCCGAGCATCCTGTCAGGATGCTCTCCACCGCGCCAGCGTAGAAGGTCTGAAGGACCTTGCTCACCCTCCCATTAATCCCTAGTGGTGTGTAGGTCCTCTGATGATGTAAGATCCACAATCAGCTCTGTAGTTTCAGACATTCAGCATAGGTAGGCCTTCTCATCGTTGCCGGAAATCAAGCCCACCACCACTGTCATCTGCAAACATGACCATGGTGTTGGAGCTGAACCTGGCCACACGTGTGTACATGTCATGTGTGTACAGGGAGTACAGTAGGGGGCTGATGACGCAACCCTGGGGGGATCCTGTGATCAGGGTGAGGATTTGGACGTGTGTCTGCCCACCTCCAAATCCAGGATCCAGGCACACAAGGGGGTGTTCAGTCCCAGCTCAATCAGCTTGCCAATCAGTCTGGTGGGGACTATGGTGTTGAAAGCAGAACTATAGTCAATAAACAGCATTCTCACATAGCCCCCCTGCCATCTGTCCAGATGAGCTGTGCAGTACCTGGGAGCAGCATTGTCTGTGGATCTGTTTGGCCGGTAGCCAAACTGCAGTGGGTTCATGTAGGGAGGTAATAAAGCGCAGGTGTAGTCCTTGATCTCAAAACATTTCATGACCACCAAGGTGAGGGCCACTGGTTGGTCGTCATTCAGGCATGCTGGAGAGGCAGTCTTGGGCACATGGACCATAGTGGACCACTTAAAGCAGGCTGGAACCACAGACTCAGCCAGGGAGAGGTTGAATATTGTGGCTGGTTAGCACTTCAATACTCCAAGTCCAGATATGCCATCTGGACCTGCAGCTTTCCTGGTGTTCACCCTCACCAGAGCCCTCCTCATGTCGTGGTCGGTCACAGAGAGAGTGTGCTCATCCCTAGCAATGGAACTCACTTCAGCTACAGTCCCGCGAACCATGTTGTTGCTAGTCTTGAACCAAGCATAGAATGAGTTCAGATCGTCCGCTAGGGATGCGTCGGCACTCACAGTTGAGGGGGTTCTGCCCGGGTAATCTGTGAAAGTTCATAGCTTCTGCCATAGGGGTCTGGTGTCACGCTGCTCCATCTGCAACTCCACACTCTCTGTAGCTCCTCTTAGCATCCTTCACCACTCGCCGGGGTCCGTAGGACGGAGCTTTATATTCGTCCATGTAGCCTGATACGAGGCTGGAGTTGTAGGCAGCAGTGTGGGTGGATGGATCCATCGACCCACAGTTTTTCATTAGGAAAGGACCTAACTTTAACCGTGGGGACAATGGTGTCTGCTAGCGTTACTATGAAGCTTGTCACTACGTCCCGAAACTCGCTAACATCACTGGAACTGGATAAGAACATGTCCCAGTCGACATCACTCAGGGCGTCCTGAAAATTGGCCTCTGTTTGGTCAGACCACCACTTTATGTCCCTTGTCACTACCGCCTCCCGTAATATCCTTTGTTTATACTCTGGTAGCAGGAAAACAGGGGAAGAGAGGCAGCCTTGTAGCCTCTCTTGAGTTGCGTATAGCATGGTCCAATGTTATTTTTCCCCTGGTAGCACAAGTAATGTGCTGATGGACTTTCAGCCTAACTTTCTTTAGGTTGGCCCTATTAAAGTCTCCCACCACCACCACAGCCACGTCAGGATGTTGGGTCTGGTACCGACATAGCACATCATGTAGATCCTATGGGTGTCCACTTGTGGTAGGATGTAGATGGCTGTAATAATGATCATGCTGAAATCCCAGGGAAGATAGAATGTACGGCAAGAGATCTTCAGACAGTTAAGGTTTGGCGAGCAGGAACCAGAAAGTCTTAATATCCTTAGGGTTGCACAACTTCAGGTGCGCTGTAAGACGGTCACACTGACAATGGCTCCGTGTTCAATACATAATTTTTTGTTTATTGTTTTTATCGTTTCTATTTTTGCACATACTGCACTGTCGCTCATCCAGTATCATTGACAAGCACTTTTGGATGTTTGTGCGTGAATTGGCACAGACTTTTTCTGGGATAACTGGAGTACGAGGTGTAAATCACTGGACTAGAGAACGCTCACGCTCACCCTGAGGCAGCATCTATTGTTGGGGATTTCAATATGGCTAATATGAGGAATGTTTTGCCTAAATATCACCAGCACATTAACTTTCCTACTCGTGGTGGTCAGACTCTTGATCATTGTTATTTACAACGACGGAACAGCTACAAACGCCCTCCTACCAACCGACAGACAATGAAACAAAACAGGAAAAATTGTCTATCGGGCAGTTCAACGCTAGAGGGACAAGTCCATTACCACTCTACATAACTGTTTTGAAATCACAGGCTGGCAGATGTTCTGTGTTGAAGCGAATGGGGACATTGACACAGACTCTGTCACAGGCAACATCGATGATGTTGTCCCGAAGGTCAATGTTAGGACTTTCCCCAACTAAAAGCTCTGGGTTAATGGTGGTGTCTGTGCTAAACTAAAAGGACGGTCCTCTGCCTATAGCTCTGGGGACCTGGAGGCCTTGAGGAGGTCCAGCTATGATCTTTGGAGGGCCATCAGAGATGCAAAAAGAGCCTACAGGGACAAGTTGGAGGCTAACTACCACAGCGCTGAACCCAGACGCATGTGGTGTGGATTGCGAGCCATCACACACTATAAAGGGAGAAATAGCAGTGATGCCCAGCCTGCCGCCTCTCTCCCCGATGAGCTCAACACCTTCTACGCATGTTTGAGGTGAGCAACACCATTCTTCCAGCAAGGCTAGCTGAAGATCAGGACGACTGCACTCTGTCCATAACCACGGCTGACGTGAGGAGAGGTCTTAAAAGAATAAACCCATGGATGTCACCAGGGCCAGATGGCATTTCAGGCCATGTTCTCAGAGGGTGCGCTGACCAGCTAGCGGAGGTATTCCCTATATTCTCCCTGTACCAGTCTGCAGTCCCCACCTGCTTCAAACAGAGCACCATTGTCCCCGTACCGAAGAATGCTTCCATCACCTTCCTGAATGACTACCTCCCTGTAGTACTTACCTCCATCATCATGAAGTGCTTTGAGAGGCTAGTCAGAACCCGCATCTGCTCCACCCTTCCTGACACCTTGGAACCCCTTCAATTTGCAACTGGATCCTGGACTTCCTGACAGGCAGGCCCAAGGTGGTGAGAATGGGCAGTCTCACCTTTTATCTACTGACCTTGAGCACCAGAGCCCCTCAAGTCTGCGTACTCAGTCCCCTACTGTACGCCCTGCTCATGTATGACTGTGTAGACACACACGGCTCCAACATAATCCTTAAGTTCATGGATGAAACCACCATCCAGGGTCTCATCACCAACAATGATGAGACCGCCTACAGAGAGGAGGTCAGGGACTTAGCAACATGGTGCCAGGGTAGCAACCTCTCGCTCAACGTCTTCAAGACTAAGGCGATGATCATGGACTTCAGGACCCCCCACAAGACTTTAGGAAGCGGCAGGTTGGGGGGGAGCTGAAGTAGAGAATGTCTCCTTTTTCAAGTTCCTCTGTGTTTTCATCAAAGATGATTTCACCAGTCCACGCAAGTGGACTCAGCTGTCAAAACTGCCCAAAAGCACCTTTACTTTCTGAGGGTGCTTTCACACATACAGCATTTAGTGCGCACTAAACGAGTTTGGTCCCTTGGTTCGGTACGTTTGAGTTGGTGTGAATGCAACCACCGCACTTTGGTGCGCACCAAATCAGCCGTCCGAGACCTCCCTGAAGAGGTGGTCTCGATCTCCCTAAATTTGGTGCGGTTCCTCTGGTGAAAGCAACCGAAAAAAATGGGTCCACAACGATCTAGTTTTGATGCATTGTGGGTGTTGTTAATCATTAATTGACTCTCCATTTCAGTAAAATATCATAGACTACCTAATTGACAATGCGATTGACAATGCGATCATTAATAGCCGACTGTTAAATTCATTAGACTTGATTCTCCCCATTGATCATTCCCAAAACATTGTCATAATAGCCTACTTCTTGTTTGGATAGTCTGTGTAACTGAATAACCTAATATCAATAATGCAATTTGGACAACTGTGATGAGCCATGCTGTGATGAGCATAACGTATGACATGCAATTTCATAACTAGCCTATGTATTGCCAATGTGATGCGGGGATTTCACCTCGCCATCTCTGTTCACGTTAAAGCTTCAACGTTAAAGCTTACAAAAGATGTAGACTAGGCTGTGTTGGGAGACCAAGGGCATACCTGATGGATCTGCAAGAATATCGCCGGCAAATGATGAAATGGTGATTTAGGAGGAGGGCACGTCTCTTCTGTTTGAAGTGGCGTGCAATGCGCCGTCGGCGACTCCAATGCATCAAGACGTTGTTTTCGAGTCGCAGCCGCGACTCATTTTCGAACTGAATAGTTTGCAGAAAATTACCGACACATACAATGTAATAGGCGAGAATCAGCCCCAGGAGCGCAACGAAAAGCTGTTGTGAAACTGGCGTAGTCTTCGCGGTCTATTTTGGTTCGTTTAGAAACATGCATATGTGAAACCGAACCGTACCAACGTCTGTTTGCTACATTGTAACATTTTTTTGCCTGGTGCGGACCAAAGCAATCGAACTATAGGTGTGAAAGCACCCTGAGACTCAAGAAGTTTGGCATGTTTGCAAAAACTCTCACTCTTTTACAGGTGCACCATTGAGAGCATCCTCTCTGGCTGCATTATTGCCTGGTACGGCATCTGCTCCACTGCTGATCCCAAGGCCGCCCAGAGGGTGTTGAAGACAGCGGAGGGCATCATTGGCTGCCATCTCCCCGCCTTGCAAAGCATCTACCACACACGATGCCTCAGGAAAGCATGGAAAATCATTGAGGACTACGGCCACCCAGGCTATGGACTGTTTACACCGGAGCATTCAAGCATGGACTACCAGACTCAAAAAGTTTTTTCCCCCAGGCCATCAAGCTTCTCAACTCAACTTGTACTACATTTGCATGGAGATATTGTGTTGTGGTAATGGCCTCTGGCCGCTAGAGGGTGCTGTTGGGCAAGCGCGTGGAGTAGTCCTGCGGACGAGTGGGAACTAGAGTGAGTTGGGTTGGAAAATAAAACAAGATGGATGTCCCTTATTAAAACGCATTTGTGTTGGTGATAATTACAAAGCACCCAACATAACAAGTGGCGACGAGTTTAAAGAAGTGAAATGAAGATGGCTTTACTTACACTGCAACTTCCTCCTTCTTTCCAGGAGTGAAAAAAGTTGTTCGATAACTACATGCTAGCTATCGGAGGGGAGGAATTTTCCACGGGGAGGCAAAGAGCTCTTCTAATTAACTGTTTGGGAACAGAGGGACAAAGGATATACAACACCTTGCCGCTTACTGCTGATACTTACGATGGATGCTTGCTGGCTTTGAATACATTCTTAAGAGATAAGATAGAACTTTATTAATCCCGAAGGAAATTCTTGACATTCATCCCAAAAGTCAATGTTGTCTCCGAGAGGTACTGTTTTAGGCAACGCGCTCAAGCTGTGGGTGTTACGTGAGCGCGTTAAGACATGTAACTTCGTTGTCATGGAAAATGAAATGCTACGTGATCAGATTGTTGAAAATGCATGCCTCGCATTCGTGAAAGACTGTTGCTACACTGAACAAAAATATAAATGCAACACTTTTGTTTTAGCTCCAATTTTTCATGAGTTGAAAGCAAAGATCTAAGACTTTTTCTATGTACACAAAATGCCTATTTCCAGGGATTAAAGCAAGAAAAAATTATTTGACAATTTTTTTTTCAGGCCAAATCATATTCCCCAGCCATCTACACACCACACTTTAACGGCTCCTTTTTTTCTGCCGTGCGGTCACTTCCCATAGGTGTTCATGTAAACAGGAGTATATTGTGTACATGCCCTTAGCCCAACAGCTCTTCTGTTTCTGCTCCCAATACAGCATTCAAGTTGTAAGAAGGCTTTAACCTACGCAATCTAAATTCTCAAGACCAATTGCATTTAGAAGGAAGGTCATTTTGAACAGCTTTTCTATTGTCACTTTGCTTTTATGTAATTTCAATGTTGTTTTCAATCTATTAAGACTTACAAATAATCAACCATCTGCATAACTTTTCAGTGCATGTTTTTATTTATCTTAATAAACACCCAACAAAACAAGGCTTTTGTTTTATGTGAGCCTGTTATCACTTACAAAAAATAAACAGCACCAGCAAAATTAAATGAACAATAAGTGCAATTGTACCAGCATTAAAGAACAATATGTGCAATTGTTGTGCAACTGTCTCTAAAGTGCTTTTCACTTTGCTTTTTAAAACCATATGCCTCAAGCATGGCTACACCTGATACCCGTTTCCGGGGTTTTGCTGTGGAACAATCTACTGGTGCAGTGTCTCTAACTCCAAGAGTGGAGGAGGCTGAGGAGGAGGCTGTAGCAGGTTTAGTGGCTCTAACTCCAGAGGCTGAGGAGGAGGCTTTGGGAGCTGCAGGGGCTCTAACTCCAGAGGCTGAGGAGGAGGCTTTGGGAGCTGCAGGGGCTCCAACTCCAGAGGCTGAGGAGGAGGCTTTGGGAGCTGCAAGGGCTCCAACTCCAGAGGCTGAGGGGGAGGCTTTGGGAGCTGCAGGGGCTCTAACTCCAGAGGCTGAGGAGGAGGCTTTGGGAGCTGCAGGGGCTCTAACTCCAGAGGCTGAGGAGGAGGCTTTGGGAGCTGCAAGGGCTCTAACTCCAGAGGCTGAGGAGGAGGCTTTGGGAGCTGCAGGGGCTCTAACTCTAAAGGCTGAGGAGGAGGCTTTGGGAGCTGCAGGGGCTCTAACTCCAACAGTGAAGGAGGAGGCTTTTGTTACCTTTTTAACCCTAACTGAGGACAGAACCTTTACTGCTTCCCTCAGTTTCCTTTCCTTCTGTTTGCTGATTTTCTCCTTCTTCTCCTTTTTGGTTTTTATACCTCTCAAAAGAAGAGACACTTTCTCCTCATTGCAGGACTTTTTTGCCATTACTGCCGTATTGAATATGTTTGTGGCATACCATGCACATACACACGCCTGGAAGTTAGATTTTTTTGCACCACGAACTAAAGGGCTTGCCGTTTCCCCCCCGTTTCATTGAGCCAAGCCCATCTCCATGTATTTTTGACCGATTTCTCTATCTGCGATACGTCGGAGCCTTCCTCGAGCAATAGCGCGTCCATACTGGCATGCTAATTTAACGTTAACGTTAGTGTTTAGGCTACCTGAAGAACCACACAGCCACCCTAGTAAAGTGTACAAATTAACATTATCTTTTCCGTGTTGCTCTTCTTCGTGTTTTAAACAAGATAAATGACCAATATCACAATCACAAGAGATCTTCTTCTACACAGGAATTAACGTTACGTTAACGGAACGTTAGATAACGTTATCCATCATCAGCTAGTAACGTAACGTGACGTAACGTAATGTTAACGTAGGCTACCAGTACAAGCATCTCAATTGTGTTACCGAAACCGAGGGAATAAACATAGATGACAATAACAGCTGTTCAAATGACAGAGATTACAAATTACCTTAATAAGTTAATCCTAACCCTAAACCGCAACAGGACGCGGTGACATTAACAGCAAATAGTGTCTAATAGAGACTTTTAGACACTACTACCGAAAAAGCTGCACTCAGATAACGTTATCCATCATCAGCTATGTGTTATTCGAGTCTTAAAGATGAGACTCGGTTTTAATCCACAATGAGCTTGTGCTCAAACTTTAATGTACGAACAAACATCATCACGTAAAACTACGTGAACTTCGCTACTCTTGTTCCTCTGTCCCTACCAACATACACCATGGTCATATAATTAGATAGTTCCCTCTGCTGGTCACCTTAGGTATTACAGTTGATTCATTGCAAATCAACACAGCCAATGACTTGCCCTGCTAAGAACTGCAAATGCAAAACGTGTGGGAAAGTAGGGCATTTCTCCCTAGTATGCAAATCGTCTACTAAATCAGTGAATTAAGTGGATTTACCTGAGGCTATGTGTTGACAGGAAGTCAGCTTAAGAGAAACTAATGGGAAATTTCACTGTTGCCAAGAAAAGCAAATTAGGTTTGCCCACAGTACAGCTGCTGACATACTCAAAACATAAGCTGCAAGTACTTGGACATCTTGAAGCCACAATTACTTACCAAAAGAGGACTGCCACTGGATTTTTCAACGTAGTTACGTGTGGTACACCTCTGAATGGGTTGGACCTGTGTAAAGCCCTTGACATCGAGATCAAAGGAGGTTGGTGGAACTTCCACCTGAACCTACAATGGAATGTGCAGTGATCTCTCAACCAGAACCTCCACCTTCATCCATGGGTCACACAATGGGAAAGGAGATTGGACATGCAAAAAACTTTGTGCATAAAGTACAAATCCGTCCAGAGGTGAAACCTGTACAACAAAAGCTTCATCGTTTGCCGCTTTCAGTGCGAGGTGCTGTCTCCAAATAACTGACTGAATTGGAAGAGCAGGGAATCATTGAATATTTTTTATATGAGGGAACCTAACAAGGCAGTGGCTCCTGACAGTCATCCCTTACCACTGATTGAAGACTTACTGTCAGAATTGCGTGGATCTGTAATGTATTCCACTTTGGACCTGAAAAGCGCCTACCATCAACTGGAACGGCATGTGGAGAGCAGAGGACTTACTGCTTTCATCACACATGAAGGAATGTACAGGTACTGCAGAGTACCTTATGGACTAAGCTCCGCCCCTGCTGCATTTAAAAAAATGATAACAAAAATCCTCTGTGGATTGCAAGGCGTACAGTGTTACCTGGATGATATCATCATCTATGGATCCTCACAGGCCAATCATGACATTAATCTGAAGGCTGTTCTGCACCGCATCCAGGATGTGGGTCTGAAGCTAAACAAGGAAAAATGTCTTTTCCGTCAGACTACACTGGACTTCCTGGGCTACAGACTCTCACCTGAAGGCTTGGAACGGAATGATGCCCATGTCACGGCGATCCAGAATGCCCCTGCACCTGCCGATGCAGCTTCCCTGCACTCATTCCTGGGCCTAACTGCATGGTACAGCAAGTTTATGCCTAACTATGCCAGCATGGTGGAACCTATGAGGGCTCTGTTGCGGAAGAACACTGCATTCAACTGGAATGATGCTGCACAAGGGAGCTTTGAACAAGTCAAGAGCATGGTTGCCAACATCCCTACTCTGACACTGTTCGATACAAATAAACCGTCTCAACCGATGCCTCTGATTATGGATTTATTGTTTTGGGCCGTTTTGATGCAAGTAAACGACGCCGGAGAAGAAGACATGGTTGCCTTTGCCTCTCGTAGCTTATCTGATGCTGAGAGAAAATACTCCATTGTGGAAAAAGAGGCTCTAGCATGTGTCTGGGCTGCTGAAAAGTGGTGTGTGTGGCTTCTGGGGAAGAAAATTCCCCACTGATTATCAAGCACTGACTACGCTTCTGACTACTAAAGGGAATAACCGTGCTGGACTTCGCATAGCCAGGTGGTCTGCTCGTCTCATGGAGTTTGACTGTGATGTTCAGTACAGGTCTGGATCACTGAATTGTGTTGTGGACTGCTTATCCAGTCTGCTGCTCCCTGAAACGGGCATAGACTGTGCGGAGACTGTGGAATCAGTTGCAACAATACTGACAGATAACAATGCAGTCTCTAAAGCGGATTTCAAAGCTGAATGCCACTCCTGCCTGTACTTACCAAACTCTGTGCACAAATCCAAAAACCCTGGCCAAAACGGAAAAAGGATGTTGATCCTGACTTACAGCCATATTACTTGATCCGTGATGAACTGACAATTGTGGATGACTGTATTGTCAGAGGTACTGTGTTGTCATGAGTCCCATCAGGGCATAGTCCGCTCAAAACAACGCATGAGAACTGTACTGGTGGCCAAAAATGGACACACAGGTGGAATCACTTATCAAGGACTGAACTACATGTAGACAAAATGATAAGTCGGTTGTAACTCACAATTAGGGCCTTTCCACCAAAGTGAACCGAGAGCTGGTTCTGGGCTGGTGCTAGTGCCAGTTCGGAGCTGGTTCAACTTAAGAACCGGTTTGCTTTTCCACCGGCTAGAGAGCCTCGAGAGCCAACCCGCCCCCACGTCATTACGTCACTGTACGTCTGTATAAGTCTCCGCCTTCCCAGCAACGCGAGCACAACAAGAACAATGGCGGACTACATCGCGATACGAGTGATCTTGTTTTTGTAATTGTATATTTTGTTACTACCTGTTCTGTCATAACTCAAATAAAAACTGAATCTTATTTGTTTCTCTGTTCTTTAAGTATACTGAAGCAGACATGTTAACAAAATGTTTATTTAGAAAAACAATGCTGCTCCGTTAATTCGCGGTTCTGATGGGGGGGGGTGCGCTGTTAATTCGCGGTTCTGATGGGGGGGGGGGGGGTGCTCCGTTAATTTGCGGTTCTGATGGGGGGGGGGGGGCTCCGTTAATTGGTGGGGACATGTCCCCAGCGTCCCCACTAAATTCTACGCCCATGCTCGGTACCATGCGCAGTTGCTATTAAACATCCATAAACGCCAACTCGGTTGCATCTCTTTATTTCAATATTCCTTGGCTAAGAATATTACAAGGTTAACGTTGCGTTGCCAAAGTGGTATCGGTGCGGTTGTATCGGAGTAGTCACTTCCATTGTCGGGGTTTGTTGTGAAATGGAGCTCAGAAAGTTTTTGGCGGACTTGCTAATCCCGCCCCCAGCCCGCCCCCAGCCTCTGACGTAGTTGGTTCAAGTCTGGCCCAGCAAAGAGTTGGGGCCAAGAACGAACCAGTTTTTCTGACCGAGAGCCGGTTCTTTGTCTGTCGAAACAGGAAGAACTGGTTTTAGGCTCTGGCTCCGAACCGGCCCTGAAAATGCCTTGGTGGAAAAGCCCCCAATGCTCCACTCCATCCTGTACCATTACCTGCGGCTGCATGGGAAAAGGTCTCAGTTGACATTGTTGGTCCTTTTGAAACTGTGGATTACTTCAGCAAATGGCCAGAAGTAGCTTTTGTCGCATATGTTGATGCGGCAACAATCATTCAGTTCCTAACAGCAGTCTTCTCATGAGAGGGAAATCCAGGAGAACTATTGAGTGATAATGGACCCCAGTTTACCTCTGCTGAGTTCAAGGACTTTCTCAAACAAAGAGACATTGTGCACCTGAAATCATCTGTATAGTATCCCCGTGCTAATGGAGGCCATTCACAAGGGCCTTTCTTATGGATTACAGAGCAACCCCTCAGTCAACCACTGGAGTAAGCCCATCACAACTACTTCATGGAAGGCAAATGAGAACAAAACTCCAAATCACGGATGTAGCTCCTGCTCTTGTAAATGAGGATGCTGAAAGAGTAAAAGAGAAACAGGACAAATCAAAACAGTATACAGATATGAAGAGAAGTGCAAAACAAATGTGCTTTCAACCTGGTGATCAAGTACAAGTTAGGAAGCCATGGAAAGTCAAGAAAGGAGAACAAAAGTTCACACAACCAAGGACTGTAGTGAGAAAGAAAAGCCCTTACACTTACCTGCTGGATGATGGAAGGAGCTGGAATGCGTCACACCTCTCTGCACTACCAGATTTAAAGACGACAATGGACAAGGACAGAGAGCTGGTGAATCCCCAATCAGAGATTCATGCTCAACCAGGGTCTAACAAACAAAGTAGACCTAACAGGTGTAGGAATCCGCCTACCTGGGCTAAAATACGTATGCTTGCATGCTGTTGAATTAAACCTGGCTGTTTGAGTTGTCTGTTGTAAACAAGAGTGCATAGTGTTATGTTAAGTACGAGAGGGAAGAAGAGTGAGTTGGGTTGGAAAATAAATAAATATGGATGTCCTTATTAAAACGGATTTGTGTGGGTGATAATTACAAAGCAACGTAACACATGTAATCACACACAAAAATGGTATAAATCCACGCTGGAAATACGGGAGGAAGTTTGGTTCAAACTTAGTAATGTGATTAATTTGTGACCCTGTGTTATAATGATTCATGTGACAATAAAACACTTTTACTGTTAACAGCAGAACTATCCCGGGCACACATCTGCAGAGGACCAGCTGCCTACAGTCACACCTGATCTATCACAGAGACACTCGGATTATTATCATTCATGTAACAAAAGAGAAAGAAGTCAGGCCTACTTATCTTTCCTTGTCATATTGAGATGTTTTTTTTTTTTTTATCCAAAACTGTAGATGTTGTTTACCCATCATCTGTGCTATATTATTATTATTATTAAGATCATGTTATCTCTAAATATTATCTGTAATACTACCTCTCATCCTCGTGTGCAATATTCTTAATATTCTTTCTATCATGTGCAATACGTCCCCTAACCATTATTATTATCACAGTATTACACTGCAATTATGCGAAATTGTCTTTGCCGTCTGAATATCTTATCCTGCCAATATATTTTTATATTTTGACTGTACATTTGTAAATCTGTTAGTTTATTTTTTATTCTGTTGATTTCTCTGTTTTATTGTATTGCTATGCAACCTGGCACAAGAATTTCCTTCGGGATTAATAAAGTTCTATTTTATCTTATTTTAGCATGCTCAGTGTCCTATTCTGTGAATTATATGCCACTGCAAATTAATCTCATTGCATATCATATTCCTGGTTTTACATTACTGTTCTAATGACACCCATTCATAGTTTATAGATTTATAATGATGTATGTCCATGTTATGAATGTATCTGTCACGCAGGACTGGAGACTGGTTTGGGGAAACACTGTTATGGCGATCAGTGTAACTGAATAAGAGGACATTGTAAGGTAAAGTGATTTTAATGACGCAGAGCACAGCAGTAGCACCTCGTAGACTCCAATACTCATTCTTTGTCTATATACAGTATATAGTAGTAGTACACACGCACAAGAGTACACAGTCGCCACCTGTTGGCGTATACAACACAACATATTCCCCCTTTACGTAATAATGATACTAAAGGCATTAATGGGCACAACAGGATATAGCATATAGGTAAATACAAAATAGTAATAATGGTAGTGCATAACCTTAAAACCTCTAAAGTATTAATAAACATTCATACAATAACGGTCGAATTGGTATAATTGAAAATAGTAATGAAAACAGTGCAAAATGTAAACACTTGAAAGTATTAATAAACATTTATAAAATAACCGTGGCATTACTATAAATGGAAATTTTGCAAAATGTTGACACTTGAACATCCATCCATCCATCCATCCATCCATTCGCGTCCGCTTATCCGGGTTCGGGTCGCGGTGGCAGCCGGCTAAGCAGGCCCCCCCCCCCCCAGGCTTCCTTCTCCCCAGCCACACTCTAGTTCCTCCTGGGGGATCCCGAGGCGTTCCCAGGCCAGACGAGATATATAATCTCTCCAGCGGGTTCTGGGTCTGCCCCGGGGTCTCCTCGCAGTTGGACGTGCCCGGAAAACCTCCAAAGGGAGGCGCCCGGGGGGCATCCTAATCAGATGCCCGAACCACCTCAGCTGACTCCTTTCGATGCGGAGGACTTGAACATCAATAACATTAAAAATATTTTCAACAGGCTTCGTTCCGTAACTTCAGTATATGATGGTTATGGGGCGCCCCGGTGGCTCACCGGGTTAAGGCGCGTACCATAAGGCTAGTCCTTGCAGCGGCGCGGGTTCGAATCCGGCTCGTGCCCTTTGCTGCATGTCTTCCCCTATCTCTCCCACCTTTCCTGTCTACATACTGTCCTCTACAATAAAAAAAGCTGAAAAAAATGCCCTCCAAAAAAATAACATTTAAAAAAAAAAGTATATGACGGTTATGTACTTTTTTAAATCACAGTCCTCAAGCCAACGCGGAGGTCGTCTCACACGAGCAGGGGCAGTGAGTGAGTGCTCACAGGGTCAGTATTGGGGCAGTCTAGTTCAGGATCTGGAAGGCAATGGATCGGTAGATGCCCTGACACCCCCCTGGATGCGTCAGGTGAAGCAGGTGCATGGCATTTAGTTAGACTGGATGCATGCCATTTCTTGGCGTCGGCCAGGAAAAGTGCAGGGGCCAACTTTCCTTTTGATCTCCAGCGGTTGTGAGTTTTGTGTTTGTGCCTTAGGAACATGAGTCAGCTTCCGAATGCGCTGGAGTCTGGAGTCAGTGTATGCTTTAATTTTTCCTGTCAGGAGGAAACTCTTCGACGAAGTGCATCAGTGTCTTCGCTTTGCAGTGTTGGAGAAAGGACGTGAAGGGGTGCGCACATTTTTTTCTTCCATGTAGTAACTCAAACGCAGACTGTCCGGTGGTGGCATGTGGAGTAGCGTGGTACACTTGGAGGAATTCCGTGACTGTTGTCTTCCACGGCTTCTCTTGTAGGATAGCGGACTGGATGCATGATTTGAATACGTGCTGAAAATGTTCAGGCACTCCATTTGCTGCCAGGTGATACACAGAGGTACGTACAGTATGTGCTGTATGTCACGTTCTTTCAAGAATGCAGCGAATTCCGGCAACACAAATTGAGAATTGAGACACTAAAGGCTGATGTAAGGAAGGTAATGACATTTTCAGCGGTAGCAGAGGCTGTGAAGGCTACTTCAGGCCACTTACTGTGGTAATCAGTCAGTGTGAGGGCAAAGCAGCAATCCCAGACAGCAGTCTCGAAAGGGCCAACCACATCAATGTTCAACTTCTCCCATGGCTCTGATGGAAACTGCACTGGTTGCAATGGTGCAACAGAGGGAGCAGCGGTCTTATCTGAAGCCTGGCACAAGTGGCAGCTACCAGTGGCCACCAGTAGATTTCACGCAGACGTTGTTTGGTTCTGCCTTGGTGGCCTTCATGAGCCAGCCCAACGAAGGTGTGGTGCAGTGAGACAGGAACAACGAGTTGTAAGCCTTGGAAAATTGTATTGTTTTGCACAGACAATTCATCACAAATCTTGAAGTACCTTGAAGGCGTAGGACCGCACTGACAGCAGCAGAGGAAGGAGGCCAACCATCAGTGATTTGTGAGCGCAATGCTCGCAGTTCAGGACAGGGCGACAGGGCAGGCAATGCAGCAGACAGCATAGCGACAAACTCCGGTTCAGCTTCTGCATTCTCAATCAGTGGCAGTAGGCAGAGGCAGGCGAGACAGACAATCAGCTGAAATCAAATGAACTTGTTATATCAAGATAACAGTCCCAAAAATGACCTCATCAGTAGGAGCTGGAGCGTGTAGAACAACAGCGATGTGATCCTCGTCAGGATGAATTCCATGCAAAGTCATTGCATGTCCAAGGAACTGCAGGGTTGATATGTTGAAGTGACATTCTGATGTATTCAGCTGTAGCCCTACATCTAGCAAGCGTTGTAGAATGGCCTTCAGTGTGTCATCATGGCCAGCTTGTGTGCAGCCCCAGATGATGACATCGTCGAGGTAGTTTGCAACATTGGTAGCCAGCATCATCTGGAAGGCTGATGGAGCAGAGGCAAGTCCATATGGCACACGGCAAAACCTGAAAAGGCCCTCGTGAGTCATGAAGTCGTCAGATCGTGACATTCCTCATGCAGAGGCAGCTCCACTGGCACTGTAGCAGTCGTAGCTTTAATGTTGACTGTGCACCGAATTTTATCAGCCGCACTGTGTTCATGCATGTAGAGGATTTGAACTTCAGGCAAGTCAACTTCGTGTACAGATTGTGTTTGTGATGAATGACACATTTGTGCCAAATGTCTAATCTTACATTTAGCTGAGGTAGCAGGGCAGGGTGCATCATTAGCAACATGTTTGTCTGATCCACAGCGGTAGCAAGTCCAGTTGGAAGAAGGATGAGGAGAAGCGGCAGCAGCAAAAGGTTTTGTAGACGGGGGCTTAGGAGGCGGTTTTCGACGGTGGTGTCCGGTAGGTGTTGCGGATACAGCTTGCACGGGCATGGATCGATCGCCGGCGATTAGCTTAGCTTGCATACCAACGGCTTCGATCTGCGTTGCAACTGTAATGGCTCTTTGCAACGTTAAATCTGGCTCTAGGGACAGTTTCTCTTGTATGCGGGGGCTAGCCACGTTTTCCACCAACTAGCATTTTATCCAAGTCACATGTACCCGCTAAGTCTCTGAGAGCCGCAACATACTGTAGCACAGATGCATTGGGGGCTTGAGCGCACTTTCTGAATGCATGGCGCTCAGCCACTATATTCCACCGCGGAGTAAAGTCATTTGTTGATGTACTCTACAGGTGTGTCCAATATCGCTGATGAATCAAGAACTGAGGATTGGCGGACTTGGAGAATAAGAGGCAGCCAGTTTCCTGTTCCGAGGTGTTCCTTGATAGTGGCAGGCACCTGAACGAGAGTGGAACCGGGATCAACGGAAGGCGTTGTGGCATGTGTTGCATGTGTGTGGTGACCGGCGTTGTGGCATGTGTGTGGTGACAGACTCGCCACTTACAGCTTATGGACATGGAGCTGGGCTGGGTAGTGAGTGATCTTAGTTATGATAAACATTACTCCCCGTATTTCACTTATTCATTGAAGGATAGTAGGGTATTATATAATATATAGTCTTTATATAGTCTGGTTGCTCATTGGGGTTTTTAGGATAAGTTAATTGCATGCTTTTATAGTATTGGTCCTTTTGTGTGTAATACCCTTACACAGTTTCTATATCGTGGAATTATACGCCCCCCCCAAAGAATCGCCATCTTATCGTGGTGGGGGGGTTTGGGCGCCCCCGTGACCCTGGGAGCTGTGTTGTCCGGGGCATTAGCCCCTGGTAGGGTCTCCCAAGGCAAAGTGGTCTCAGGGGAGGGGCCAGACTAAGAGCGATTCAAAGACCCCATGAAAAGACTCCCGGAAAGAACAGTCACCTCGCCCGGACAAGGGAAACCGGGGCACCCTTCTGGAGCCAGACCTGGGAGGGGAGCTCGTCGGCGAGCGTCTGGTGGCCGGACCTGGATCCACGGGGCCCGGCCGGGCCAAGCCCGAAAAGACAACATGGAGTCACCTCCCTGTGGGCTCACCACCTGCAGGGAGAGTCATTGGGGTCGGGTGCATTGTATACCGGGCGGTAGGCAAAAGCGGGGTCCTGGGCGTGCGGATCCCCGTCATCGCCGACTGGTTCTAGGGACGTGGAACGTCACCTCACTGGCGGGGAAGGAGCCGGAGCTGGTGCGGGAGGTGGAGCGGTACCAACTAGATATGGTTGGGCTCACCTCCACGCACAGCACCGGGTCTGGAACCAAACTCCTGGAGAGGGGCTGGGCCCTCTACTTCTCCGGAGTTGCCCAGGGTGTGAGGCGCCAGGCGGGTGTGGGGATACTCACAAGTCCCCGGCTGAGCGCCGCTGTGTTGGAGTTCTCTCCGGTGGACGAGAGGGTCGCCTCCATGCGACTGCAAGTCGCTGGGGGGAAGGCTCTGACTGTTGTGTGTGCCTACGCACCAAACAGCAGCTCAGAGTATCCGGCCTTCTTGGAGTCCTTGGGTGACATCCTGGAAAGGGTTCCGTCTGGGGACTCCATAGTTCTACTGGGGGACTTCAACGCACACTTGGGCAATGATGGAGAAACCTGGAGGGGAGTGATTGGGATGAACGGCCTGCCCGATCTGAACCAGAGGGGTGTTTTGTTATTGGACTTCTGTGCTAGTCATGGACTGGCCATAACAAACACCATGTTCGAACATAGGGTGGTCCACAAGTGTACCTGGTACCGGACCACCTTTAGGCCAAAGGTCGCTGATCGACTTTGTAATCGTATCAGCAGATCTGCGGCCGCATGTTTTGGACACTCGGGTGAAGAGGGGAGCAGAGCTGTCAACTGATCACCACCTGTTGGTGAGTTGGATCAGATGGCGCGGGAGGCTGCCAGACAGACCTGGTAAACCCAAACGTGTAGTGAGGGTGAACTGGGAACGTCTGGTGGAAGCCCCTGTCCGTAGGGTCTTTAACTCCCACCTCCGGAAGAACTTCTCGTGCATTCCGGGGGAGGTTGGGGACATGGAACCTGAGTGGGCCATGTTCAGAGCCTCCATTGTAGATGTGCAGCTCGGAGCTGTGGTCCAAAGGCTGTCGGTGCCTGTCGTGGCGGCAACCCAAGAACCCGTTGGTGGACACCAGCGGTGAAGGAAGCCGTCAGGCCTTTCGGGCCTGGTTGGCCCAGGGGTCTCCTGAAACAGCAGACAGGCCAAAAGGACCGCAGCTTCAGCGGTTGCTGAAGCAAAAACCCGGGTGTGGGAGGAGTTCGGGGAGGCCATGGAGCAGGACTTTCGGTTGGCCTCAAGGAGGTTCTGGCAAACTGTCCCGGCGACTCAGGAAGGGAAAGCAGGGCTTGGCTCAGGCTGTGCTCAGTCGGGGAGGAGAACTGCTGACCCAGACTGAGGATATTGTCGGGCAGTGGAAAGAACACTTTGAGGAGCTCCTGAACCCGACCAGTACGTCCTCTGTGGAAGAGGCAGAGTCTGAAGACTCGGGGGAAGTCTCACCCATATCCTTGGTAGAGGTCGCTGAAGTAGTCAAAAAGCTCTTCAGTGGCAAGGCGCCAGGTGTGGATGAGATTCGCCCTGAGATGCTGAAGGCTCTGGACATTGTCGGGCTGTCGTGGCTGACACGCCTAGTCAATGTAGTGTGGAGGTCGGGGACAGTACCTGTGGAATGGCAGACCGAGGTGGTGGTCCCCATTTTCAAGAAAGGGGTATCACACTGCTCAGCCTCCCTGGGAAAGTTTATTCCAGGGTGCTGGAAAGGAGGCTCCGGCCGATTGTCGAAGCATGTTCTCAGTGGGTGTTGGACTCCGCCAAGGTTGCCCCATGTCACCAGTTCTGTTCGTGTTCTTCATGGACACAATCTCAAGGCGCAGCCGAGGTGTCCGGTTTGGGGACCTCAGAATTGCATCTCTGCTCTTTGCAGATGATGTGGTTCTGTTGGCTACATCAGACCGTGACCTCCAGCATGCACTGGGGCGGTTTGCAGCCGAGTGTGAAGCAGTCGGGATGAGAGTCAGCACCTCCAAGTCTGAGGCCATGGTTCTCTGCCGGAAAACGGTGGAGTGTTCCCTCCGGGTTGGGAGTGAGTTGCTGCCTCAAGCGAAGGAGTTCAAGTATCTTGGGGTCTTGTTCACGAGTGAGGGCAAAATGGAGCGGGAGATGGACAGACGGATTGGTGCAGCGTCTGCAGTGATGCGGGCGCTGTACCGGTCCGTTGTGGTGAAGAGGGAGCTGAGCCGGAAGGCGAAGCTGTCGATTTACTGGTACATCTCACTGGTACAACCCTCACCTATGGTCAGGAGCTTTGGGTAGTGACCGAAAGAATGAGATCGCAATAATGCCCGTGACAATAGCAATGGTCCAACACACGTGGGTGGAAAACTGGGGCTTTTAAGCCGTGCGTAATTGTTAATTGCGGGCACCCCCCCCCCTCAACGGGAGCCTCCTGGCGACCCACGATGACCAGGCTGGCACCGTCGGGCGGACGACCTGGAGGCAGGACAGAGGCCGAGCCGGGACTCTCTGGTGGACGACCTGGAGGCAGGACAGAGGCAGAGCCGGGACCCTCCGGTGGACGACCTGGAGGCAAGGCAGGGGACACCGGTGCCGTCGGAGCGGGGACCGGGACCGGGGATGACTGCCGTCTGGCAGCAGGGACCAGTAGGAGCTGCGGTGGTGCAGCCGGGACTGGGAGAGGCTGCGGCGTTGCAGCCGGGACCGGGAGAGGCTGCGACCTGGCAGCAGGGACTGGCAGGAGCTGCGGCGATTCAGCCGGGACCGGGACTCGGAACGGCTGGCACCTGGCAGCAGAGACTGGCAGGAACTGCGGCGATTCAGCCGGGACCGGGACTCGGGACGGCTGGCACCCGGCAGCAGGGACTGGCAGGAGCTGCGGCGGTCCAGCCGGGACCGGGACTCGGGACGGCTGGCACCCGGCAGCAGGGACTGGCAGGAGCTGCGGCGGACCAGCCGGGAACGGGACCCGGGATGGCTGGCACCCGGCAGCAGGGACTGGCAAGAGCTGCGGTGGACCAGCCGGGACCGGGACTCGGGGTGGCTGGGACCCGGGAGCAGGGACTGGCGGGAGCTGCTGTGGTCCAGCCGGGACCGGGACTAGGGGTGGCTGGGACCCGGGAGCAGGGACTGGCGGGCGCTGCTGTGGTCCAGCCGGGACCGGGACTCGGGGTGGCTGGGACCTGGGAGCAGGGACTGGCGGGCGCTGCTGTGGTCCAGCCGGGACCGGGACTCTGGGTGGCTGGGACCTGGGAGCAGGGACTGGCGGGCGCTGCTGTGGTCCAGCCGGGACCGGGACTCGGGGTGGCTGGGACATGGGAGCAGGGACTGGCGGGCGCTGCTGTGGTCCAGCCGGGACCGGGCCTCGGGGTGGCTGGCACCTGGCAGCAGGGACTGGCAGGGGCTGCGGCGGTGCAACTAGGACCGGGACCCGGGATGGCTGTGACCCAGCAGCGGGAAAACAAGACTGCTGCGGTTCAGCCGGGAGCGGGACCCGGGGTGGCTGCGACCCAGCAGCGGGATAACAGAACTGCTGCAGTCCAACCCGGGACCCAGGAGCCCGGGGAACCTTGTACCTCGGCGTCGGCTCACACCGGACGCCGAGGTATTCAGGGTCTGACTCGGCCGAGTCCGAATCGGCCAAGTCAGTGTCCGGAGAAAACTCCAAGTCGGAGTCAGAGTCTATTGGGCTGAATAGTCCGGTCATTAAGTTACGAGGTCCTTCCTCATAGCCCGGCGCCGGCAGTGGCGCACACCGGTTGGCCAAGTACTGCCACCAGCTGATCAACCCCGAGCCTGAGTCTGCTGGGTCCTTTGTTGGTCGGACCATTCTGTCACGTTGTGGGGCAGGAGGACCCAAACGCAAGACTCAGGACTCGGGGTTATGCAATACAATAATGTTATTTATTTACCGTGATGCAGGCAGGCAGACAGGTGAGGGACAGACAGACAGGCAGGCAGGTGAGGGACAGACAGGTAGGTGTTCATAAGTCCAAGATTCAACAAGTAATGTGTAACACGAAACAATCATGACAATAGCAATGGTCCGACACACGTGGGTGGAAAACAGGGGCTTTTATGCCGTGCGTAATTGTTAATTGCGGGCAGCCGCGAAAGTAGCGCAGGTGCCGCTAACCACCCAGGGGCGGCACTGGCGCACGGGAGCCCCGCTAATCCTCCAGGGGCGGCACTGGCGCCCGGGAGCCCGGAGACACGACCGCGATCGTGACAGAAATGAGTTTCCTCCGCAGGGTGGCTGGGCTCAGCCTTAGAGATAGGGTGAGGAGCTCAGACATCCGGAGGGAGCTCGGAGTAGAGCCGCTGCTCCTCCGCATCAAAAGGAGTCAGCTGAGGTGGTTCGGGCATCTGATTAGGATGCCCCCTGGGCGCCTCCCTTTGGAGGTTTTCCGGGCACGTCCAACTGGGAGGAGACCCCGGGGCAGACCCAGAACTCGCTGGAGGGATTACATATCTCGTCTGGCCTGGGAACGCCTCGGGATCCCCCAGGAGGAACTAGAGAGTGTGGCTGGGGAGAAGGAAGCCTGGGGGGCCCTGCTTAGCCGGCTGCCACCGCGACCCGACCCCGGATAAGTGGACGATAATGGATGGATGGATGAATGGAATTATACGCGTCCATCTACCACCTTGTTGTGTTTTAGCCTGCCTTGTCACCCCGAATGTATCTAAACTGTGGTCCTGTTGTTTATTTAGTATTTCAAGGTTTTGCTAGGCACGTGTGTTATACTGTGTGGATTTTATATGTATTTTTGCACTATAGCAGCGTGTAACTGTTCACAATAATCTTTTTGGCCTAGGAGCAGACCTCATATGTTTACTTTGGGCGGCAGATAAATATTTACCATACTGACTTCTACCGAGTCACTGTCCGTTGTTTCAGTTACGTTATAATAGGGTATAAAGTATTGTGGCAGCCGGCAGAGGCACCAGAGAGGAGAAGTAAGAGATAACATATATGTACCCTTCCCGATCCTAAACGCGCATGCCCAAATACGGAGGTCCGGTGACGTCATGCCAATCAAGGCAATGCAGAGCACCGGGACCTCGTCAACGCAGCGCAGCGGGAGACGAGCGACGCGTTGATTGACGGGAGATAAAAAGGGAAGTCACCCACACATTGGAGAGGAGTATGGGAGATATGATAATGAGAAGGTTACTGACGGATGTACTGTGTATGACCCATTTCTGGAGGAGGACCCTGCTGTGTGCTGAACCCCTGGACCGCCTGAGAACCCGCCCCGTGAATGACCCCCGCCTGGCTGACTACCCGCCCCATCGCCGAACCCCGCTCTCCCTGAAGACCCCTCTCCGTGTACCGACCCCTGCTTATGGACCTCGACGATTCTTATTGCCTGTGAATTGGCCGTGGTCCCTAGGACACCCCTCTACCCCCCTCTCCCCTGAACAAGACAATAAACGGGCAAAATACCTTGATTGGGTGGTGGACATTGATTTTATTAATTCCAGTCCTGTGCACACTCTACCACCTCGGGAGTGTGTCACAGTATATTTTAAATGTATTTTAGAGAAACTTCAAATAAACTTGGATTTTTGAAGAATTCCTGCCTCTGTTGTCTGTGTACCTCAAGGGTCAAAATAACCATTACTAAAGCAATAGATCATGACAGGCCGTGGTATATGGTTATTATATTACAGCTAAGGGGCGTTTTTCTTGGCCCAACGCGAAGCGGAGGTCGATGTTGCTCCACTTTCTCCGGTCACTGAGTGTCGCCAGTAGCTCTGGAAAGAGGCTTCGAACTTGTTTTCCCCTCACAGGAAAAGTGATACCAATTGTGAAAAGGAGTTAGTCATAGCCGTGGTATATGGTTATTATATCACGGCTATGAACCAATCAGATTGCTTGATTTCAGGTACCCGTTTTAGAAATGTACATTATAAAATATGTAATAAAACAAGACAATGTTGGGTTGTCTTTTCAAGGCAACCCAGAGTCTGTCCTCTTCTGCAACAGAACCAGCTCTTGCTCTTCCTCTCCCCCGGCCTCTGCCCCTTCCTCTGCCTCGCAGCCCACCAGCACCTCTGCTTTCAGCTAGTGGAGTTTTTTTTAATGCAGAAATAAACAATGGTAAACTGTAATTGTACATCAAGGCCAACTATGATACGTTTCAAAAAGCCTGTTCTTTAGATCTCCAGTTCTTTAGATCTCCAGTCTAATGCGCATTCAAGATTCAAGATTGCCTCCAGTCTGACGTTCATCCCACTCCTATCCGATTGTTTATACTTGACGTGACGATTCGGAGTATCATTTTCTCAACACATTTCCAGTCCCATTCAGAACAGTAATGTTACTTGATAACAATACTGAAGTGTGATAAAACATTGGTTTTCAAATTTTCGATTCAGTTTTGCATTATCATCCAATAAACGTTCTGGTCTCTTCGCCTCTCGGCGAAAGCTAGACAAACAGTGATAAAAGCTGGCTAGCTAGCTAACGCTGAACTAGGCTATCATAGAAATGCAGTAAATGTATCATAACATACAACTTTAATAAATTAGTTCGTCAAGCAGATGAAAATATTACTATTATTGCATCGGGAGTCCTGTCTAGGGTGCCACTGGAGCACACGTGGTTGCTACCCCGGTTTGTGATGAGAGAGGAGGCAGAGTTTTTCGGCACACGGTATTATAATGTTCAATCTTATCTTATCTTATCTTAAGCCACGCCCCCTCATACCACAGGGCCATATTATGCCACCAGCGTGAGTGTGAAGTGGGAGTGTCCACCTAGATGTACGCTAGCTCGATCAGTTTACCAGTTGGTAAAGTCCATTCGGTAGGCTGGTAGTCTGTTCTAGTCATCATACTAGGTGGTGTAATGGAAAATGTCCATAGGGCCTCTCCGAGGGCATAATGTTCCTTGAATAGGTTGTCTTTACAACAGACATACCTTAGCTTTGCATATCATAAAGGCGACTCCCTCCTGTCATTAAGATAAGCAGCTCGGGCGGGAGTTGGTTGACTGTAAATATTTCTACAGGGGACAGGAATCGCTGATGGTTATCACAAGAAGCGTCGTCTTGTCTATGCTTGAAACTCTGTTGTGATCGAAGGAATTCGGTCCCAGGAACCCCTGGGGGTGAAAATTGTCCTTAAAAGGGACATTTGAATATCTGTTTGGCACCCACTCTGCTAGAGAGGAGTCTGGTGTATGCATACATTAAATACTCCTAATTCCTACAAGTATTTTGTCTATTTAGACTCATTCGCCTTGGACGCAATTATTTTATCGGATAATTGCCACGACAGTGGACACTCCCACTTGTGACGTCACTTGGTCACAGTGACAATTTTAGTCACATGACAGTTTTGAAACAGCTTGTAATGGCTAATCATGCTCACACTTATATAATATAATGTAATATCGTATAATAGGGCCCCTTTAAGGTCATTGTTTTGTTTGTTAGTCCGGCCCCCACCGAACGATCACGTCGCAAGCAGATCACACTACATGACCATCGCTCACGTGACCACGCTACAGGGCTTTTGTCTGCGACTTCCAAAAAGTTGTCAGCGACTTGAAAATTGGGCTAAAATCATATCGTGTAAATTAGGCATAAGTACTGTTTGGTCTGTGTACAGTGCTGCTTGAAAGTATGTGAACCCCTTGAGCAGTTTAGAGTTTTCTGTTGTTTTACCATGATTTTCTTATTCTATCATCACCAGTTTTCTATATATGAAATGTCAGGTTTATGTTTATCAATTGCATGTACTTGTTGTTGTGAGTAGCCAAAAAACTGGAATAGAATGGAATTGGTGTATGTGCAAAAGTAATTGAACCCCCAGCTGCACTGGTAAAATCAAGGAGGTAATATATTCAGGTGAAACAAATTTGGGTGCTTAATTAATCAATTAAGCAGACCAATCAAATGAGACATCCTTAGGAACAGGGTTGGGCAACACAGATTAAAAGAGAGAGGAAACCAACCAAACCACTGTAGTGTCAAGGTGTACCTACACAGATCAACAATGCCGAGAGGAAAGGAGATATCCGAGGACATCAGGAAGAAGGTACTGACAGCCCATCAGTCTGGGGAAAGCTATATGACCATCTCCAAAAGATTCCAGCTCCATCCATCCACTGTAAGACAAATCATTTACAAATGGAGGGCATTCAACATGACCGCAACTCTGCCTAGAAGTGGACGCCCATCAAAACTATCACCAAGAAGTACCAGAAAAGTAATAAATCAGGTAAAGGCCAACCCACACATCACCTCTAGAGCAGGGGTGCCCAATACGTCGATCGCGATTGACCGGTCGATCGCAAAGGAAGTCCGGGTAGATCACATGCCATTAAGAGATCTCTGAGATCTCGTCTTTTCTAACACACAAATCACCGCGCATGTGCAGTCAACCGCGTTGTTGACGGGGGGCGGAGTTCGATCGGAAAATGTTGGTTTTATGTCCGTGTGCTTTATACTTTTGTAATATGTGAAGTTCTCAATAAAATTCTTGAAATAAAACAATTCTGAATTTCCCCCTGCGCCCCACCTGTAATACCACTGCGCCCCACTAGAGGGGCGCACCCCACAGTTTGAGAAATACTGGAGTAGGGTAATGACCAAAAATGCACTGAATTGTAGTGTGCCACAAGGGCTCATGCAGTTATGCAAGGTACACCAAATTATATTGTATATATATAAAGTATACTCGGGATATATTTAGCATTTTTAGTGTAGGTAGATCATTTTGGCTTGGTCATTTTAAAAGTAGCTCGCAAGTTGAAAAAGTGTGGGCACCCCTGATCTAGAGAGTTGCAGACCTCTCTGGCAGCATCTGGGGTAAATGTACATGTGTCTACAATCAGATGAAAATGTAATAGACATGACATTCATGGGAGGGTTGCTAGAAAGAAGCCTCTGCTCTCAAGAAAGAACAAAGCTGCCTGTTTCAACTTTGCCAGAGAACACTTGGACAAACCAGAGGCCTTCTGGAAGTCCATTCTCTGGACAGATGAGTCCAAGATAGAATTATTTGGTCACAATCAAAACCGCCACGTTTGGAGAAAAGCAAACATTGCATACCAAGAAAAGTCCGGACCTCAATCGTATAGAAATGTTGTGGCTAGACCTGAAGTGGGCGGTACATGCCAGATGTCCCTCCAACCGCTCTCAACTAGCTGAGTTCTGCAAGGAGGAGTGGGCAAACAGCAGATGCGAGAGACTGGTCAGTGGTTACAGAAGATGTTTGGTTGAAATAATGGCTGCAAAAGGAGGTTCCACAAACTACTATCTAAAAGGGTTTACATACTTTTGCACATGCCATTTTTTCAGTTTTTTTTGTTTTGTTGAATAAATAATAAATACATCTTTCTTTTTTTGGTGTCCATTATTTGGAAAGTCTGCTTTACAAGATTCAAGATTCAAGATTCAAGAAGACTTTAATTATCCCGAGGGAACTTATCGTGCAGCATACAAGTCAGAAGAACACAGGGGAGAAATATACACCACACAATATACAGTCTAAGGAGGGACTGCATTGAAAACAAAAACAACAAACATGTATCAACAAGCGTTTGGCAGTATTGTAGGCTGTCTGCATGGTAAATATTACCAATAACTACAGTAATGTAGGCTGTCTGCATGGTAAATATTACCAATAACTACAGTGAGGTAGAGAAGGTCTACACTGTGGACTACGTTGTCAGCAGGTGTTGGTGGATACATTATAAGGTGACCAGTGGTAAAGTGATAAGTGATAAGTGATAAAGTGATAAGTGATAGAGTGATAAAGTGCAGGATTGCTGGAGTGATGTGGCTGTAATTGACCTTAGCATTGTGTACCATTAGCATGGTATCGTGTGTTGACCTCAGGTCGCTGTGTCTCCCTTGTTCCTCTCACGCCTGAGGTGGATGCATTGTACAGCCTGATGGCAACCGGGATAAAGGAGTTCTTGTGGCGTTCTGTTGTACATTTGGGTTGGATGAGTCTATTACTGAATGTGCTTTTATATGAGGTCAGCATTTGGTGGAGCGGGTGGAGGTTGTTGCCCATGATGCTATGCATCTTGCGCAACATTCTCCTCTCCGCCACCACCGCCAGGGAGTCCAGTTGGACCCCCAGGACCGAGCCCGCCTTCCTGACTATCCTACTGATCCTGTTGGCGTCAGCTGACCTCAACCTGCTGCCCCAGCATGCAACCCCATAGAATATCACACTGGCTACGACTGACTGGTAGAACATCTTTAGCATGGTGTTGCATACGTTGAAGGACCTGAGCCTCCTCAGGAAGTAGAGTCTACTCTGGCCCTTCTTGTACACAGCCTCAGTGTTCTTGGCCCAGTTTAGTCCATTGTCCAGGTGAACTCCCAGGTATTTGTAGTCCTTAACAATGTCCACGGGCACGCCCTTTATGGAAATGGGTGTGGGGGGGATAGTCTTCTTCCTGCTGAAGTCTATCACAATCTCCTTTGTCTTGGTGATGTTGAGCTGCATTTCGTTCAGCCCACACCACTCAACAAATTTGCTCACCCAGCCCCTATACTCCTCATCCCTACCCCCAGTGATCTGGCCAACACATGCAGAATCGTCCGAATACTTCTGCAGGTGACAGGTCTCCGAGTGGCATCGGAAGTCAGAGGTGTATGCTGTGAACAGGAAGGGTGAAAGCACAGTTCCCTGGGGGGCCCCTGTGCTGCTGACCACCTTGTCCGACACACAGTCCTTTAGTCGGACAAACTGTGGTCGGGCTGTCAGGTAGTCCGTAATCCAGGAGACCAGGGAGAGGTCCACCCCCATCTTCGTCAGCTTACTTCCCAGCAGGTCAGGCCGGATGGTGTCGTATGCACTGGAGAAGTCAAAGAAGCATATTCTCACAGTGCTATCGGGTCTGTCCAGATGGGTGTAGGCCGTGTCGAGCAGGAGGATGATGGCGTCATCAACACCCATCTTCGGCTGGTAGGCGAACTGTAGAGGGTCCAGTGATGCGGTCACCATGGGCCGAAGACTTGACAAATTGGTGTTTGGATATACATTTCATAAGGTTTGTTTTTACAAAAATAATGACCATGCCTGGATGGTTCACAAACTTTCAAGCAGCACTGTATGTGGTTGGTGGCTGGTCTATGCAGCCTCACCTGGCCCTGGCTGATTAGTCTGGGGCTGCACACCTGTGGTGCACTGCCTAATCAAGGCCTACAGTTTAAACCAGCCATCACCAAACACTTGAGTGCATTAGCATGCTAGCATGTACCACCTGCTCTGTCATTCATTTTATGTGGTGTGTAGCAACGTGCCTACACTTGGTGCCCAATTTGGGGCCACTCCAACGCAGGAAGGGACACAGAAGCCTCAAACACCAGCCCTTTCCCTGATTTTGTATTATTTGTGTCCATAACAATGTTATCAATTTAAGCAAATAAAACGAACTCAGATTTAATACTCACACTCTGTCATCCATCTTGTCGATGTGTGTTCATGTGTTCTGAAGGCAGTGTGATGAAAAAAGAGGGCCCCTGAAATGCAGTTCTAGGACTGTAGCCGCTGGTACTGCAGGACATAGCTGTAATGTTGATGACACCTTGTGGTGATTTGGAGTAAAGGTGGAAACTACGGAGCCCCCCTCGGGTCACATGATAAAAAAAAACAACGATGTGTAAATCCGTGCGAGCGGTTTACTAACTCGTTCCCTCGGATTCGTAAATCGTGCGCACGGTTTACTAAATCGTTCCCTCGAATCCGAGAGAACGAGTTAGTAAACCGTGCGCACGATTTACTAAACCGTTCGCACGGATTTACACATCGTTGTTTTTTTGTATCATGTGACCTGAGAGGGGCTCCGTAGGAAACCAATATTTAGTGGGAGTTTTAATCAGGGGAATGTTTAGTGTGGAGTTATTTTTGGCAAACCATTTACTGGTCAATATTAATTATGTTAAATGACATTTTAGAGGGCTTTCATTTTGAGGTGGTCTGCTATCAGAAGTGAAATTGGTCGGTGGAAACAGGGCATTTCCTTCTAATATCAATCTGAATATAGATGAAACAGATGTTACATGTGAGACATCACAATGTTCCAAGATGTCTGTGTGGCACTCTGAAGTGGTCTGCTATCTGTTAGAAGTGAAATGGGTATATGGACAAGGTACTGAGGTTGTGTACCTTCATTTTGAAGTCAGGAAATGGAATTGATATTAATCTCTGCACTTAGATTAATATCATGTAATATCATGATATTAAATGCTGAAGTTATTTGACAGTTCCTTATTCGAAATTTTCAGTCCAACTCAAATGGCAGCGATAACTTTATTTGGCCTGTAGATGGCTCTATTTAGTCACTCATCCTTACCCTGTACTGTAGGGGCTCTCTCTATTGAGATTTCTAAAATCATTAATATAAAAAAAGCTAACAGAAAAGCTGAAGTGACCAGAAACACACCATGACAAGATGGACTGTAATTAAATCAGAAAGGCAAAAAGGATTCCACTTTCTGCATAATTGTCATGACTATACCTCTGAACATGATATGCAGACAGACAAATGTCTGAGAAATCTCACGTGTACAATAAACAATGTTTTTCATATCGCTGGTTGAAATGAAAGTAGCCGACTAAGTATTTTCTCATTTTACAAATAAGTTTCCTGCAAAATGAACAAAAGTTTAAAAGTGAAACTACAGAGAGAAAATAAGTAAATATAGTCCTAGCCTACAATCTGAAAATGTAATATATGAAAGGTAAACATAAATCAGCTTCAAGTAAAGCAGCAAGGTCTAAATGAAATTGACAAAATAAAATATTAATATTTCTACCAAATACCTCAATATTGATATTGTGACATTATCGTAGGCATGACTATTGGTGCTTTCACAAAATATTGATATATTTATATTATACATATAAGATATTTTTTAAAATACATAATCATCAGTAATGTGGATTTAATGACTACCTGCCTGGGTGAAGGCAAATAATGCCACTTATCACATCACTTTGCTTTAATGTACCTTTAAAAACCAGCAAAAGGCAACACTTATGACACACCACAATGTAACGATATCCAAACTCTAAGATGATATCTGGTCCCATATCCATATAAGATCTAGATCTGATCTCAATGCATTTACCATAGAGGTCAGCATATGGATGCACTCCACATGTAGGGCTGGCAGGTGTCAGAAAAATCTGACACCTGTGTATAACATATCAGAAGTATCAGATTCCATAAATACATACACATATCATTTTACAATAGCAATTGTTTATTTATGCTATGCTATTCTCTGAACATAGCATGTCAGACTGTGGCCTCACAGTCATTGACATTTCTCCGTAATTCCCTCCTTATTTTCGAAAACAAAAGAAAAATCTGACATTAAGTCATGACAACTTAGTATCTATCAGAATCCAGAACTACAAGACAATTTACTGTCAAATCTACTGCTAAATGTTCTGACTTCATGAGTAGGCCTACCTCTTGCTTCCGCTTTGATGTGATTTGATTAAAGAGCTTTAAATTGTTCATTGATCAAGTAATGAGGGGCCCTGCGGGGCCAACGTGAAGAGCTTATCTCAGACAGCGACTGACGAAGCTGAACTCAAAGTTAAAATTAAAAGTAAATCCAACATCACGGCTCCAAACGTATTTATTGAGTTATTTACATTAACATTATGGAAGCCATGCCATAAAAAGAAACAAATCAGTATCAAGATATAACATGAGGTTTTCATATATATATATGTTAATAAGTTGTATTATTCCCTGCACCAACTATCTAGTAGTGAATGGCTTATATATGAAAGTTATAAGTTGGAATTACAGTATAGTTATTAATTATAACTATATTTAGATGAACAAATATGCACTTCTGATATGAAGTGCATATTTGTTCATCTAAATATATAATATGAATGTTTAAAGGTGACCTATTATACCACCAGGTGTGAGCATGATTAGCCTTTTTAGTGGTTTCAGAATCAGAACATCTCAAGTGGGAGTGTCCACCCAGAAGTATGGTGGATAGATCAGCCTACCAGTTGTTACAGTCCACTAGGTATGCTGGTAGGCTGATCTATCCACCATACATCTGGGTGGACACTCCCACTTGTGATGTCAAAAAACAGAGATTCTGAAACCACTTGGGATGACTAATCACGCTCACACCTGGTGGTGTAATGTCTCCTTTAAGTTATAAGGTAACAATCAAGCTATTGTGAGTTCACAATATGTTTAACAGAGGGCTCTACCATCTAAATTCATTCATCATCTATCTCCTCCCCCTGGGCACAATCCTCCGTCACCATGGGGTCCACTTTCACTGCTATGCCGATGATACATAGGTCTACATTTCCTCCATTATCCCCTGTAAGGTGCCCTTGGGTGTCTTGAAAGGCGCCTCCAAATATAATGTATTATTATTATTATTATTATTATTATTATTATTAATAAATGTTTGTGTGTGTGTGTGTGTGTGTGTGTGTGTGTGTGCATATGGGTGCGTGTGTGTGCATGTTTCTAATGTTCACGTATTTTGTTACAATATTTATTTTCATGTTGTTTTTGTTTGTGTTGTTTGTTTGCAACATACTGTATGTACATACATACATTTTCTTAAACCACTTCAGTTGTACTGTATGTTACAATGTTTTCAGCAAAGTTAGAATCTAACCAAAACCTTCCAGCTTCAATGTAACAGCAATACTTCCGGGCCGACCTGTTTACACATCTCTTATTTCAAGCTGCTCCAAGGCTACCAAGGTCTCAGATCCGACCCATGGATGCAGACTGTTGTGTAATGTGGTATCTAAGGTTATTCTCTGCCAGGTTACAAATGGGCCTTATTGTAAACAGATGTAGATTAACACACTAATGATACAGCAAACTGGTTAAAAGAGGCATAGGCAAGCTGACAACTAGTGATTCTATCAAGAGTTTTCTCCATTAAAAGAGGAGAGATCAGATTACTTTGCAGCTAACAGGTGTACATGACTGTAGACCACAGGTAAGCCATTCTATGCTATTTGATAGGCTTGTCTTTTGAAAACTGTGTCTGTTAGTGATGGTATGAGTAACTTTGTTTTCGCTTGTATTTCCATGCATTATGTTCTAAAGAAAGACTATCCATCTTTGATCTACTTCCTTTCCATTGTTGTTGAACACTTTCTTAGCAGGAATACCAAACAGCTAACAGCTAGTGATCATTTTTTGACTTGCATGTTGGTGGAATATAAGGAAGAAATACTGTACTGTATTGCTATGCAACCTGGCACAAGAATTTCCTTCGGGATTAATAAAGTTCAATCTTATCTTATAATTGTAATAATAACACTGTGTGTGTGTGTGTGTGTGTGTGTGTGTGTGTGTGTGTGTGTGTGTGTGTGTGTAGCATAACAATGCCGGCTGGAGAGGGAAAGTGTGACATGGATCGCCTCGGAGTTTTTAAGGAAATGGGGTATATCTCCATTGGAGATATGTATATCCCAGCTAGATACAGTACGTTGATCAAACTCACTGTAGCAAGTCTTTCTAATCGTACCATACATAACATAAACAGATAGGAAATATGCCTAAACATAGAAAATAAAGCACACAATTTTGAGTTGGATTTTATATGTAGAATTATTTATTGCATTCATTATCTTGTTGCTGTTATTTAACAATAAGATTGTTGCTGTATAGACCTGTTGGTTACTGGTTCTCACATCTATTTCACATTGTATATTGTTCTTGAGATGTATTCTCATGGAAACTAAGGACTTCATCGAAAGTAATACCTAAACACATACCCTTTATAATGGCATACACCATACACATAAACAATACAATTACATTTTAAACTGAAACAGTTTTGAAATCCAAAGTATTGGACACCATTGCCAGAAGTGATGTCTTGGCTTGTTGATGGTTTCTATGCTTTGACTTTTCCTCATCTAAAATCACCAAACGATCAACAATTTTCACCTTAGGATGCTTATACAAGATAGTTCCCTGACCCCCACCCCTCTTCCCCTCTCCCCCCAATCCCAGGGCCGTTCAACGAGTCTGCTTCTCGACACCGTCAGATGCAGACGGGAGGGCCCAGACAGAGCTGCGCACTTCAGAGTGGCTTGTTTGAAACAACATTCAAGCGTATATTTGAGCACGAGGCGCTGCATGAGCCGCTGAAGGTCGCGCGGCAGCACCGCATCCAGCAGGCCAAGAGGAACATGGGCAAGCCCTTCCTGCCCGCTGACGGCACCAAGAAAACGTGAGAACAAAACAGCACAAAAACTACTTACATGCACATACCATAAACATATATTCACATATCATATCATTCACATATAAACACACCAAAGCCTTGAAGTCACCCACTTTAAATGGTGTCACTCCATCCCATAGAACTATATGGTTGGTTGGTTTCAATCTCTTACTTGCGGTACTTCCTCACTCTCAGTTGTGGTTCAGGCAGTTACTATGGGACTCTGTCCGGCCCAATAAAGGCTGTGAGTGCCCATGCCATTCCCAAGAAGGCCCTCAGCTCTCCTGGCCGCAACATCTACACTTCTCCTCCCAAGAAGGGCAGTGGCTACAGGTCTACAGAAATTTTCTTCAAAGGCCTTTGTTTTCCATCTTGTTCACATTGTCCAACAGCAAGTCCTTTTTGCACAAGATGTTAAAGCATTCAACATTTCGACTTGTTCTCTCTTCTAGCTATCCCAACGTGACCCTGTCAAAGGTGGAGCTGTATGCTTCTGATCGTTACGACAGAGCGAAGGAACTACTGCAGGTACAGCTTACTCAATTATCCAATAAGCATTAGTCTAAGTCCGGTGTAGCTCAAACTTATTCCAGAAGATAGATGGAGCTGGGGTAAAAAAAGTACACTGAATAGAGCAGCAGACCCAGATATTATCATTATCATGGGGCTCAGCATGGCTTGTCTCTAGTTGCTCTGCTCTGTCTCTGCTTCATGTATACCTCATTGACTTGTCTCTAGCTGCTCTGTCTGCTTCATGTTTACCTCATTGACTTTGTTAGAATGGGGGCCTCCTCCCACTCTTTGGTGACATTAGAACTGCATGAAAAAGACACTTTGGATACTTTTTGGTCTTTTTCAATACAATGCATTATGGCTGTCAGATAATATAATGGAGTATAAAGTAGAAGAAAATACTCAAGGAAATACTCAAGGAAAGTACTAGCATTCTACCTCAGATTGTGAGGTACAGAGAGAGCTGTGTTCAGCTTAAAATGTTGTATAGATCACATTTTGCATTGACATGTAATTTGTAATCATTTAGTAGATACTTTAATTCAAAACAACAAATGAATAAACATTGCAGGTCTGTAAACGTTCTGTGTACAGATGTGAGAGATAGTTTCGACCAGTGCTTCTCAAATCGGGATAGACATACCCCATGTGTAAGAATTTATACTTGGATTTATTATGATAATTGGAACATTTTTAATAACAAGAAGAAAGAAGGTGAATCTGCAAAAAAAGAAAGCTAAAGAATTGCTAAATAAATGTAGCATGAAGCCAGCAGGGCCATTTGGTTAACTTCAGGTCATTTTTTTCCCTTCCCCCAAAATCTTTTGTCCTGGTGATAGAGCTACTTGACAGAAAAACATACCATAGTTTGAGAATCCCTGATTTAGACTGATTAATACAAGGTGGCCTTTTTAAATACATTATCAGGCTGCTTAATATGGGTTTGTTGTATGTTGCAGAGAGAGACAGCAATCAACCGTTCCAAGTTCAAGAATGGTCCCTTTAAAATCAACCTCCACCCTAAAGACTATTTCAACGACAACCCATACTTTAGCAACAAGCCACTTCCACCAGCGCAAAAGCCACTTCCTGCAACAAAACAGTTCTCAGTTCCATTCAAACCTCCGTCCCCTACTAAACAGGTAATGGAAGGAATATGTTGATTGATGTTTGTATGTATAATATAATAATATATATAAACTTCTATTTTTATACAGCAACAGCATATTGAATAGAGTGTATGCAACTGTCAGATAGGGGGGATGAAGGCGGGGACATTTGACATTTACCCGTCCCATTCGACGGACCCATACACTCCTCACCGACCCAAACAAACAAACCAAAGGCCACGGACATTTTGGCCAACTCCTGGTCCCAAGACTTCACCTATCAAGAGCATCATAACCATTAATGTCAACAGGTTTGTTGGAGAGCCCTCTTCTTCTCTTTGTTGTCATCTTATTCTAAATAGATCTAATTATGTATATTAGATATGAATATAGAATAACCAAGCACAAACACCAAAACTACATGGGTGGCAAATGTTTGGTTACACTTAACATCCCAGTGTCCTTGTAACAGTGTAATTAAGAGCATGCAAAAACAAGTACTTAATATGTAATAATGTTACCGAACAGCACACACAGTGTGGTTAGGGTTAGGATTAAAGTTAAGAATATGCAAAGAACGTTTATGCTTGGGGTTCGGGTTTAACGTTAGGAATAGGTGAAAAAGAGAGTTCCACACTAAACCCTAACCACACTGTGTAGTTACAGGCTGTTCCATAACATTATGACATATTGCGTATTTTTTAATTGTCTCAAATTGTGTCAGCTGATGTCACTTGGTAAATGCGATCACTTGGCACACGTGAAGAAACATAGCAGAGTTGTTTGCTGCAGTTCTCTGGGGTGAAACTTATTTTCATGCTTTTCTTTTCGCCATTTGTATCACTGTAATCGTTTTGTTGGTTATGTTGTTTCAGGTCAGTGAACTCCGCCAACTACACCTCCTCCATCCCACCCATTATGAGTGTCTGAGTGAATTTATAGATGGGTGCTGAGGCAGAAGTGTGTTGCTCTCAGCACCTTACCATATTTGGACTTAAGTGTACACAATTGCACACTTTGATCACTTTGACACCCTTTGATCACTTTCATTTGCTGGAATGCTCCTTTGTAGGGCTGCAATATATGGACATTATACCAATAACATCAATAATATCCATGTACTAGCCAGGTTGGCTAGAGCTTTTCATCTGCAGGAACCAGAGCTGTAAGCTATTCTGACCACAAAAACCACCAATTCCAGCTTCCTCAGGAGGTCCTCCGACACAACAGGACCAGAAGACCTCCCTCACCACTGGTGTTCAACGGATGTCCATGCAGATTTCATATGTCCATGCATTTGAACCTAACAAAATGCAAATGCAGAGCATTTAGTCATTTAAGATTTTGATTCCTCACGTTACTGACTCTCATAGCTAAATCTTTTGTATTATCTGAAGCTTTAATAATATATTTTGCTTGTCATCTTCCCCTAGCATCCATCTTCTGGGTTACCTCTGGATTTGGGGGGTTTGGTAATGTTTGGTATAACATGGGCTTGGGAAGCTATAGAAAAAGATAGCAAGTTCTTTCAGAGGACTTCTTCAGCAGGTTTGCACAGAAGTCCAATGACAACCCAGCACTAAGGTTAAGATGAGACAGGCCATTCCTCTCAATCACTCCACTCACGGTTTCCCAGTTGTTTCATAATCCTACCAGAAGGATTAGTAAATTGAGCCTTTCACGGATGACATAAATATGGTAAATGGATTGCATTTTATATTGCGCTTTTATCCAAAAAGCTTCTACAGTTGCCTCACATTCACCCATTGATACACCGACGGCGGTGCCAACCATGCAAGGTAACAACCAACACATCAGGAGCAGGTAGGATTAGGTGTCTTGCTCAGGGACACCACGACACTTAGCTTGGTGGAGCCCGGGGATCGAACCAGCAACCTTCCAGTTGGCAGACAACCACTCTACCTCCTGAGCTACTGCCGCCCCAAATATATGGCTTGCAAAGAGTTTTAAGACTGTAAATGTGATTATGGGTATACACATACAATTATATTGGCATGATATGCAATACCTTAACTGAACTTATGAAGCTAACCATCCTGACTCTTCTGTTGGTCCCCAAATGAGCTTCATTATGTTGCCTCTTGCCAAGGTGTAAAAGCAAAAGCAGGCCTTTAATCTAAATATGCTGAATGTGAAATTGAAAACACCAGTGTCATTTGAGACTTGATCATCTTAGATTTTGGATATTGTGATATTGTGATATGACAAAGTTGTCTTTTCATGGTTTTAAATGCTGTATTACAGTAAAATTATGGAAAGTGATGTAATTTTAATCTTACCAGACAAGCTTTTCTAATATTTGCACTAAGATGTTGGCCATACCGCCCAGCCCTACTCCTATGGACCATGTGACTTGACAGATCACCGTATGGGCATGAATTTGGCTTGTTGATGTTATTAGTATAAAGCAAAATACCACTCAATGTAAAGTAGACATTTTTTTATTGGAAAATTGGAGAGTTGCATGTTTCCTCAGAGATAAACATGTTGTTCAGTCTTAGTAATGATCACACAGAATGATGTCCTTATGTTTTACAACCCACCCATTACTGAATGGCTATGAGACTGACAGAAAGGAGATGGCTGTGAGATTCTTCTCCATTAAATATTGTCAGCAAGAGCTCTCAAGACATTTTGTCATGTTGCTACTTTATACATCTCTTGTATAGCCTCAGAGACATCGGATTAAATTGCATGCGCATGTGCAGACTGTCTAAAGAGCAACAATCCAATTGGATTATAGATAGACATTCAATCACTAAATATGAGCTAATGCGCATTCTCAAGCATATCTTTGTCTGTGTTTGAGAGCCAAGTTGGTGTTTTGTGTGTGCTAAAATTAATAGAATCTTGTCATAGTTCAAAGTTGTAGTGCAATTAAATACAAAGTCATATTTCCTCAGATTTCCTGTAGTAGAATCATTTGTGTGTGTCTGTGTGTGTGTGTGTGTGTACAAGTGTGGTGTGAGCATGTGTCATCTCATAAAGGGATTCCCCATGAGTTAGCATGTTGGATTGGCAGCCTCTTTGGCGCACATAGAGGCATGCTCTTGGCAGTAGAGTTCTCCCTCAATGAGATAATACCCTCTGTGTTTTAGCTCCGTCCTGCAGAAGGCACACAGGAAACAAGCCGGGTGACGCCACTTTTCTCCTGCATGGACCACAGGACCACTGCCAGTTGGACACATACAAAAATTATAAAATTAATCTGTGCATTCTTGTAATTTGACATTTGCAAATTTGAAGCAATAGAAGGTGGTGTGTTCTCTTTGGTTTGATCTTTTGATTTTTGACTTGGGATAGGCCTTAACTTATTAGAGACATTCATTTTTGAACCATTTTGAATGTGATAGCTAGAAGATCGGTTCAAAACTTCACAGTACTTGTCTTGTCTTGACGAACTGTGGGAGATAATCTGTATCAGACTGTGACTTACTGGACATGAGATTCCTGTTTTAACGAAGACTTTTTCATTCTCCAGTTAAGAGCTGGCAAGTGGAAAGCACGGTATAGTATAATATGTATGTATATACATGTATATACACCAATATCCACGTCTTTCAAAGTTATACTTTATCAGTGGTACAAAAAAAAACTGTGAATATGTGTATATGTTTTATGCTTGAGGCTAACCTGAGCACATTAGTGAAGCAAATGGACATCAAACATACTGTCTATTGGGGTGCCAGGTTGGCTAGAGCTTTTCATCTGCAGGAACCAGAGCTGTAAGCTATTCTGACCACAAAAACCACCAATTCCAGCTTCCCCAGGAGGTCCTCCGACACAACAGGACCAGAAGACCTCCCTCACCACTGGTGTTCAACGGATGTCCATGCAGATTTCATATGTCCATGCATTTGAACCTAACAAACTGCAATTGCAGAGCATTTAGTGATTTAAGATTTTGATTCCTCACATGACTGACTCTCATAGCTAAATCTTTTGTATTGTCTGAAGCTTTAATAATATATTTTGCTTGTCTCCCCAAATTTGGCATCTACTCCTAGCATCCATCTTCTGGGTTACCTCTGGATTTGGGGGGTTTGGTAATGTTTGGTATAACATGGGCTTGGGAAGCCTTTGAGGCTAGAACTGTGATGAAGGGCTATAGAAAAAGATAGCAAGTTCTTTCAGAGGACTTCTTCAGCAGGTTTGCACAGAAGTCCAATCACAACCCAGCACTAATGTTAAGATGAGACAGGCCATTCCTCTCAATCACTCCACTCACGGTTTCCCAGTTATTTCATAATCCTTCCAGAAGGATTAATAAGTTCAGCCTTTCACGGATGACATAAATATATGGCTTGAAAAGAGTTTTAAGACTGTAAATGTGAATATGCAAAGGGTTAAATATCAAGGTGCAATTCTGAATCTGTGAATTTTCTATAATGTACATTCTTACATGATTCCTTTTCCACAGACATCACACAGGGGAATCTTCTGTAGCTTTGCAACTGGTGGCTGAGGTTTGTTTACCGGAGCCATGACATGTCTGGTAACAGGTCGGCTGACACCTGTACACACACACAACCATTACTTCAAGCAGTCAGATTGACAAACATACAGGTGGAGGATAATTCAGACTATAGCAATATAACTATTCAGTATTGTTTAGTGTAACACAATATTTTTCGAGCAAAATCGTTCTTAGTATTATAAGAGTGATTAAAAAGTATGAATCAGTATTGTTATTTATATTCATAATAATACTATCGCTAATAATAATAACTACTAATAATATTAGGACTACACTCTGTCCACATTACAAATATATATGTACACAAATTTCAGTAGGTGTATATTAATATATAATAAGATATCCATATTTAGGGTGTTTTATCACTTCCTCAGACATACTGTTGTTGTTGTCATCTATGGTTTCTACAGATGCCACAGGTGCAGGGTTTCCGAAGGGCCGGGGCCTGACGTTAAACTTGTGCTCAAAGTGTCCGAGGTCCTTGAGGAAGGTTGAGGATAGATTATTACAGAGAGACGCCATTTGTCACAGTTTAACTCAATAGAAACTATCTGAGATTGTTGACAAAATTCTTTAAGAATTATAATCCACAATCTATACTTTAATCTCTCGTAATATTGGTGATTAAATATTATACTAATAGGCCTACTCATTGTATTAATATTCCTACTTCTCATACTAATAGGCCTATCCTTATGCTAGTGCTACTATCAGTAGTACGAGCATGTGGGGTGGGGGGGGGGGGTGCAAAAAAAAAAAAAAGACCAATGTTGCCAAAACCCTCATGGTAATTTTTTACCCCAGATTTACCCAGATTTTGAACTGCTGAAGTCAGAATAGTTTGCCTATAGCACTTTGCCTCTTTAAATATTAGTCAAGTCAAAGTCAAATGTTCTTGGCCAGCAACAGTATACAAAAAAAAGTAGGCAAAAGAAGATAACATATTAAGAAGAATTTTTAATATATATATATATATATATATATATATATATATATATATAGTGACAGACTGTGGGGTTATAGGAGTAGTCACTTGACCGATTACAATAAGTCCAAGGTCCACACCAGTACAATTCAATTTAACCAGTTTATTGCTGTTAGGGGGAAAGGAGAGGTATAGGTTAGCATCAAGTTTATTGCTGTTAGGGGGAAAGGAGAGGTATAGGTTAGCGTCAGCAAGTCCGTAATCCACGAGAAGCGTCGTTGTCCGAAGGCAGGGGTCGGTACACAAAGGCGGGTTCTCATACGGTCCAGGGCTGGGCTTGGGTTCGGGCTGTCAGACAGGCAGGGTTCAGGCACGAATCGGGTTCTCATACAGTCACGGGCACACAGTCAACTCCTTCTCTACTCACACAACACGGGCACACAGCAATCTTCTCCCAGGTTTCGCCTCAGCTAGTCCCTTGACTTGTTGTCTCGTCGCTCTTTTTATCCTTTATTAATCACCCTCGTAATGTGCCGCACCTGGCCCCTTTCGCGGGTTTGGCTGATTCGCCGATGACATCATCGATCGTCTAAATACAGGCAGGCGGCTTCTCCCGGCCATCTGACATATCGCCCACTGATCACTTCTCCCCGGGGCACTCGCCGCCAGCTGCCACAATATATACAGTATATATAACACTAACACGATGCAGCTAACACGATGACTGAAGAGATACCCCCTGGCATCTTGGAATGGAAAATTCTGATTTAAAAAGCTTCAAGGTAGAATTTTAGATAAAATGAAAGTCTTTCCACCGAAGCACAATGAGTCTGAAGTACCATCTTCGGGCAAAGCATGTGTTTGTTAATGCTAATGCTAGCACTAGCACTGCCACTCAGTTGGGATCAAGCCGTGTTCATCAGACTACGCTAGCAGAGTGCATCCAGGGCAAGTCTCTCAACAAAGCGACAACAGCTAAATTGACCAACGCAATCGCTAAATGGATCGCCATGGACTGTAGTCCCATCAACGTTGTTGAAGACCAGGGGCTACAAGATCACCTCAGATGACCCATCATACAAGCCACTGTTGTGGAAATGTAATTTAGAGAATTCTTTGGAGAAGGAGAAGGCACATTGCAAAGACTTTTATTACAACTTGCTACAGTTATAACAAAAGGAGGCTGGTCAGCTGAGAGTCTCCAGATCTCACCTCAAATCGATCTTTTTATGGTCTTCCTTTGGTTATCTTAACATGCCCCTTAACACGTCCATTAACACATTGTGGCAGACGGCCACTGAGGGGCCGATGAATAAGTGTGGACGACAGTCGGGGGGGGCGCAATTCCCCATTCGGCCCCCAGAGGGAGCCGAGGAGGCAGGAATTGCAACCAAGGCAATCAGCCTAATTGTGCCTGACTTAAAGCATGTCCGAGAGCCCGCTTGTGTATTGACCCTTGCCTACCTGACGACCCTCCCGCCTGCCTTGCCCTGGACCCCCTGAGACCCCTTCCTGGTGTGATAACTCCCCTGCATACGAACGACGACTACTCTCACAGAATAACGGACTTGGTCACTATAAATATCCCTGCACTTTCCCTTCCCCTTTACCAGAAATAAAGACTGTTCATTGAATATTGGTGTGTGAAAGTGACTTATTATCTTCAGTCGGGTGGACACACGTGATTGTGACCCCCTGGCTCCTTCTGCTGGGGGCCCCTCAAAATGTCCTTGAATATTTTTTTCATCAAATTACCTTAAATAAGCTTTATCTATATTAGCACTCCTTTATACAGCATGTAGTTGAAAGTGTTTTTATAAAAGATTAAACCAGCATATACAAAAATGAAAACAGTATTCGCAGACTTAAACACTACAATAAAAATATTCTGATATTGCAATAATAAACAATTTAACAAACTGGAAATTCAAAGTTAGTAATAAGACATCAATGATACTAAGTCAAATTATTAACACTAACTTAATAAGAAACATGAAGAGTAACAAATGGATGTGTATTAAGAACTTATGATTAAGATTTAAGAACCAGGGTAGGCATGTTAGTGATTACGATCTTATACATTTTATGTCATCTATATATGAATGCTCGAAAACAGTTCTATTCCTATTTTCATGTATCATAGCGATATATATATATATTACTGGTTCCTTCAACAAATCTAGTACGACTATGTCCCCTGTCTCGAATCAGCTGTTGCGCTGACTGTGCATTCAGATGGTTTACTCAGCTGTTGATTCTTGTTTTTCCTTCAGATTTCTTGGGGTCTTACCCAGCGTTTCCCTACCCCCTCTGCTTGGCCGTCACCATCATGTCTACCATTTGTTTGTAGGAATGTTATCTTACAAGTAAATCGAAAACTTCGCCTTCCGGCTCAGCTCCCTCTTCACCACAACGGACCAGTACAGCGCCCGCAGCACTGCAGACGCTGCACCAATCCGTCTGTCCATCTCCCGCTCCATTTTGCCCTCACTCGTGAACAAGACCCCGAGATACTTGAACTCCTTCGCTTGAGGCAGCAACTCACTCCCAACCCGGAGGGAACACTCCACCGTTTTCCGGCAGAGAACCATGGCCTCAGACTTGGAGGTGCTGACTCTCATCCCGACCGCTTCACACTCGGCTGCAAACCGCCCCAGTGCATGCTGGAGGTCACGGTCTGATGTAGCCAACAGAACCACATCATCTGCAAAGAGCAGAGATGCAATTCTGAGGTCCCCAAACCAGACACTCTCCTCACCTCGGCTGCACCTTGAGATTCCGTCCCGGCCGTGGAACAGTGGACCAGCTCTTTACCCTCGCAGGGTTGTTGGGCGGGGCATGGGAGTTTGCCCATCCAGTCTACATGTGCTTTGTGGACTTGGAGAAGGCCTATGACCGTGTCCCCCGGGGAATCCTGTGGGGGGTACTACAGGAGTATGGGGTGCCGGGGCCGTTGGTACGTGCCATTCGGTCCCTGTGCGAGCTGTGTCCGTATTCTCGGCACAAAGTCAAGCACGTTCTCAGTGGGTGTTGGACTCCGCCAAGGTTGTCCCTTGTCACCGGTTCTGTTCGTGATCTTCATGGACAGAATCTCAAGGCGCAGCCGAGCGCACATTATACAGAGGGTAATCACAGTGGCTCTCTGTGACAGTGGGTTTGTTGATGCTTTATCCAACTGTCGGAAAATTGTCTGACATTTCAAACAGTCGCAGAGCTGAAAGTTCAGCAAGCCTTTCATGGGCAAAAAGAGAAGTCACTCGTCCAGGATTTACCAACGTGCTGGAATTCAACACGAGATGGTAAAGCAGGTCCAACACAACAAAGACCCACTGAAGGCAACGTGAACCATGCTAACCTCAGCTGAATATGATGTTGGAAACTCTGCTGAAGCCATGAAAGTGATTTCCCTATCCTCCTTCAATTGTAATTAATGACAAATCAAATTAGTATAATGCAGTATATTATTGTATTTTAGAAATCATTTTAGGCCTGTCCCCTAAATGGGTGTGATATTAATGAATAGTGTAGTCATTAATTCTGTTGGTCTTGTGTGTTTGTAGGTACGTCACTGAGCTCCTGGGTGTTGACATATGTGTCCTTCTCTGTGGTGCTGCCTCAGATGTTGGCGGATGCCTCAGATGTTGACCCTGCCTATGTAGTGTGCTTCAAATCTGCATACAGAGGACCTAAACAGACGAAAGGAGAGCACAAACATGTCATGGCTTAAGGTAGCAACAGCTCTAGATCCCAGATTCAAGGACCTCAGGTGCCTGTCCAGAGCAGAGAGGGAAGAGGTGTGGCGAAAGCTGAGTGGGATGCTAAAGGACAGAGAACCTACACCACAGCCCTCCACAGAGGAAATTGAATCTGAGCGACCAAATATGAATATGGCCCTCCGACTGATGGAGTCCCTCTTTCTCTTACCAGTTTGTGATGCATTTCGTTATTACACCACACATGTATTTGTTTTATCTCCCCCCAAAATAGAAAAAACCTGAAAATTGTGATTAATCACAGATTATTATTGTGATTATATATATATTGGATGTCACAAGAATTTCACTGTTCAGAATGGCCCTGTGTTACTGGAGCATCCAGGCATGGTCAGTTTTTTTTTTCCCCCACAGGCCATCAGGCTTCTCAACCAGCAACACCAATCTCATTGATCAGATTGATCACTTTAAATGTACATTTATGATATTAATATTTACATGATTCAACTACTCTGGATACGTATGCCATATTCCCTATGCAATATTTAAATACTCTGAATACATATGCTCTGATTTTCTATGTTTTGTATATCCCTGCTCGTGCGTCACATTCAGTCAACATAGCATTATTTATATATAAAAAAAAAATCTTTTACCATTGTGTATATTGTGTTAGTGTATTGTATTATGCAGCTGTTATGATCCGCACTCTGTGAGTTTCCACCATCTGTCATTCCCACATTATCCACTCATCAGCCAAATCACCGTCACCTATCCCCATATCCATTACTTGGTATATTTAAGCTCCAACTTTTCAATCTCTGCCAGATTGTATCTTAGCTTATGCACACAAGACTCTCCAGCAATTCCCGGATAGGTCACCCGTTACCGGCCCTGCCTGCCTCGTCTGACTCCTGAAGTACGCCAAAGCCTCCTGTCCCTGACCTCAATTCCTGTCCGGCCGTACCTGCGGCTTTTTGGCAAACGACTGCTTCGATCCCGCTTCCCGGCTTCCTGATCATCCATCGGTCCCCGACTATCCGTCTGCCTGCTACTTCCCGGTACCTCCGCCCAGCTGATCATACTAAAACTGAGTAAACATGATTTCCAAACATTCCCTGTTGTGCTGCATTTGGTCTCTCTCTCTATGTGTCAGGTCTGCCCGACAGGAAGTCCAGGATCCAGTTGCAAAGGGAGGAGTTTAACCCCAAGCTCCTGAGTTTAATGGGCACAACAGTGTTGAATGCTGAGCTGTAGTCAATGAGTAGCATCCTCACGTATGTGTTACCCAGGAGGGAGAGTGAGGTGTGAACTGTCAGGGCGATGCCGTCGTCCGTAGATCAGTTCGGATGGTATGCAAATTGAAAGGGGTCCAAAGTGTCAGGAAGGGTGGAGCAGATGTGGGTTCTGACTAGCCGCTTGAAGCACTTCATGACGTCTGGGGTCAGTGCTACAGGGCGTTAGTCAGTCAGGCAGGTGACGGAAGGTTTCTTCGGAAAGGGGACAATGGCGGTCTGTTTGAAGCTGTAGGAGTGGTGTTGCTCGCCTCAAACCGTGTGTAGAAAGTGTTGAGCTCATTGGGGACAGAGGCGATGGGCTGGGCATCACTGCTATTTCTCCTTTTATGGTCTGTGATGGCTCGCAATCCACACCACATGTGTCTAGTGTCAGAGATACGATAGTTACTCCAACTTGTCCCTGTAGGCATCTCTGATGGCCCTCAGAAGATCATATTTGGACCTCCTCAAGGCCTCCGGGTCCCCAGAGCTATAGGCAGAGGACCATGCTTTTAGTTTAGCATGGACACCACTATCAACCCAGGGCTTGTCGTCCTACCATTGACACTTAGGACATAATTGATGCACGACGACATTCATCAATGTCCCCATTCACTGCAAAACAGAACATCTGCCAGTATGTGGTTTCAAAACTGTTGAGCTTGATTGGAAGGGTAACAGACACAGCATGGAGTTCAAGTGCAGATCTGTTCAGGTGTTCCAGGGAAAGGACCTGGTATGACCACTTTGGAGAGAGCCCCATTCCCCCACCTCATCCAGAGACTCGGGGGTGTGGGAGAAAGAGTAGGTAGTGGAGAGGGCAGCTGGAGTGGCAGTGTTTTCTGGGGTGATCCAGGTCTCTGTGAGAGTCAGGAAATTGAGAGGCTGGAGGGCGGTGTAGGCCAGAATGGTCTCAATGGATTTCTTGACCGACGATTGGCAATTCCGGAGTCCCCCTCTCACATCAAGGCCTGTATAGGTTGAGATCGTTGGGTAGAGGAGATTGGAGGGGTTGCGGCACCGAGTCTGCTATGGTAGGGTGTCCTGACTGTAATGGAGTGTAGGCACATGGCTAGGACAGGAGGAAGGAATGATGAAGCTGTAGCTGTAGGACTCCCTGGATGAACTCCTGCAGAAAGACTCCCTTGTCTTCGTTCATGGGACCTGAGACTACAGCTGATGCTGAGAAACTGGCTCTGTATTAATAGCCAACTGTGCAAGGGAGGATCATGCAGGGTTAAGCTCCTCTTCGCCGTCAACTCAATTGACTACAGCTGGATGCCTGAAACTGGGTGAGTATCCCAGTCAGCACAACAATAGGGAGGAGGCCGTGTACACCCATCCATGTACACCCAGTGTTCTATTCAAATTAGCCCTATCAACAACAACACCAACCTTGCAATAGGTTAGTTTAAGAGATGTATCTCTGCCAACATTGCTACAAGATTAGCTTCATGTATCCTCTGCCACAATAGGTTAGTTTCAAAGAAATATCTCTGCAAACACTGCTACTGTCATGGGAGTTGGCAGTAGGACCCAATCGCAGACTCAGGACTCGGGGTTTTGGGGTGCAATAAATGTTGTTTATTACCGTGTGAGGAACAGGCAGGTAGGAATCCATGTTGTATGTCGAATTACAACCGATGACAAGACATAACATAACGATGACAAAACATAGACAATGATCCGACACCCGTGGGTGGAAAGCCGGGGCTTTTATGCCGTGGTTAATTGCTAACAGCCGCGAACATAGCGCAGGTGCCGCTAATCGTCCAGGGGCGGCACTGGCGCCCGGGAGCCCCGCTAATCCTCCAGGGGCGGCATTGGCGCCCGGGAGCCTGGAGCCACGCTAGGGATCGTGACAGTACCCCCCCCTCAACGGGAGCCTCCTGGCGACCCACGATGACCGGGCCGGCACCGTCGGGTGGACGACCTGGAGGCTGGGCGGAGGACGAGCAGGGACCCTCCGGCGGACGACCCGGAGGCTGGGCGGAGGCCGAGCAGGGACCCTCCGGCGGACGACCCGGAGGCTGGGCGGAGGCCGAGCAGGGACCCTCAGGCGGACGACCCGGAGGCTGGGCGGAGGCCGAGCAGGGACCCTCAGGCGGACGACCCGGAGGCTGGGTGGAGGACACCGGCGCCGTCGGAGCGGGGGCCGGGGCTGGCTGGCATCTGGGAGCAGGTAATGGTGGGAGCTGCCGTGGTCCAGCCGGGACCGGGACCAGGGATGGGTGGGACCTGGGAGCAGGGACTGGTGGGCGCTGCCATGGTGCAGCCAGGACTAGGACCAGGGATGGGTGGGACCTGGGAGCAGGGACTGGTGGGAGCTGCTGTGGTGCAGCCGGGACCAGGAATGGGTGGGACCTGGGAGCAGGGACTGGTGGGCACTGCGGTGGTGCAGCCGGGACCAGGGATGGGTGGGACCTGGGAGCAGGTACTGGTGGGAGCTGCTGTGGTGCAGCTGGGACCAGGACCATGGATGGGTGGGACCCGGGAGCAGGGACTGGTGGGCGCTGCGGTGGTGCAGCCGGGACCAGGACCAGGGATGGGTGGGACCTGGGAGCAGGTACTGGTGGGAGCTGCTGTGGTCCAGCCGGGACCGGGACTCGGGGTGGCTGGGACCAGGGAGCAGGGACCGGCAGGAGCTGCTGTGGTCCAGCCGGGACCGGGACTCGGGGTGGCTGGGACCATGCAGTAGGGACCGGCAGGAGCTGCTGTGGTCCAGCCGGGGCCGGGACTCGGGGTGGCTGGGACCATGCAGTAGGGACCGGCAGGAGCTGCTGTGGTCCAGCCGGGACCGGGACTCGGGGTGGCTGGGACCATGCAGTAGGGACCGGCAGGGGCTGCTGTGGTCCAGCCGGGACCGGGACTCGGGGTGGCTGGGACCATGCAGTAGGGACCGGCAGGAGCTGCTGTGGTCCAGCTGGGACCGGGACTCGGGGTGGCTGGGACCATGCAGTAGGGACCGGCAGGAGCTGCTGTGGTCCAGCCGGGACCGGGACTCGGGGTGGCTGGGACCATGCAGTAGGGACCGGCAGGAGCTGCTGTGGTCCAGCCGGGACCGGGACTCGGGGTGGCTGGGACCATGCAGTAGGGACCGGCAGGAGCTGCTGTGGTCCAGCCGGGACCGGGACTCGGGGTGGCTGGGACCATGCAGTAGGGACCGGCAGGAGCTGAGTTGCGAGCTTGGCTATCTGGTTGGTGAGTTGGTTGAGTGCTTGCTGCAACTCGCCCTGGCTGACGAGTGCCTTCTGTAGTCTGGCGGACCCCGAGTCTGAGTCAGCTGAGTCCATTATTGGTCGGATCATTCTGTCATGGGAGTTGGCAGTAGGACCCAATCGCAGACTCAGGACTCGGGGTTTTGGGGTGCAATAAATGTTGTTTATTACCGTGTGAGGAACAGGCAGGTAGGAATCCATGTTGTATGTCGAATTACAACCGATGACAAGACATAACATAACGATGACAAAACATAGACAATGATCCGACACCCGTGGGTGGAAAGCCGGGGCTTTTATGCCGTGGTTAATTGCTAATTGCGGACAGCCGCGAACATAGCGCAGGTGCCGCTAATCGTCCAGGGGTGGCACTGGCGCCCGGGAGCCCCGCTAATCCTCCAGGGGCGGCATTGGCGCCCGGGAGCCTGGAGCCACGCTAGGGATCGTGACAGCTACAAGATTAGCTTCAAGTATTCTCAACCACAACAGTAAAACCAACACTGCAATAGGTTAGTTTAAGAGAAATAGCTCTACCAGCACTGCTACAAGATTAACTTTAAGAAAATGGCTCTACCAACTCATCAACAAGAATAGCTATGAAATAAAACACTGATTCTGTTTCTCCACTAACAACAGCAGAATACGATGGCCAGCCTTCTTTCAAAACAACGGTTCCTCGCTAGCTTCTTCTGCTTATATGCACGGTTAAGCTCCTCACATCAACTCAATTAACTACAGCTGAATGCCGAAACTGTGATTATCCCAGTCAGCACAACAAGTGACAAGGCCATTTACACATCTCTTACTTGACCATCACCGTAAATATGGTTTAGCTATTTGTTTGATTTTTAACTTTCGTTTTCAATTATTTAACATTAAAATGGTTTGCATGTATATATTGTTGTACTCACTCCATTCAGCCTTAAATTTTAACTCACAATTCACACCACAGCTTCTTCAGAAATGGTCTTCTCTAGTTTATTCATAGTGTTGTGTATAGACATGATAAATGCATCTTATTCTTACCTTTTCATCGCCCTGTAGGTTGACTCTGAATGGTTCCATCTGAGGTGACCACAGTCTTGTCACTGGTCTTGTATGGGCATACACAAAAACACAGACACACTTGTTACAATACAGATATAACACATGCAGATGGAAGCTAGATCAAAGTATAGTACCTCCAGGTGTGTTCTCCAGACCCCATGAGGTGTAAACAGGACACCATTATGTTGTTAAGGTAATTAGCCAGCCAGGGCCACAGGGCCAGTTTAACTAAGCGACAGGTTGTAACACAAAGGGTACAATTCCTGAGCCACATTCCCACACCAGATGGCAGATCCCTTAGCGAGGAGGATAGAGGCAATCCAGGCAATGCCGAAACCCATTACAAAGAGACAAATGATGGGATTCTTGGGAATGACGGGCTACTGCAGACAGTGGATACCCGATTATGCAAATTTAGTGCAGCCACTCGAAGACGTCACACATGGCCACGACTTGACCCCGACTGACTCTGTGACTGTCATGGGAGTTGGCAGTAGGACCCAATCGCAGACTCAGGACTCGGGGTTTTGTGGTGCAATAAATGTTATTTATTACCGTGTGAGGAACAGGCAGGTAGGAATCCATGTTGTATGTCGAATTACAACAGATGACAAGACATAACATAACGATGACAAAACATAGACAATGATCCGACACCCGTGGGTGGAAAGCCGGGGCTTTTATGCCGTGGTTAATTGCTAATTGCGGACAGCCGCGAACATAGCGCAGGTGCCGCTAATCGTCCAGGGGCGGCACTGGCGCCCGGGAGCCCCGCTAATCCTCCAGGGGCGGCATTGGCGCCCGGGAGCCTGGAGCCACGCTAGGGATCGTGACAGCTACAAGATTAGCTTCAAGTATTCTCAACCACAACAGTAAAACCAACACTGCAATAGGTTAGTTTAAGAGAAATAGCTCTACCAGCACTGCTACAAGATTAACTTTAAGAAAATGGCTCTACCAACTCATCAACAAGAATAGCTATGAAATAAAACACTGATTCTGTTTCTCCACTTAACAACAGCAGAATACGATGCAGCCTTCTTTCAAAACAAACGAGTTCCTCGCTAGCTTCTTCTGCTTATATGCACGGTTAAGCTCCTCACATCAACTCAATTAACTACAGCTGAATGCCGAAACTGTGATTATCCCAGTCAGCACAACAAGTGACAAGGCCATTTACACATCTCTTACTTGACCATCACCGTAAATATGGTTTAGCTATTTGTTTGATTTTTAACTTTCGTTTTCAATTATTTAACATTAAAATGGTTTGCATGTATATATTGTTGTACTCACTCCATTCAGCCTTAAATTTTAACTCACAATTCACACCACAGCTTCTTCAGAAATGGTCTTCTCTAGTTTATTCATAGTGTTGTGTATAGACATGATAAATGCATCTTATTCTTACCTTTTCATCGCCCTGTAGGTTGACTCTGAATGGTTCCATCTGAGGTGACCACAGTCTTGTCACTGGTCTTGTATGGGCATACACAAAAACACAGACACACTTGTTACAAATACAGATATACACATGCAGATGGAAGCTAGATCAAAGTATAGTACCTCTTCAGTATTGTTTAGTATTAGTGCACCACAAAACCGCAGATTCTAAGACCGACACACTGGGCTGACTAAGTCACCCAGTGTGGGTGTATATCAAGACACTTTGTTCTACCTTAGGGAGAACAAATATATTATTGGGCTCGACTCAGTGTGGGGGGCACTGAGACAGAGATCGGTGATTTATGCTGGCCAGTGAGATTTGAGATCAAGACTGGCCAGTGGGATTTGAGGTGAATAGGAATAATATGGGAATGAAATGAAAGTGCATTCACTGTTTCCCAAACAAAGTTCACGATCTCGGGTCGGCGTCTCTCTGCCGTGTCGGCGTAGTCTCGGCGTCCCTCGCGTCTCGGCGCGATCCCCGGCTCGTTGGCCCGAACTCCGAACTGCTGTCGGCGCCGAACTCCCCTACTGGGAGTAACCACGCGGCTTTATAGCCGTGTCCCCCCTTGTCCGTGATCGGCCTCAGCTGTCACCACTTTGCCTCCTAATTAGCCGATAGGTGACAGCTGCGACTCGGGAGGGAGGGGCCGGAAAGTCCCGTCTTGCCACACACCCTAGTCGGCCCCTCAGTGGCCGTCTGCCACAATATATACAGTATATACTGTATATAAATGGTGAAAATATATATAGCACAATATACATCAAAGATAAAAAAGAAAACACAGGAATGGGGAATATAGCCTATGAATCCAGAAGTATTGAATATTAAGGATTATAAATGTAAGTAAGGGCAGATGCACAAGTGAGGGCAATAGTAGCATAAATATGGCATATGGCATGGAATATTATAAATGTAAATGTAAGGTTGTAGTGACCACTCACTAGCAGGACAATATAGGTTAGAATTCACAGCGAGCTAGCCTTGTTGAAGTTATAGTTACTTGATAGGTTTATTCAACTACATTACCCATGACCGTTAGCGGGTTGATGATGTTAATCAAGTGGGACGGGGGAGCGCGTGTTGTGTTGTCAGAGCGAATGCAGAGTGTGCAATAAAGCCGACGATTATTTACTCCGTCCACAAAAAGCCTTTCTCAGCCCTTTTGTTTCCCACACTCCTACATTGGTGACCCTGATTTTCTCTGGACGTTTCCAGAGTTGACTGAACATGGCAACAAACGCAGTTTCTCTCAAGTTGCCCGAGTTTTGGGAACAGAATGCAAACGCATGGTTTGCTCAGGCGGAGGCGCAGTTCGCCCTCAGGGAGATTTCCGCGGACACCACCAAATACTACTATGTAGTGGCGGCTCTTACCAGCTCAACTGCGGGGAGGGTGGTGAGTCTGATTGAAAATCCACCAGCAGACAACAAGTATGCCACCTTAAAAGCACACCTGAAAGAGACGTTTGGACTGTCCGAATCTCAGCGTGCTCGCCAGCTCCTTTCCCTCCCTGGGCTCGGTGACTCGAAGCCCTCTGAACTGATGGACCACATGCTGGCTCTGCTTGGTGACCACCAGCCATGTTTCCTGTTTAAGGAACTTTTCCTGCAACAGCTCCCAGACCAGGTTCGTTTGGCCGTGACCAATTCTGTCAAGACTGAGTTTCGCCAGTTGGCCAGGGAGGCGGATACATTTTTCTCGGCCGGGAAAAAGTGTTTTGCAGCGACGCCCGCCACCACCCCCAACGCCGCCATTGCTGAGTGTGTGCCACAACCTTTCTCCGTCTCCGCCACCGCTGTGGCCCGCCATGCGAAGCCATCAGGGTTGTGTTTTTATCACGCTAAATTCGGTAACAAAGCCAAAAAGTGCCTGCCACCATGCAACTTCAGTGCATCGGGAAACGCACTGGCCGCCACTCGCTAGCAGCCGTGAGTGTCGGCCATTCTGCAGGCTTGCTGTACGTCACCGACTCCCTCTCCGGCCGCCGGTTCCTGTGCGACACGGGTGCCCAGGTGAGCGTGCTGCCTGCATCGGCTATGGACGTCTGTCGGGCGAAACAGGGCCCCGCCCTCGAGGCTGCCAATGGCAGCGCTATCCCCACTTTTGGCACGCGCACCGTGCCGTTTTGCTGACCAGCGTTTCACCTGGGATTTTGTTTTGGCCAAGGTGTCCACTCCCCTCCTAGGCGCTGACTTCCTCTGTGCCAACAGTCTCCTGGTGGATGTGGGAAACCGTCGGCTCATCAACGCTGAGACATTCAGCTCCTTGTCATGTGAGCGCGGTGATGCGGCCGCGATGAAGCTGTCCAGCGCCATCTCACCGGCTGATGTTTTCTCCCCTCTCCTGTTGGAGTTCTCGGACATCACGACACCTACCTTCTCGTCCGCGGCCACCAAACATGGCGTAGTGCATCATATCTCCACTGAGGGCCCGCCTGTGCATGCCAGGGCCCGTCGCCTCAACCCACATAAACTCGCCATCGCGAAGGATGAGTTCGCCTCCATGGAGAAGCTCGGCATCATTCGTCGTTCCGACAGTCCTTGGGCCTCGCCTCTCCATCTCGTTCCCAAGTCCAATGGCGGCTGGCGTCCGTGCAGCGACTACCGGCGCCTTAATGGTGCCACTACGCCTGACCGCTACCCCGTTCCGCACATCCAGGATTTTTCAGCCCACCTGGCTGGAGCATCTATTTTTTCAAAAGTGGCTCTGGTGCGGGGCTACCACCAGGTGCCGGTTAGTCCGCAAGATATCTCCAAGACGGCGGTTATAACTCCATTTGGGCTTTTTGAGTTTTTACGGATGCCGTTCGGCCTCAAGAATGCTGCACAGACCTTCCAGCGTTTGATGGACGTCGTGCTGCACGACTTGTCTTTCGTGTTTGTTTACTTGGACGACATCCTGGTAGCCAGCACATCCAAGGCAGAGCACCTATCACACCTCCGTCTCCTCTTCGGTCTCCTCCACGAGCATGGCTTGATCATCAATCCAGCAAAGTGCCGGTTTGGGCTGCCTTCCATGGACTTCCTTGGCCACCACATCACTGCTGCTGGGGCGATCCCACTGCCGTCAAAGGTGGAGGCTGTGCAGCAGTTCCCACGCCCTATCACTGTCAAGGCTCTGCAGGAGTTCCTGGGGATGGTGAATTTTTACCATCGCTTCATCCCCCAGGCTGCTCATCTATGCGCCCCCTGTACGAGGCTCTCAAGACAAAGACCACCAAGCACGCCATCGCCTGGTCCGACGACATGTTGAAGGCGTTCTCGGATACTAAGGAGGCCCTCGCGGGCGCAACGATGCTGACTCACCCCGTGCCTGAGGCTTCCGTGGCATTGACGACTGATGCCTGGCTAAGGTCTCGGAACCGTGGTCTGCCAGGCAGCAGCGTCATCTGGCTTTCATTTCGGAGTTCACCACGGACATCCGGCATGTGGCGGGGAAGGACAACCCCGTGGCTGACTGCCTCTCTCGTGCCGCCGTCGGAGCTGTCCACCTCGGCATCGATTACGCCCGTATGGCTGCAGATCAAGCCTCGGACCCTAACATCCAGGCATACAGGACGGCGGTTTCTGGCCTCCGGTTGGCGGACGTCCCCTTCGATGACAGCGGCACAACACTGCTTTGTGATGTTTCTATGGCGCAGCCGCGCCCAGTGGTTCCGCAGGCGTGGAAAAGGCAGGTTTTCGATGCCGTACATGGCTTATCGCACCCGGGCAGGAAGCCGTCGCAACGGTCTGATGGCGGCGAAGTTCGTTCTGGCGTGGTATGAAGACGGACGTGGGGGGTTGGGTGAGGACCTGCGTAGCATGCCAACGTGCCAAGGTCCATCATCACATTAAGGCCCCGTTGGAGCAGTTCACAGTGCCGGAAAGGCGTTTCGACCACGTGAACCTGGTTGGGCCCCTTCCCCCCTCCAGGGGGTACACTCACCTCCTGACGATGGTGGACAGGACAACCCGTTGGCCAGAGGCTGTCCCACTGTCCGTGACTACTACAGCTGATGTAGCTCGCGCCTTCATCGGCACCTGGGTCGCCCGGTTCGGAGTCCCCTCTGACCTTTCCTCTGATCGGGGGGCCCAGTTCACTTCCGAGCTATGGACTTCCATTACCCAGCAGTTAGGGGTCTCCCTCCACCACACTACGGCTTATCATCCGCAAGCCAATGGCCTCTGTGAACGTTTTCACCGGTCTATGAAGGCTGCCCTCAAGGCTGGTCTCCGGGATGACGGCTGGGTCGACAGACTCCCTTGGGTGATGCTGGGACTCCGTACTGCACCAAAAGAGGACCTTCTCTCGTCCTCTGCTGAGCTAGTTTATGGCCAGCCCCTCCGGGTCCCGGGGGATTTCCTTCCCTGTGCTAAGGTCCCCTGGTCAGCACCGGAACAGCGGAGTGCTCTACTGGACAGGGCCAGGTCTTTTCTGCCGATCCCTACTTCATACCATGGCGTCCCCCAGGTGCGTGTCCCGCCTGATCAGCAGGCGGCAGAGTATGTGTTTATCCGACACGACGCCCATCGGGGCCCACTGCGGCCACCCTATGATGGTCCGTACCGGGTCGTGGAGGCTGGCGACAAAAACTTTGTCGTTGATGTGGGTGGTGGTAGTGAACGCATCTCGGTGGACCGCCTCAAACCAGCCCATCTGGACTTGGACCGCCCTGTTGTGGTGGCCCAGCCGCCTCGCCGCGGTCGCCCCCCTGTTGGGACGTCCCCGATGTCAAACCTGGCTCCTGCGGCCTTGCCGTCCGGTGCCTGCTCGTCGCCTGCCTGCTGTTTCCCCCTGCCTCGGCCCCCTGTGCCTGCTGGGGAGCCCCGGAATCGTTTTGGGCGGGTCATTAGGGTCCCTGGTCGTTTTTTGGACTAGTTCTTGTGAACTCTGGGGGGACGTGTGTAGTGACCACTCACTAGCAGGACAATATAGGTTAGAATTCACAGCGAGCTAGCCTTATTGAAGTTATAGTTAGCGGGTTGATGACGTTAATTAAGTGGGACGGGGGAGCGCGTGTTGTGTTGTCAGAGCAAATGCAGTGTGTGCAATAAAGCCGACGATTATTTACTCCGTCCACAAAAAGCCTTTCTCAGCCCTTTTGTTTCCCACACTCCTACAAGGTGATCAATAATATTGATCACCTCACATTTACATTTATAATATTCCAGTATGATCAATGAGATTGGTGTTGCTGGTCGAGAAGCCTGATGTCCTGGGGGAAAACTGTTTTTGAGTCTGGTAGTCCGTGCCTGGATGCTCCAGAAATACCAGACGGCAGCAGCATGAACAGTCCATAGCCTGGGTGGTTGTAGTCTTCAATGATTTTCTGTCCTTTCCTAAGGCATCACGTGTGGTAGATGTTTTGCGCGGCTGGGAAATGGCAGCCGATGATGCGCTCCTCTGTCTTCACCACACTCTGGAGGGCCTTGCGATCAGCAGCAGAGCATCTGCCATACCAGACACTAATGCAGAGCAGGATGCTCTCAATGGTGCACCTGTAAAAGTTAGTGCGAGTTTTTGCAGACATGCCAAGACAAGGCTTGGTTAAACCACATAACCACTGGCACACAAAGCACTTATTTGTATTTAGTTTTTCTTGAATCATCTGCTCACATTATGAACACATAATATCAAAGACCACATCCAAAGTGTCCACTTGCACCCCACTGATCCTCACTTACTACCCTTCATGATGGAAATAACTGGTCAAACAAGAAATGTAACAACATAAAATCACCTCATGGAAACCCATGAGGTCCACCACCCATCACAGGTCATATCTCCGAATGGATCTCAGAATGGACCAGCCTGAACGGCGCCGCTTCCTCAATTACCGACGATGGAGGTTGATGTAATAGATCTGCGCAACCCCCCCCCCCACCCCGTTGGAACACGCCACCTCATAGTCCGCGTCCCCCACTCGCCGTGTGACCACGAAGGGTCCTTGCCACTTTGCGAGTAATTTGGAGCTGGAGGTGGGAAGCAATACAAGTACTTTATCTCCTGGTGCAAATTGTCTCAACCGAGTACCTCTATTATACAGCCGTTGTTGATGCTCCTGGGCCTGCAGAAAATTCTTGCGTGAGAGCTGCCCCAGTGAATGGAGTATTGCTTTTGGGATGGCCGGTGGATTGATTAACTGACATTCATGACAGGACCCACAGCACTGCCGCACATCTGCATGAATGCCCATCCAATAGAACCGGGCCATAATCCATTCACATGTCTTATCACACACAAAGTGACCAACCATCAGGCTGTGGTGAGCCGACGGGAAAATCATTTTGGGTAGTCGTGCAGATCCCCATGGATACACCCAACCCTCACCCATGACGCATCCACCAGGGCCTCGGGCCCAACAAGGCTTTGGTGGATCAGGGTCTGACTACTCCCGAATCCAGCAACGCCTGATGTATACCCCCTTGTACCTTATCTGGTACCTTCCATCCAGACCCGGAGCAGAGGCTGACGCCACGGCCACCTCTACCACTTGCCCCATTCTCCATCACTGGGCACTCGTGTGGGTTGTGGTTGGGCCAGGCACAGCGCCCACCCTCCTGGCATCTGATGGGGCTCATCGTGGGGGTCCTGGGACCGAGGCCAAGACTGGGTCCGATCAGTAACCCCCATGTGGGTTCGTGCGATGGTGCGGGAAGAGGTTTTGGGAAGGTGACTGGGAGCCAGGGCACCGGACTGTGTCAGAAATGCAGCAATGGGGCCTGGCCACCTTCGCCCCTGGTCTACGTTGGGAGCACCAATTGGTCCTCGGCCAGGTAGATCGTCCCCTCAAGGGAAGCCAGCCAGCGGTGGGGTTAGGGCCCAGAGAAAGCCCTCCCAGACCACCTCCTCCACCACCTGCCAGGAGCTTCTCTTTTCCGGGAGCAGCCGGTGTCCCACGGCATTCATCAGCTGGTGGACCAGCGCAAATGGTCGGGTGCCGTCCTCCCATTGGATCTCCCGGAAGCGTCGTCGGTGGCCCTCCTCGGTGAGGCCGAGCCAGTCCAGCAGGGCTCACGCAGCTCTGGGTAGGACTAGTGGGCTGCGGCCCATAAGCAGTGCGCGGTGGAGAGCCCCTCACCTGTCAGCAGGGGAAGTAGACGCACAGCCCACTGTGCGGGTGGCTACACACATGCCTCTGTCGTCCCCTTGAAGACCTCCACAATATTTCTGGACTCAAAACCATCAAATAATGCCAAGAAACTATGTGCCATAGATATCTCAACCATGTCAAAAATAACCCATCGATCCAACCATCAATCTCAGAAGCGCAATGGACAAGAAACACCCCCCTTGCCATTATATCTGCCCCAGACCAAAATGTGTATGCTTTCACCTCACTTTGTCACTTTTGTTTATTTTGGCCCAACATGGTGAATGAATGCCTGCTATCACCAAAATAAGGAATACATTTTTTTTAAATTAAATTCAAATAAACAAATTAGAAAAATAATTATGAAAAACACTGCAAAAAATGCAGTACATTCGTAGCCACGTATCCATCAATATAGGCTCCTTCCCAATCTCTCTACCACTCTGTGTGATCAAACGGAAGGTGAGCATGTTAATCTAACTTTCTAAACTATATTTTTCTTTAATATTGGAGTTTGTTATGTGTTCAACATTTTACTGGTTTACTGGTAGTAAACAGGTTTTTGTTTCGACCACGATCAGTGTGTTGGCAGTGATGGCCGTAGATTTAAGTTGCCGTTAAGATACTGCATGTGCTGTGTGTTCTCTAATTTGTGCCCCACTGCACTTAAGTAAACGCCACTGGACGACAACCCAATTATTCATGGCTCTCTAAAAATATGGTCCCAGTTTAGAATCAATTTTAAACATAAACATACTGTTATTAGTTCCCCCATTTGGGCAAACAATCATCAATTTTGCTCCGTCTCTCACAGACCCTTCTTTTCGACGATGGCATAGGAGAGATATCAGGTGTGTGAAAGGCCTTTTTAAAGACGGCCGCTTTATTTCTTTTGAACAGTTGAAGAAGAAGAAGACCAGCTCTTTACCCTCGCAGGGTTGTTGGGGAGTGGGAGTTGGGGAGTTTGCACATCCAGTCTACATGTGCTTTGTGGACTTGGAGAAGGCCTATGACCGTGTCCCCCGGGGAATCATGTGGGGGGTACTACGGGAGTATGGGGTACCGGGGCCGTTGATACGTGCCATTCGGTCCCTGTACGAACAAAGTGCGAGCTGCGTCCGTATTCTCGGCACAAAGTCAAGCATGTTCTCAGTGGGTGTTGGACTCCGCCAAGGTTGCCCCTTGTCACCGGTTCTGTTCGTGATCTTCATGGACAGAATCTCAAGGCGCAGCCGAGGTGAGGAGAGTGTCCGGTTTGGGGACCTCAGAATTGCATCTCTGCTCTTTGCAGATGATGTGGTTCTGTTGGCTACATCAGACCGTGACCTCCAGCATGCACTGGAGCGGTTTGCAGCCGAGTGTGAAGCGGTCGGGATGAGAGTCAGCACCTCCAAGTCTGAGGCCATGGTTCTCTGCCGGAAAACGGTGGAGTGTTCCCTCCGGGTTGGGAGTGAGTTGCTGCCCCAAGCGAAGGAGTTCAAGTATCTCGGGGTCTTGTTCACGAGTGAGGGCAAAATGGAGCGGGAGATGGACAGACGGATTGGTGCAGCGTCTGCAGTGATGCGGGCGCTGTACCGGTCCGTTGTGGTGAAGAGGGAGCTGAGCCGGAAGGCGAAGCTTTCGATTTACTGGTCCATCTATGTTCCAACCCTCACCTATGGTCACGAGCTTTGGGTAGTGACCGAAAGAATGAGATCGCGGATACAAGCGGCCGAAATGAGTTTCCTCCGCAGGGTGGCTGGGCTCAGCCTTAGAGATAGGGTGAGGAGCTCAGACATCCGGAGGGAGCTCGGAGTAGAGCCGCTGCTCCTCCGCATCGAAAGGAGTCAGCTGAGGTGGTTCGGGCATCTGATTAGGATGCCCCCCGGGCGCCTCCCTTTGGAGGTTTTCCGGGCACGTCCAACTGGGAGGAGACCCCGGGGCAGACCCAGAACCCGCTGGAGAGATTATATATCTCGTCTGGCCTGGGAACGCCTCGGGATCCCCCAGGAGGAACTAGAGAGTGTGGCTGGGGAGAAGGAAGCCTGGGGGGCCCTGCTTAGCCGGCTGCCACCGCGACCCGAACCCGGATAAGCGGACGCGAATGGATGGATGGATGGTAGAAGAAGAAGAAGAAGAACAACTTTATTAATCCACACTTTTTATGGTCACACAAACACAGCATGTTTTGAAGTGGTGGCCGCCAAACACACACACATGCAGGGTGGGTGGCCCGTGGAAATTATGTCTCTGCTTTTAACCCATCCTGAGTTATGCTGCCCCTCCAGGGGCAGCCAGGAGCAGTGGGCAGCCGTTCTTGACAGCGCCCGGGGACCATCAGCTCCAGATCTTTCGTCCACGTCTTGGTCAAGGACTGGACAGGAGAAGCGAAAAGGACTTCAACATTCCCTCGTCAGGTTTCTTTAGATATTTGCAGGTACGGAGTTATGTCAAAGCACACTTCTCTTTAACATCCCCACAGAGTACCTGGATAGATGAATGTTTAAACATGGATCCGGTTGGCAGGGGTTGGGTGTCTGTATTGTATGACAATATTCAGAAAGTCGCCTCCCCATCACTCATTAACTTAACAAGGCAGTGGGAAGATGAGTTAGGAATTACTATTTCAGAAATAAATTGGCAGGCCGCAATTACCCTGGTTCACTCATCTTCAATATGCATTAGACATGGTCTAATGCAATCTGAGAGTAAGATGGCCAAATTTTACCATGGTTTAGATCCAACCTGCATCAGGTGCAGTCGAGACCCAGCTACCTTTAGTCACATGTTTTGGTTCTGCCCCAAATTGATCCCATTTTGGGCAGGTATATTAAATACCTTTTCATATATGTGTAATAGGACTGATCCTAACCAATTAACTGCAGTGTTTGGTGTAGTTCCGAAGGAGATGCCAATAACAACTCACCAGGCTGAGGCTATAGCATTCTCAACCTACTACTCTTATCTACTCTTCAGTTGGAAGAAAGCGATGCCACCATCTCACAAGCGCTGGGTGAAGGAGGTAATGTCTCATCTTAAACTCGAACAGTTTAAACACACTGCTCGAGGCTCCACCCAGAAATATCACAAGGTCTGGCAACCGCAACCGTTTCTGTCCTATTTTGAGACTGAGTTCACTACCATTACTGCAACGTAGCTGTCCCCCCACTTCTGCCCCTTTTATTTTATTAGATTTTTTTCCCTTTTTTTTTGTTAAGCAGCAGTTTTATTGCCAGTTGGCAATAATATCTTTCTATGTTTTATGTTTAAATGCATATTGTTAAATGTTACATGTTTATTTTGTATTGAGTATTAAGTACCATTGTGATTTTGTAAAAATCAAAACATTTTTTTAATAATAACATGTGCTGTGTTTCCCTGCTCGGTAGGGCAATGTGTTTTAGCGGTGGGCAAGGTGATCGGCCACAGCCACGTTAAGTCCGCCGCAAGGATGAACAAGGTCATTTTCATTGATAGGATAGAGCTGGTCAATGCGCTGGAAAAAGGAAAAGGGCATTGTGGTGAAGAAAACGTTGGTCCCCGTAATTCCCCTTGCTCAACCAGCAATGAAAGTCATGAATCTTGTCATTAGCAATGACTTTCTCCGCAGAGAGTTGTCGCGGCATGGGAAGATTGTCTCACCAATTAAGAAAGTCCTGTCTGGGTGCAAATCTCCCCTATTGAAGCATCTAACGTGCGTAGAGCCTTCAAGCGGGTGGACATCTGGAAGGCGGCGGGCCCAGACCACATCCCGGGGCGCATCCTCAGAGCATGCGCCGACCAGTTGGCAGTCTTCGCAGAAATCTTCAACCTGTCCCTGTCCCAGGCTGTTGTACCCGAGGTCTTCAAGATGCCCATCATCGTGCCTGTCCCTAAACACCCCAAGGTAACCTGCCTGAATGACTGGAGACCCGTAGCCCTCACCTCGATTGTCAGTAAATGCTTCGAGAGGCTGGTCAAAGACTTCATTTGTTCCATGTTGCCCGCCACGCTGGACCCATGGCAATTTGCGTACCGTCAAAACAGATCCACTGACAACGCGATTGCCATGGCACTTCACACCGCCCTCTCTCACCTGGAGGGGAAGAACTGTTGTGTGCGAATGCACACAACAGTTCATCCCCCCCATCCCCCCCCCCCCAGGGGGGGGGGTGGATATCGCTGGATATTGGTGGGGACATGAGTTCTGGGTCTGCCCCGGGGTCTCCTCCCAGTTGGACGTGCCCGGAAAACCTCCAAAGGGAGGCGCCCGGGGGGCATCCTAATCAGATGCCCGAACCACCTCAGCTGACTCCTTTCGATGCGGAGGAGCAGTGGCTCTACTCCGAGCTCCCTCCGGATGTCTGAGCTCCTCACCCTATCTCTAAGGCTGAGCCCAGCCACCCTGCGGAGGAAACTCATTTCGGCCGCTTGTATCCGCGATCTCATTCTTTCGGTCACTACCCAAAGCTCGTGACCATAGGTGAGGGTTGGAACATAGATGGACCAGTAAATCGAAAGCTTCGCCTCCGGGTTCAGCTCCCTCTTCACCACAACGGGACCGGTACATCGCCCGCATCACTGCAGACGCTGCACCAATCAGTCTGTCCATCTCACCGCTCCATTTTGCCCTCACTTCAATGAACATAGACCCAGCAGATACTTGAATCCTTCGCTGAGGCAGCAACTCACTCCCAACCCGGATGGGAACATCACCGTTTTCCGGCAAGAGAACCATGGCCCTCAGAATTGGAGGTGCTGACTCTCATCCGACCCGCTTCACACTCGGCTGCAAACCGCCCCAGTGCATGCTGGAGGTCACGATCTGATGTAGCCAACAGAACCACATCATCTGCAAAGAGCAGAGATGCAATTCTGAGGTCCCCAAACCGGACACTCTCCTCACCTCGGCTGCGCCTTGAGATTCTGTCCATGAAGATCACGAACAGAACCGGTGACACGGGACAACCTTGGCAGAGTCCAACACCCACTGAGAACATGCTTGACTTTGTGCCGAGAATACGGATGCATTGTTCGTACAGGGACCGAATGGCACGTACCAACGGCCCCGGTAACCCATACTCCCGTAGTACCCCCCAAAGGCCTTCTCCAAGTCCACAAAGCACATGTAGACTGGATGGGCAAACTCCCATGCGCCCCCCAACAATCCTGTGAGGGTAAAGAGCTGGTCCACTGTTCCACAGCCAGGACGGAATCCGCATTGTTCCTCCTGGAGCTGAGGTTCGACAATCGGCCGGAGCCTCCTTTCCAGCACCCTGGAATAAACTTTCCCGGGGAGGCTGAACAGTGTGATACCCCGATAGTTGGAGCACACCCTCCGGTCCCCTTTTTTGAAAATGGGGACCACCACCCCGGCCTGCCATTCCACAGGTAATGTCCCTGACCTCCACGCTACATTGACTAGGCGTGTCAGCCACAGACAGCCCCGACAATGTCCAGAGCCTTCAGCATCTCAGGGCGAATCTCATCCACACCTGGCGCCTTGCCACTGAAAGAGCTTTTTGACTACTTCAGTGACCTCTACCAGGATATGGGTGAGACATCCCCCGAGTCTTCAGACTCTGCCTCTTCCACAGAGGACCGTACTGGTCGGGTTCAGGAGCTTCCTCAAAGTGTTTCTTTCCACCGCCCGACAATATCCTCAGTCTGGGTCAGCAGTTCTCCTCCCCGACTGAGCACAGCCTGAGCCCTGCTTTCCCTTCCTGAGTCGCCGGACAGTTTGCCAGAAACCTCCTTGAGGCCAACCGAAAGTCCTGCTCCATGGCCTCCCCGAACTCCTCCCACACCGGGTTTTTGCTTCAGCAACCGGCTGAAGCTGCGGTCCTTTTGGCCTCCCGGTACCTGTCGCTGTTTCAGGAGACCCCTGGGCCAACCAGGCCCGAAAGGCCTCTTCTTCAGCCTGACGGCTTCCTTCACAGCTGGTGTCCACCAATGGGTTCTTGGGTTGCCGCCACGAGAGGCACCGACAGCCTTTTGACCACAGCTCCGAGCTGCAGCCTCTACAATGGAGGCTCTGAACATGGTCCACTCAGGTTCCATGTCCCCAACGTTCCCCAGGATGCACGAGAAGTTCTTCCGGAGGTGGGAGTTAAAGACCCTACGGACAGGGGCTTCCACCAGACGTTCCCAGTTCACCCTCACTAAACGTTTGGGTTTACCAGGTCTGTCTGGCAGCCTCCCGCGCCATCTGATCCAACTCACCACCAGGTGGTAATCAGTTGACAGCTCTGCTCCTCTCTTCACCCGAGTGTCCAAAACATGCGGCCGCAGATCTGCTGATACGATTACAAAGTCGATCAGCGACCTTTGGCCTAAGGTGGTCCGGTACCAGGTACACTTGTGGACCACCCTATGTTCGAACATGGTGTTTGTTATGGCCAGTCCATGACTAGCACAGATGTCCAATAACAAAACCACACTGGTTCAGATCGGGCAGGCCGTTCATCCCAATCACTCCCCTCCAGGTTTCTCCATCATTGCCCACGTGTGCGTTGAAGTCCCCCAGTAGAACTATGGAGTCCCCGGACGGAACCCTTTCCAGGATGTCACCCAAGGACTCCAAGAAGGCCGGATACTCTGAGCTGCTGTTTGGTGCGTAGGCACACACAACAGTCAGAGCCTTCCCCCCAGCGACTTGCAGTCGCATGGAGGCCACCCTCTCGTTCACCGGAGAGAACTCCAACACAGTGGTGCTCAGCCGGGGACTTGTGAGTATCCCCACACCCGCCCGGCGCTTCACACCCTGGGCCACTCCGGAGAAGTAAAGGGTCCAGCCCCTCTCCAGGAGTTTGGTTCCAGACCCGGTGCTGTGCGTGGAGGTGAGCCCAACCATATCTAGTTGGTACCGCTCCACCTCCCGCACCAGCTCAGGCTCCTTCACCGCCAGTGAGGTGACGTTCCACGTCCCTAGAACCAGTCGGCGATGACGGGGATCCGCACGCCCAGGACCCCGCTTTTGCCTACCGCCCGGTATACAATGCACCCGACCTCAATGACTCTCCCTGCAGGTGGTGAGCCCACAGGGAGGTGACTCCATGTTGTCTTTTCAGGCTTGGCCCCGTGGATCCAGGCCCGGCCACCAGACACTCGCCGACGAGCTCCCCTCCCAGGTCTGGCTCCAGAAGGGTGCCCCGGTTTCCCTTGTCCGGGCGAGGTGACTGTTCTTTCCAGGAGTCTTTCCATGGGGTCTTTGAATCGCTCTTAGTCTGGCCCCTCCCCTGAGACCACTTTTCCTTGGGAGACCCTACCACCCAAACCCCCCCACCACGATAAGGTGGCGATTCTTTGGGGGAGCTAAATTGAAGAATGCCATCCAATAATCAGTGATCAATCCAGCTATTTAAAGGGCCAAGTCTGCACCCTAGTCCTACACACACAATATGGCATATCTACTGCTGCTGGAAGCTATTGCTGATCATGTGCTGAGGAGGGAGCGCCAGTACCGCGACCATGATTCTGTGTGCACACGGTCCTGTGGTTGCCCTTATAAGGAGCTGGCGGGGCGTGTCTGTATGCAAATTCAGGTGTACGAGCATGCGCGTTCCATTTAAGAATCAGTGGCATTCCTCATCGGGGGAGCACAGCTGAGAACACTTTGGCGATTTAAGAACACATTTCCCCGCGTTCATGAATCCGGCGGGCAGATTTCTTAAGTTTGTTCTTACGAAATTCGTAAGAAGACATTTAAGAAGACACGTCAGAGCAGAATGGCCAGAATGGTTGGAGCTGATTGAAAGGCAACAGTAACTCCAACAATAACCACTCGTTACAACCGAGGTATGCAGAAGAGCATTTCTGAATGCACAACACGTCGAACCTTGAAGCAGATGGGCTACAGCAGCAGAAGACCACACCGGGTGCCACTCCTCTCAGCTAAGAACAGGAAACTGAGGCTACAATTCGCACAGGCTCACCAAAATTGGATAATAGAAGATTGGAAAAACGTTGCCTGGTCTGATGAGTCTCGATTTCTGCTGCGACATGCAGATGGTAGGGTCAGAATTTGGCGTAAACAACATGAAAGCATGGATCCATCCTGCCTTGTATCAACAGTTCAGGCTGGTGGTGATGGTGTAATGGTATGGGGGATATTTTCTTGGCACACTTTGGACCCCTTAGTACCAATTGAGCATCGTTTAAACGCCACAGCCTGCCTGAGTATTGTTGCTGACCATGTACATCCCTTTATGTCCACAGTGTACCCATCTTCTGATGGCTACTTTCAGCTTGATAACGCACCATGTCACAAAGCTCCAATCATCTCAAACTGGTTTCTTGAACATGACAATGAGTTCACTATACTCAAATGGCCTCCACAATCACCAGATCTCAATCCAATAGAGCACCTTTTGGATGTGGTGGAACGGGAGATTCTCATCATGGATGTGCAGCCGACAAATCAGCAGCAACTGCGTGATGCTATCATGTCAATATGGGCCAAAACCTCAGAGGAATGTTTCCAGCACCTTGTTGAATCTATGCCACGAAGAATTAAGGCAGTTCTGAAGGCAAAAGGGGGTCCAACCCGGTACTAGCAAGGTGTACCTAATAAAGTGGCCGGTGAGTGTATATAAACAGCTGCAGATTACTTCCAGTAGACAAAACAGAAATCTTTGTTGGGTCACAGAGAGTTGATGGACCTAGTGAACTGTTTCATGCGCTACTGTTAGTCAGTGACCAGTGTACATTGAAAGGAATGCTAGACTTTGGTAGTATGTCATGCACACACAATGAAGAGGGCGAGTTGAAGTTGCAAGCCGCTGGTGTTCTCCCATGTGCCCAGCCAGCTCCTGCTAATATGGTGCTTGGGTGTGGTGGCCTAAATACACAGCCAAAGTGTGTATATGACTTAACCATTGACGTTTACTCATCAAAACCAGGCACAACTAGCGTTGTGCCTGGTCAGAGAGACAAGTTCATCATTGGCACTAACGTAATCAAGTCTCTTATCCAGGAACGAAAATCAACTGAGAAGTACTGGGAGCTCATATCCTGCAGCAACAGTAACCCTGAGTGTGAGCAGATCTTTGAACTCTTGAGCTGTACCTTCCGCTGGTCAGGCTCAGAGCTGCCAAGTAGAATAGGCACAGTGAGACTTAGACAGGCGGTTGGTTACTCTCCTCCCTCAGCAAGAATACTTAGTATGGGGGAAGTTGTCATACAGCGCTTTTGTGGCTCCTTTCATTGGTATAGCCCTTAATCACAATACAATCTCAAAGGGCTTTTCAGGCCAGATTATTATTGACCAAGTGATTTATGACACCCCCCTAGCCCTAGCCCCCCTAAGGGCAAGAAACGACTCCCTTAATTAACAAGGAAGTAACCTTGAGAAGGAACGCCGAGTGGGGGATCCCTCGTTCCAGGGACAGTTTAGAGTGAAATGGGCATTCGGGCATAAAAAGGGGTAACAAAGCTTAACAGTCATAAGCGACAAAGTACAAATGGTAAATTTGACTGGTGGTAGATTTCACTGTAATTGAAGCTGAGGGGCACTCCTAGTGACCAAAAGCAAGGGCAAATAGGTGGGTTTTTAAAGTCTAGCCCTAAATATATCAGCAGTGTCAGCCTCCCTGATTACAGGTGGCAGACTGTTCCACAGGTAGGGTGCTCGATAAGACATAACGCCCTGTTTCCTGCTGATTTTTTATTCACTTTTGGAATTGATAGAAGGCCAGCCCCTGAAGACCAGAGCGGCCGAGAAGGACAATAGGGAACAAGGTCCTTCTGGTACGATGGTACGAACCCATGCAGGATCTTGTTGGTAAGAAGTAGCACCTTAAAATCTGATCTGGCATTTATTGGGAGCCAGTGGAGGGAAGTGAGAATAATGTGGTTGAACTTCCTAGTTCTCGTTAGAAGTCTAGCAGCAGCGTTCTGTACAAGCTGGAGGCTTTTCGTAGTAGAGCTCGGTAAGCCAGAGAACAGTGCATTACAGTAATCCAGTCTGGATGACATAAATGTATGGATGAGTGTCTCTGCATCTGCAGTGGATAATATTGGTCTAATCTTAGCAATATTTCAAAGAGGAAAGAATGCAGTTCTGGTAATACTTTTCACATGCTGATCAAAAGAAAGCATAGGACACCAAGATTCTTGACGCAGGGGCTTTGGGCAATAGATTCAGTGTGACATTTTCAAGTTGTGCTCGTTTTTGCTTTGGGCCGATGATAATCATCTCAGTCTTTCCCGTATTTAGCTGCAAGTAGTTTTGGGACATTCATCTTTTAATTGCAGTCAGGTAGGATTCGACCTTTTGAATCTGTTGGATCTGGGTGGAGTCTTTTGATCCAATAGGAATGTAGATTTGGGTGTCGTTGGCATAGCAGTGAAAGCTAATACCATAGCTGCGAATAATATCGCCGAGAGGGAGCATGTAGATTGCAAAGAGCAGTGGACCAAGGACCGACCCTTGGGGAACACCAAATCTTAGGTTGCAATGCTTTGATTTTGAATCTTCACAGACAGCAAATTGTGTTCTATCTGTGAGGTAGGATCTAACCCAGTGAAGAGCAGTGTCTTTGATGACGACATAATGTTCGAGACGATTAAGGAGGATGGTCGATTGTGTCAAAAGCCGCGCTGAGGTTGGGGGTGGAGCAAGCTATGGAGTATACGTGTGCGACTAGGCTCCGCAGAACGTTTCAATGAAAAGTTTAAGTAGCCACTTTTTGACAGAATATATATTATTATTTTATTTGTTTATGTTTCGTTAACGTTTGTCTGTCGGTTGAGGGGAGAGGAGATGGCTGGCAAGTTGACAAAAACGCATAACACAACTTCATCTGCTCTGAGGCCTAGTGCCTAGTGTTCTGTAGAGTCACTGCAGAACAAATGTGAAGAATTAGAATCAAGGTCAAGGAGGAATAACATCAGGCTTGTGGGAGTGCCGGAGAGCAAAGGTAGCCCCACCGCTGCTGTGTCAGCGCTGCTTGTAAGATGTAAGATGGCGCCGTACGTGATGGCTGCCGTGTTGCGAGCTCTCGTATGCCGACGAGGTTTTTTGTTATTTATTCTTTTAAACGCCCGACAGCCGACAGTAATTATAAGAATAGTAATTATAAGAAATTACAAAATAGAAATAAAACTATATATAGGATTCTATATAAAATAAGTAAATTAAATCTAAAGTAAAATACAGTAAATACAGTAAATATACAGTAAAATATCCATACACATATAAATCGATGTACTAAAATATACATTGTTATATGCTGTATGCTGACATTCACAGAATGTCACAGGATACCTTCAGACAGTCGATACAACACTAGCACCAGCAGTTGGCGCCAGGACTAGCACTAACACCAGCACCAGCACTAGCAGTAACACTAGCACCAGGACCAGCACTAGCAGTAACACCAGCACAGCACTAGCACCAACACTTAGCACTAGCATTTAGACATTGATGCCGAACTTGTTCAGCAGCCTGATGGCCTGACTGTGGAAGCTGTCTCTGAATCTGCTTGTGTGGCATTTGATACTGCGGTATCGCCTGCCTGACGGTAGGAGTGTGTACAGTTCGTGGTTCGTGGCTGGGGTGGTTATTGTCTTTAATAATCCGTTTGGCCTTGGCCACGCACCGCCTGGTGTATATATCCAGGAGGGAGGGAAGCTCACCTCCAACGATGTACTGGGCCGTCCGCACCACCCTCTGTAGTGTTTTACGCTCCAGTGCGGTGCAGTTCCCGTACCAGACGGTGATGCATCCTGTGAGAACACTCTCGATGGTACAAGAGTAGAATGTTCTGAGGATGCGGGGGCACATGTTGAATTTCCTCAGTCGCCTGAGGAAATACAGGCGTTGTTGGGCCTTTTTCACCACGTGTGTGGTGTGCGTGGTCCATGTGAGGTCCTCGGAGATGTGCACGCCGAGGAACTTGAAGCTGCTGACCCTCTCCACTGCAGCTCCGTCGATGGAGATGGGGGCGTGCTCTCCTCTCCGCTTCCTGTAGTCCACGATCAGCTCCTTGTCTTCTTGACGTTTTAGGGCGAGGTTGTTTTCTTGGCACCACTGTGCCAGTGATCCAACCCTCCTCCCTGTAGGCTGTCTCGTCGTCGTCGGCGATCAGACCCAACACTGTCTGTCTGTCAGCAAACTTTGATGAAGACGTTGGAGCCTGTGCATAGCCATGCAGTCGTGGTGTACAGGGAGTAGAGGAGAGGGCTCAACACGCATCCCTGAGGGGCCCAGTGTTGAGGGTCAGCGCTCTGAAGGTTGGTGCTTGCCCATCCTCACCAACCCTGGCGGCGGCCCGAAGGGAGTTCCAGTATCCAACTGCACATGGTCGGGGTGCAGGCCTAGACCCCTTGAGCTTTGGGTGTCGAGCTTGGGCAGGAATAAAAAAATATTGGTGTTTGAACGCCTGAGTTGAAGGTCCACAAACAGCATTCTCACACAACAGTTCTTCCCCTCCAGGTGAGAGAGGCAGTGTGAAGTGCATGGCAATGGCGTCGTCGGTGGGATCTGTTTTTGACGGTAAGCAAATTGCCATGGGTCCAGTGTGCAGGCAAACATGGAACAAATGAAGTCTTGACCAGCCTCTCGAAAGCATTTACTGGCAATCGAGGTGAGGGCTACAGGTCTCCAGTCATTCGGGCAGGTTACCTTGGGGTGTTTAGGGACAGGCACGATGATGGACATCTGAAGACCTCGGGAACAACAGCCTGGGACAGGGACAGGTTGAAGATGTCTGCGAAGACTCCTGCCAGCTGGTCTGCGCATGCTCTGAGGACGCGCCCCGGGATGTGGTCTTGGTCCCGCGCCTTCCGGATGTCCACCCGCTTGAAGGCTCTGCGCACGTCAGCCTCTGAGATGTTCAGCAGGCTGGCCTCCTCAGGCAGCGCTGACTTCGGCGGGCTGCCGTTCACGTCGAACCGGGGCGAAGAAGGTGTTTAGCTCGCCAGGGGGAGGAGGTAGAGGAGTTTCTCTACACCGCTGGTTCTCCCTCTGAAGTCCGTGATAGTCTGCAGCCCCTTCCACACACCCCTCACGTCGTGGCTCTTGAATTTGTCCTCCACCGGTTCTTATACTCCGCTTTGGGCAGAGCCCGATGGTCTTTGCGGAGGTTCGTAGCGGGGCTCTCGTTATACCACATATTTCCCAGAAGGTCAAAGGCGGTGTTACGCGCGCGGACCTAGTGCGGCGCGAAAATTCGCCATTAAATCCACGTGTTTCCTTGGGTTGGGATTAAATCCGAACCGACTTAGTAGAAACAACGTACATCTATGCATTCTTAATGAACCCCGTGACTGAGGACGCGTCACTCCGCTGGATGTTATTGTCCGACGCAACCCTGAACGCATCCCAGATCACGTGATCAAAACAATCTTGCAGCATAGACTCTGATTGGTCCGACCAGCATTTGGACCTCCTTCACAGCGATTGGTTTGCTGCTTTCAGTCTCTGCCTGTAGGCGGGGAGTAGTTGGATCGAGCGGTGATCTGATTTGCCGAACGGTGGGCGGAGGAGGGACTTGTAGCCGTCCCGGAAGGGGGTGTAACAGTGATCCAGAATTCCGTTCCCCCCGTGTGTTGCTTGTGATGTGTTGGTAGAACTTCGGGAGAACTTTCTTCAGGTTCGCCTTATTGAAGTCCCCCGCCACGATGAAAGCAGCCTCCGGGTGAGCCGACTCCTGTTCGCTGATAGCCCCATAAAGCTCCTTCAGCGCTACGTCCGTGTTGGCTTGAGGGGGAATGTACACAGCAGTCACGGTTACTGCTGTAAACTCCCGCGGTAGCCAGAATGGTCGGCACATAAGCATCAGGTACTCCAGGTCCGGGGAACAGAAAGACTTGAGGGTCTGCACATGACTCTGGTTGCACCAAGATCTGTTTAATCATGAGACATACCCCCCTCCACGATCTTTACCGGAGAGAGCCTTTGTTCTGTCCCGCGCGGTGGACGGAAATCCTGTCGGCTCGATGGCTGAGTCGACAACCCCCTCCGACATCCATGTCTCCGTCAGGCAGATGATGCAGTTGTCTTTTGTTTCCCGGTGGAATTGGATACGAGCCTGTAGCTCGCATAACTTATTGTCCAGAGACTGTACATTAGCCAGCAGAATGGTGGGTAGTGGAGGACGATTGGCACGACGTCTCAGCCTGACCAGCACGCCGGCTCGCTTCCCTCTCCGTCGGCGACGCCTGCGGCTGATCGCGCCTAAGATGGACGGAGATAATCCAGCCGCGACCTCCAGGTGGGACGTCCGAGTCGAAAGACTTGAAAACTCCGGTAGGCGGCGAGCGACTGTCGTTCTAATCTCCAGAAGTGTACAACTGTCGTAAGTGAACTTGCTGCTAACTTCTTGTGCAAAGATAGTCGCAATTAAAATGCACATAAAGTTTTTAACTCATTGCTTATACTAACGTGTAAACTGTGAAGTTACAATAAAAATACTTGACTTGACTTCAGAAGGCGTTCACCCTACCGGAGGCACCAGGGTTGGACAGATCCCATCGCTCACTATTACCAGCGCCAAGGCAGGACAACCAACAACGCGTCATTGTGGCTCGCCTGCACTACTCCCAAGATTGTGCCAACATCCCTTTGCCTTGCCAGAGAGAAGCAGCAGATCAAAGTGGACAGGATGACCATTTCTGTCTATCCAGACTACACTGCACGAGTGGCCAAATCCCGAGTGGCATACAACGGGGTGAGACAACAGCTTTGGGGGCTGGAGGGGGTCCGATATGGTATCCTCTACCCGGCCAGCCAATGACTCAAACACAACAACCAGGAACGGATCTTCTTTACACCAGAGGAACATTTCCGCACATAGGGCTACTTCCAATAAGTGAGTAACTGCTGACCTCCTAATATGGAGCCCTGAAATTGAATCAGTGCCTTCAAAGTGCCGTTCCATATTCCATCAGTGTGCAAGTTACTGTTCTCAAGCATAGCTCTATCCCCAAATGACCTTTACAGTTCTATCGTTGGAAATGTTTCCGGAGTTCTTTCTATTGCCAGTTATGTTGTTATAATTGCTATAATTGCTAATTTTTATCACTATTATCTCTATTACCTTTTGTTAGCCTACTGTGTTCTTGTGTGTGTGTATGTGTGTGTCTGTGTGTGTGTGTGTGTGTGTGCAATGTAGAGTGTACGGTGTATGGTTATGTATGCGCATATGTGGGTTTTTTTTGGTTTGTGTTGTGTTGTTTTTATATGTGTTCATTTCATCAGTATTTAAGTGCCAATACTGTTTAATGAGCCAAGTTCTGGGGACCTTAGTGGACAGCTCAGTAGACAGCTAACCCAATACATACTTATGTTGGGATTAAGCCTTAAGGTAGGAGAGGCTAGAGCGACAGGTCAGCTCAGGGAACCATGGCCAATACATTTTACATTTGTACACTCTTTTCAACATTTTCTATCATGATAGGAACCTATATTTTACCTGCAACTATCCATCTGGCTACGCAATTGTATCTTTTATCATTATATTAAGACAATGGCTAATACTCCAGGCTCAATTAGATAAATGAGTTGGAACATTAGGGGGATTCAGCATCTATGGGAGAATTTTATTAGAAAACATAGTTGCATCATCTTGTAAGAATATGTGCTATAAGAAAAACTAAGTGTTGAAAGATTGGGTTGGGAGAGAGAGAGGTGGTCATGTATATTGAGGGCAGGAGACAGAGAGGTGGGGGTCAAATAGGAAGGGGGAGGGAGTCTCAAACGGTGGGTCTCCAGGAGGACAGGGAACAAAGACAAGAACACACCCCCAACAGGATAGAATAATTAACTAACAAGCAAATGGTCATATGCAAATAGGAGACAATAGGTTTAAGAAATGAATCTCAGACAGTAAGGCACCGGGAATCAACTCACAGCCTGAATGGCCAAGGAAATATCTACACCTCCAGACAATCGGCGATAAGGGACATCCCTGGCTATCATATGACGTAGCAATTCTCAGATAGAATAATTGCATCTCAAACAAGTGAGATTTCTAAATTAAAGCAAACACAATACTTATATAAGTTAGGAGTCATTTACAATAGGCTCCTCTCCCACAGAGCGAACCCTCGACAGACTTTCACATGACTGTGTTTGGCCACTATATTCACAGCAGGAAATTCCTGAGGCTGACACAGGAGACACGTTAACCCTCCACCCATGATCTCACAACCATCTTCCTACATTTACATCAAAGAGACTTACTGTATTGATAAGCTAAGTTCCCCTGAGACAAGACGGAAACTCTTGTGTTGTTACGCCTCAAGAGATGCCTACCTTGGGTTTGTATGTTAATAGCTGGTCACGATAGGGGATACAGATTCTCTCACATTTCTAGCTTTATTTCAATATATGTCGATTAAGATTCCTCATGTGTCGTGTTAATAACTTTACTTAATGTCTTATTCTAGTTCTTTAAGTTGTATACTTACCAATATATGTATATTGTAGTTCACTCATCATTTCCTATATTAATTTAAGTATATGCTTGTTTAATATTCTTATATTCTTATTAAGTTAATTTTAACAGTCTTATTTACTATCATTAAATGTTTTGCAATTTGCCACTTTCGTCTCCTCAACTTCTCCTTCTCCACGAATTCTCTAAATTTAATGTTAGTTTCCACAACACATCCTATTAAGCGCAGAAGGGTTTTCACTCACCTAAAGTCACTGGGTCCAGACATCATGTAACTTCAGGAGACCCATCTCCGAAACAGTGAGCACACCAAGCAAAAGACAGGCTGGATTGAACATATATATATTCCACTCCAACTATAGAGACAGATCGAGGGGGGCAGCAGTACGAACAAGAAAAGGTGTTCCATTCTTCTGTTCCATCTTTATGGCTCCAACTGGGACAACCCTCTCGCCTCATCGATTAACTTCCCGATCTTAACTCACACCTACTATTGTTAGGGGGAGACTTCAACTGTACGCTACAGCCAGTGCTAGATAAATCTAAAGCCAGAAAAAACAAGCCTATGTCTAAGTTACAACAATTATGTCGTTCATGCAATCTTATAGGTTGTTCGTGATCCTTGGAGATACTCCAATCCCACTACGACAGTTTTCATTCATTTATTGGCATCTAACCAGAGTGCAAATGAGGCAGTAAAGTGCATAGTAATATACAGTGTACAGTGGTTAAATAGGATATAGAACAGTCTACTGGGTATAATATAATATATAGGTGTATATACAGTATATTTATGTACAGAGATACAGTGTAGTAATAACTTAATGGAGTAGGTATGGGATATGTGCAGATAGGTATATAAATATTCCGGTAAGTATACAGTATAAACAGGTAATGAGCAGGGGTTGTAAATAAGTAAAACAATATATATATACGGTAAGTACAGAAAAAATGTACTTACAGGGATGTCAACAATAATGTTGTGATTGCAGTGCAAGGCAGTGGAAGACATAGAAGGTGATAGGATATATTCAACAGAGTTCAGAGTTTGTACGGTGGACAGCGGAGCCTAGAGTATAGGCATGGTGGGGGGGGGTACAGAGGTCAGAGTTCATAGGGTGGGCAGCGGAGCCGAGAGGATAGGCAAGGTGGGGGGGGGGGCTGTCATCGTGGTACAGAGTTCAGGGAGATGACAGCTGAGGGGAAGAAGCTGTTCCTGAGCCTGCTTGACTTGGAACGAAGGTTCCTGTAGCAGGAAGGAGGGCAAACAGTCCATGGTTGGGGTGAGAGGTGTCTCTGACAATGCTACCTGCCTTCCTCAGACATCGTTTGTGTTGGGTAGTCTCTATTGCAGGGAGTGGTAATCCGATGGTGCATTGGGCGGCTTTCACCACCCTCTGCAGCGCTTTCCGGTCTGAAACAGTGCAGTTGCCGTACAACACTGTGATGCAGTTGGTGAGTATGCTTTCAATGGCACACCGGTAGAAGTTCACCAGAATTTGAGGGGACAGGTGGGCTTTCCTCAGTCTCCTCAGGAAGAAGAGACGCTGGTGAGCCTTCTTGACCAGTGAGGCGGTGTTGAGGGTCCAAGAAAGGTCCTCGGAGATGTGGACCCCCAGGAATTTGAAGCTGGAGACACGCTCGACCACCGCCCCATTGATGAGGACGGGGGCGTGCGCGCCAGCTCTGGTCTTCCTGAAGTCCACGATGAGCTCCTTGGTTTTCTTGGTGTTGAGGGCCAGGTTGTTGTCAGCGCACCACGCCACCAGGTGCTGGACCTCCTCCCTGTAGGCTGCCTCATTGTTGTTTTTGATGAGGCCCACCACCGTTGTGTCGTCTGCAAACTTGATGATGGTGTTGGTGCCATGTATAGGAGTGCAGTCGTGGGTGAAGAGGGAGTAGAGGAGGGGGCTCAGCACACAGTTCAGGATGAGGGTGGAGGAGGTGAGATTGTCTAACCTAACAGACTGGGGTCTGTTGGTTAGGAAGTCCAGTATCCAGTTACAAACAGAGGGGTTAATGTCAAGGTTCTTGGTTTCCACGAGGTCACCAAGTTTGGAGATGAGTTTGGAGGGGATGATGGTGTTGAATGCTGAGCTGAAGTCGATGAACAGCATTCTCACGTGGGTGTTGCTCTTATCCAGCTGGGAGAGAGCAGAGTGAAGAGCTGAGGAGATGGCGTCTTCCGTGCTCCTGTTCTCACGGTAGGCAAATTGGTGTTTATCCAGTGAGGGTGAGAGGCCAGATTTGAGGTGAGCCAGGACCAGCCTCTCGAAGCACTTCATGATGATGGGGGTGAGTGCAACAGGGCGGAAGTCGTTGAGGCTCGCTGCAGAGGAGTGTTTTGGCACTGGCACAATGGAGGTGGTTTTAAAGCACGCTGGGACAACTGCCTGACCTAGTGACAGGTTGAAAATGTCAGTGAAGACCTCGGTCAGCTGCTCAGCGCAGTTCCTGGGCACGCGACCGGCAAATGCCTTACGTGCATTTGTTCTGCTCAGTGCCGCACACACGTCTGTGGGGGAGAGGGTGAGGGGTTGGTGGTCAGCAGGGAGAGTAGCCCTGGTGGGCAGCTCGTGGTTGTCCCGGTCGAAGCGGGCATAAAAGTTATTGAGCTCGTCATGGAGGGATGAGTCAGTGGTTGGGGGGGAGTTGTTGGAGGGTTTGTAGTCCGTGATGGCCTGTATGCCCTGCCACATGCGTCGGGGATCAGAGTTGTTGAAGTGATCTTCAACCCTCCACTTGTGGTTGAGCTTGGCCAGCTTGATGCCTTTGTTCAAGTTCAGGTTGGCCCTGGCTGAACAGTAGGCCTGTTCGTCGCCAGACCTGAAAGCAGTGTCACGTGCCTTTAGGAGTAGGCGAACCTCTCTGTTTATCCACGGCTTCTGGTTGGGAAATGTTGTGATCTGTTTGAGGATGGTGACAGTGTCAATGCTGGAGTTGATACAATCCAAAACAGAGGAGGTGTAGGAGTCGATGTCGGTGTGGGAGTCCAGGGTGGACTGGGAGGCAAACAGACTCCAGTCAGTGTGTAGAAACCGGTTCTGCAACTCAGAGTCTGCTCCCTCAGGCCACACTTTGACTGTCCTAATGGTGGGCTTCACACGCTTGATAAGTGGCGTGTACTTAGGTAGCAGAAACAAAGAGACATGATCACTCTGTCCAAGGTGGGGGAGGGGGACGGCTTTGTAGGCATCAGTCATTTTGGTGTAAACATGGTCTTTATCTCCTCTTGTAGAGCAGGAGACATGCTGGTGGAATTTGGGGAGAACAGTCTTTAAATTGGCATGATTGAAATCGCCTGCAATAATAAAGGCTGCCTCTGGGTGGGAGTTCTGCTGTTTGTTCATGGCAGAGTAAAGTTCCTTCATAGCTAGCTTAGCATTTGCATCTGGAGGTATGTAGGCAGCAGTTCTAATGGTAATTAATGGTAATTTCCCTGAGTTGGTAAAAGGGTCTACATTTAACCATTAGGTATTCCATGTCAGCAGAGCAGTGGCTCTCAATGGTGGTAGTGTCTGTGCACCATGCCTTGTTAATATAGATGCACAAACCTCCGCCCCTGGTTTTACTGGAGCCCTCCGCTGATCTGTCTGCTCTGTGTAGAGTGAGCCCCGTTAGCTCAATAGCACTGTCGGCGATTCCGCTGTTAAGCCATGATTCTGTGAATATCATGACTCAATACTTAATCCATTTATGGTTGATGATCCGCAGCCATAGTTCATAAATTTTGTTTGCCGAGGAAAACGCTGGGTAGCGACGGGCGATGTCGGTTAGCTCTTAGCTTAGCCCGTAGCCCTCCTGTGCTGTGATGAAATCCACCGGCGTTTCAGCGGGGAGCTGAAGATCGCTGATAAAGTTGCCAGAATGTCTTGTGTACGTTATGAAAGCAAGACTGTTCTGTGTCAACAGACTTAGAATAATTAGGTATATCACCGCAAATTTGCTAAATCTGGTGAGACGCTGGGCCTCGCGATGTGTACGCGCCGCCACCAATTGACTACTACCGTATTTTTTGGACTATAAGGCGCACTTAAAATCCTGTAATTTTCTCAAAAATCGACAGTGCGCCTTATAATCCGGTGCGCCTTATGTATTAATCTCGAACCGATTTTATGTGGTACACGGCGCTCAAAAATCTGTCAAGCCGCACCGCTTGATGGATTGTCGGCGCATTACGGCTACCGCGGCGTAATACTTGATGGATTGTCGGCGCATTACGGCTACCGCGGTGTAATACTTGATGGATTGTCGGCGCATTACGGCTACCGCGGCGTAATACTAGCCTTGCGGAGTAATACGTACTGTGCTTCAACATACCGGTAATATTATGGTGTGTGTATAAGGACTAGAGGACTGCGCGGGCCTGGAAAGTAGGCTCTAGCCCGGCCCTGGCCCGAGAGAGTGAGGCCCCAGCCCGGCCCGGCCCGCCACATTATTAGAACTCTCAGGCCCGAATTAAGCCCGACATTTTTTTAACCTCCCATATTTGCGACTAATGTCGCAAACTAGACTTGTTGCCCAGATGCGACAATTCTAGTTATAGACTTCCGATCTTATTTGAGCACTTTAAATGGCATAAGTGGTTATATTTAGTTTAATTTCAATTTTAAGTTATTTTAGGAAAATGTTTGAAGCATTTTGTAGACAGTTAAATAATTTTATTTTTTTTCTGAAGTGAGTGATGAGCAGCTGCGCGGCGATTAACAGTTGATCCATTCGCTACATATCAGATCAATGTTGAATAGGCTACTACAAATTATATCCCAGTGAATAGGCTACAAAAAACAACTTAACAGTTAAAGCGTATATCAGTGTTTATTATTAAACGTAGCCTATAAAAACCATTGGAACAATAAGCACACGGAAGTGCGGAGAAACAGTTACGCTATTATTAACAGAGAAAACAGCTTGTCTTACCCGAGTAAGCCTTGACTAAAATAAAATTGACCAAAACAGGCCATTCCAAGAATAATAATAATCAAGGGCGTATTTTTGTTTTGGACATTGGTGGGGACATCACAGATATTGCGTCAAGGATGCGCAATTACGCAACCGTGAGGTGTGGATATTGGTGGGGACATGTCCCCAGCGTCCCCACTAAATTCTACGCCCATGATAATAATAAAAAAAATGTCCAATCACACAAAAACAGTCAGCCGCTTAACATGGCAACATGTCTTTTTAAGTCACTTTGCATCATGAAGGAAAAGAATCGCATCCACGGTTTCAGGGGCCAGTCCAGTCCTCCTCTCCTCTATTACTCTTCCAGTGGCGCTGAATGCACGCTCACTGCTGCTGCTGCTGCTGCTGGTAATAAAGCCTCTTTGAATTTAATTTAATTTAATTGAGAGAGAGAGAAAAAAAAGCCCGAGCCCGCCCCGCATCCGAGCTAATGATGTGATAATTGGCCCGACAGACCCTCGGGCTGTCGGGCTTTCGGGCCCCCCGGGCCTCGGGCTCCATTGCAGGGCTCTAATCCGGTGCGCTTTATGTATGAAAATAGACCCGTTCATTGACAGTGTGCCTTATAATCCGGCGCCTTATAATCCGGTGCGCCTTATGTATGAAAATAGACCCGTTCATTGACAGTGCGCCTTATAATCCGGTGCGCCTTATAGTCCGGAAAATACGGTACTTGATTGACCACAGGGCCATTTCCTTTGTAACTGACTGCCAATACCATAGCATAGTGATCTCCGACCACTGCCCTATCCAATTAGATTTGTCATTTTCAAACAGTCCCACACACCAGCGCTCTTGGAACTTGACCCACTAATACTAACACATAACTCAGCTCACAGGAAAAGAGAATGAACCAAGAGCCTTACTGAACTAACCCAGCAGATATTAGATCTTGACAACAGGCTAGCCCATGACTCTACACCTGAACTTTTTAAAGAGCGTCTACTGTTGCAAACAGAATTTGATAATCTGTCCATTAAAACATGCAGAACGGTTGGTACTTAAAACAAAGCCTCCTCAAATATGGCCGAAAATGCAAACATTTCTAGATGGCCTAGAATAACCAAAAATGAACACAGAATACCAAAACATCCTTGATGCCTGCATAAGAAATGAAGAAATAATACAGGCAATAAGTTCCATGCAGACTGGGAAGGCACCTGGTCCAGACGGATTCCCTACAGAATTCTACGAATTCCATCCATCCATCCATTCTCGTCCGCTTATCCGGGGCCTGGTCACGGTGGCAGCCGGCTAAGCAGGGCCGCCCAGGCTTCCTTCTCCCCAGCCACACTCTCTAGTTCCTCCTGGGGGATCCCGAGGCGTTCCCAGGCCAGAAAAAATATATAATCCCTCCAGAGGGTTCTGGGTCTGCCCCGGGGTCTCCTCTCAGTTGGACATGCCCGGAAAACCTTGAAGGGGAGGCGCCCGGGGGGCATCCTAATCAGCAGCCCGAACCACCTCAGGTGACTCCTTTCGACGCGGAGGAGCAGTAGCTCTACTCCGAGCTCCCTCCGGATGTCTGAGCTCCTCACCCTATCTCTACGGCTGAGCCCAGCCACCCTGCAGAGGAAACTCATTTCGGCCGCTTGTATCTGCGATCTCATTCTTTCGGTCACTACCCAAAGCTTGTGACCATAGGTGAGGGTTGGAACGTAGATGGACCTGTAAATTGAGAGTTTCGCCTTCCGGCTCAGCTCCCTCTTCACCACAACGGACCGGTACAGTGCCCGCATTACTGCAGACGCTGCACCAATCCATCTGTCCATCTCCCGCTCCAATTTGGCCTCACTCGTGAACAAGACCCGAGACACTTCAACTCCTTCGCTTGAGGCAGCAACTCATTCCCAACCCGCACGGAACACTCCACCGTTTTCCGGCAGAGAACCATGGCCTCAGACTTGGAGGTGCTGACTCTCATCCCGACCGCTTCACACTCGGCTGCAAAACGCCCCAGTGCATGCTGTTGGCCACGGTCTGATGTAGCCAACAGAACCACATTATCTGCAAAGAGCAGAGATGCATTTCTGAGGTCCCTAAACCGGACACGCTCCCCAATTCGGCTGCGCCTTGAGATTCTGTCCATGAAGATCACAAACAGAATCGGTGACAAGGGACAACCTTGGCGGAGTCCAACACCCACTGAGAACGTGCTTGAATTTGTGCCGAGAATACGGACGCAGCTTGCACTTTGTTCGTACAAGGACCAAATGGCATGTACCAATGGGCCCGGTACCCCATACTCCCGTAGTACCCCCCACAGGATTCCCCAGGGGACACGTTCATAAGCCTTCTCCAAATCCACAAAGCACATGTAGACTGGATGGGCAAACTCCCATGCCCCCCCCAACAACCCTGCGAGGGTAAAGAGCTGGTCCACTGTTCCACGGCCAGGACGGAATCCGCATGGTTCCTCCTGAAGCTGAGGTTCGACAATCGGCCGGAGCCTCCTTTCCAGCACCCTGGAATAAACTTTCCCAGGGAGGCTGAGCAGTGTGATATTTCGATAATTGGAGCACACCCTCTGGTCCCCTTTTTTGAAGATGGGGACCACCACACCGGTCTGCCATTCCACAGGTACTGTCCCTGACCTCCACACGACATTGACTAGGCGTGTCAGCCACGACAGCCCGACAATGTCCAGAGCCTTCAGCATCTCAGGGCGAACAGAATCAATTCCTGAGCTCATAGACACATTACAACAGTTAGCTTTTTCCCACTGGCAACTGGCAACATCCATCGATGACAGCAGCTTTCCCTTCAAAGTAGAACGTCATTCCTTCACTTACCTTGGTATAAATGTTACACGATTGTACAAAGACCTTTATGACCACAACTTCAAACTGCTATTAGACCACACTAAAGAAGACTTCCAAAGATGGTCGGCAGACCCGATTACACTGGCAGGCTGGGTAAATACGGTCAAGATGACAATACTGCCACGTTTCTTTCCAAATGATCCCCGTTTTACGAACCAAGTCCTGGTTTAAACAGTTGAATAGCCATATCACCACCTTCATCTGGGGCAACTCCACTCCGCAAATTAAAAGAGCCTGCTTAGACATGCCCAAATGCTCAGGGGGGCTGGGTTTGCCTAATTTCCTATTTTATTATTGGGCAGCTAACATTTCTAAGCTGAATTACTCGATTTCAACGTATGAAACTAAACAGGGACCAACTTGGGCCTCTATTCGGTATCCTCACCTATTCCTATCCTAAGTTGTTCTTTACCTGTCAGTTTAAGTCTCTAGTCAGGTGGTGGAGGTCTCAGAGCGGAGGATGCTGGGTAAACTCCTCAGTATTATGGACAACGCCTCCCATCCCCTGCTCGCCACACTGCTGGCACACCAGAGCACCTTCAGCCGTAGACTGAGATTACCGAGGTGCATCACAGAACGCCACAGGAGGTCCTTTCTGCCTGTGGCCATCAAACTCTATAACTCCTCCCTATAACTCCCCCTACAAGACAATGAACATATAATGAATATGAATGAATATAATGTGCAATATTATCTCTCTACATCATGTGCAATTTCCCAATTTTACGTGCAATACTTTACTTTATCATGTACTATATTATTATCATCCTCCTGTCTAAATATTATCTATAACACTATAGCACCACCTCTCACTACCTCTCATCTCCTCTTTTCTTCTCTTCTCTCATCATCATGTGCAATATTCTTAATTCTTAATGTCATGTCCAACAATATTTCACTTCAATCATGTCAAATTGTTTTTGCCGTCAAATATCTTATCATGCCTTCAAACTTGTATATTTTAACTGTAAATTTGTAAATCCTTTAGTTTATTTTATCATTGTTTTATATTGTATCATTGTTTTATATTGTTTTATACTGTATATGCTTAGCTTATTCTTAGTTTATTTTTCATAATTCTGTTTGTACTGTATCGCTATGTAACCTGGCACAATAATTTCCTTCGGGATAAATAAAGTTCTATTCTATTCTATTCTAGTCTCTGAGCCCAGTTGTTAAAAACTCCCTTAAAATATGGTTTCAATTCAGGAAACATCTTCACTTCAACCAGGCAAACATCTTCCTCCCGTTAGTGGATAACCACCTGTTCCCTCCATCCCAAATTATGGAAAAGGGCAGGTGTCTAAAATCTAGAAAACAATAAAATACATCAGCCCCCCCTCACTGGATATTGCTAAACAGGCTTGGGAGGAGGACTTGGATGTTATACTCTCAGATGAGACCTGGCAATGTAGTTTATAAAATATACACACCACCTCTTTCTGCATAAGACATGGTCTTATTCAATTCAAAGTCGGTTGCACTATTCAAATGGGAAATTGGCCAAAATTTACCCTGGCGCCAACCCTGAGTGCCTGAGATGTCGTCACAGTCCAGCTACGTTAGGTCATATGTTCTGATCGTGCACTTCACTAGATAACTTCTGGGCGAGGATGTTTGACGCAATCTCCTACATTTGTGGTGGGACAGTGGATCCTCATCCCATTGTTGCTGTTTTTGGGGTGTCTCCATCGGAAGGGCAACCTACTGTTCTGCAGGCAAATGCTACAGCATTTGTAACCCTGCTGAACTGGAGGTTGATTCTTCTGCAGTGGAAGTCAGTTAAACCTCCCTCGTTTAACCAATGGGGAGATATAATTGAAAGAATTCCCGGGATAGGCATATTAAAACCTGGATCCCCTTTATGGAATTTGTCGAAAGCATAACTTTCACTTGATCGTTTTCTTTTACACAATTGCATACTCATGGGTCAGCCAGTTGAATTCATTGATACATAATGCGGTGCCATGTTCTTACACTAAACACTGCTTAACAATGTACGTGTCAGGAAATATTATTACATTTTTCTCTACTGTGGCCTTGGGGTGGTGGTTGTTTTATGCTGCCAATGTTTGTTTTGATTTTGTAAACTGAAAATCTATAAATAAATGAAACCAGACTGAAATGTTTCAAATAAGTTGTTTGCTGTCGGGAAATTGACGATTTGGCCCGCTGCAATTCTTTCCAGTACTTTAGAAAGGAAAGATGGGCCGATAGCTGCTAAGAGCTTCAGGGTCTAGGCCAGGCTTCTTGAGTAGAGACTTTACGACAGCACACTTGAAGCGAGAGGGAACTGTTCCAGTCGACAGCGACAGGTTCACAATGTTGAGCATAGCCGTTCGAACCGCAAGAGTTCTTTTAGAACCTTGGTAGGGACGGGGTCTAGCATACAGGTAGTTTGTTTAGATGCCTGTGTTGCCTGTGAACTCCAGGAAGTTGCTCGCTGAGAGGGAGGAGTCCATTTTGTGAGGTGTCAGCTCTTTTATAGTGTCAAAGAGGAACTTCAGGTTTTTCTTGTTTAGGTTGATGACACTGGAGAAGTAGGCATTTCTGGAGATAGTTAATGCGGTTTTGTAGCTACGCAGGCTGTCGTGCCACACAAGATAGAAGACTTCAAGTTTAGTTGAGGAGCAAGAGGAGCAAGTAACAGGGGTAACGTACACTATCTGTCATGGCTGTGGTGGTAAGTAGCCTGCCGGTCGTCCCTTGGGCAAGATACCACCACCTGGAAAGTGAGCAGACAATGATCAGAGCGAGCTGAAGTATAAGGAGAGACACATAAATCTATAATTTCTTGAAGATCCCTACTCAAAGCCCTGTCACACTACAACGTAATGCAAGCTGGATGATGTCTCGCCTTGTCTTGATGTTGAGGACCCGTCAATCACTCAAGGCCTGTATCAGCGCCAACCTGACATTCTCGGCTTCCCTGCTCCCTCTCCTTGTTCCTCATCTGATCCTGTGCAGCTGTTGATTGACTGTGGGCTGAATGACTTAGATGTTGAGTCATGTGAGGTGTCTGTTGGTTGTAGGAAGAGTCTGGCTGACCTGCTAGTGGCTTATCAGGATGTCTTCTCCAAATTTTCATTCTACAATGTCCCTCTCCATGAGTCTGACCGTCGATACATAGCCTTCCCAACGCCTCTCGGCTTGTATGTATGTACAGTATATGTGCAGTTTGTATGTGTTACATTACATTTACATTTAGGGCATTTGGCAGACTGACTTTCCAAAGCAACTTACAAAGAGTACATTTGTTGAAGGAGACAGCAATATATCACTGTGATACATAAAGATGGTCACCAAAATGGCACCGTACGTGATGGTTGCCGTGTTGCGAGCTCCCGTACGACGACGCATTTTTGTTATTTATTCTTTTAATTGCGACTATCCTTGCACAGGAAGTTAGCAGTAAGTTCACTTACGACAGTTGCACATTTCTGGAGATTACAATGACAGTCGCTCGCCGCCTACCGGAGTTTTCCAAGTCTTTCAACTCGGACGACCCGCCCGGAGTCGTGGCTGGACTATCTCCGTCCATCTTAGGCACGATCACACGCAAGTGTCGCCGACGGAGAGGGAAGCGAGCTGGCGTGCTAGTCAGGCTGAGACATCGTGCCAATCGACCTCCACTACCCACCATTCTACTGGCTAATGTAAAGTCTCTGGACAATAAGTTATGCAAGCTACAGGCTCGTATTCAATTCCACCGGGAAAGTAAGGACAACTGCATAATCTGCCTTATGGAGACATGGATGTCGGAGGGGGTTGTCGACTCAGCCATCGAGCCGACAGGATTTTCCGTCCACCGCCCGAACAGAACAAAGACTCTCTCTGGTAAAGATCGTGGAGGGGGGGTATGTCTCATGATAAACAGATCTTGGTGCAACCAGAGTCATGTGCTTACCCTCAAGTCTTTCTTCCCCGGACCTGGAGTACCTGATGCTTATGTGCCGACCATTCTGGCTACCTCGGGAGTTTACAGCAGTAACCGTGACTGCTGTGTACATTCCCCCTCAAGCCAACACGGACATAGCGTTGAAGGAACTTTATGGGGCTATCAGTGAACAGGAGTCAGCACACCCTGAGGCTGCTTTCATTGTGGCGGGGGACTTCAATAAGGCGAACTTGAAGAAAGTTCTCCCGAAGTTCTACCAACACATAACAAGCAACACACGGGGTGAGCGGATCCTCGACCACTGCTACGCCCCCTTCCGGGACGGCTACAAGGCCCTCCTCCGCCCACCGTTTGGCAAATCAGACCACCGCTCGATCCAACTACTCCCCGCCTACAGGCAGAGACTGAAGCAGCAACCAATCGCTGTGAAGGAGGTCCAATGCTGGTCGGACCAATCAGAGTCTATGCTACAGGATTGTTTTGATCACGCTGACTGGGACATGTTCCGGGTCGCGTCAGACAATAACATCAGCGAGTACGCGTCCTCAGTCACCGGGTTCATCAACAAATGCATAGATGACGTTCTTCCTACTAAGTCGGTTCGGATTTATCCCAACCAGAAACCGTGGATTAATGGCGATGTTCGCGCTGCACTCCGCACGTGTAACGCCGCCTTTGACTCCGGGAATATGGTGGAATATACGAGAGCCCGCTAAGACCTCCGCAAGACCATCGGCTCTGCCAAGCGGGAGTTTAAGAACAGGGTGGACGACAAATTCAAGAGCCATGACGTGAGGGGTGTGTGGAAGTGTCCTCTACCTCCCTCCCAGGCGAGCTAAACACCTTCTTTGCTCGGTTCGACGTGAACGGCAGCCCGCCGAAGTCAGCGCTGCCTGAGGAGAGCAGCCTGCTGAACATCTCAGAGGCTGACGTGCGCACTGCGCAGAGCCTTCAAGCGGGTGGACATCTGGAAGGCGGCAGGCCCTGACCACATCCCGGGCGCGTCCTCAGATCATGCACAGACCAGTTGGCAGGAGTCTTCGCAGACATCTTCAACCTGAAGAAGACAATTGTTCCCGAGGTCTTCAAGATGTCCATCATTGTGCCTGTCCCTAAACACCCCAAGGTAACCTGCCTGAATGACTGGAGACCTGTAGCCCTCACCTCGATTGTCAGTAAATGCTTCGAGAGGTTGGTCAAGGATGTAATTTGTTCCATGTTGCCTGCCACGTTGGACCCATGTCAATTTGCGTACCGTCAAAACAGATCCACCGACGACGCGATTGCCATGGCACTTCACACCGCCCTGTCTCACCTGGAGGGGAAGAACTGTTGTGTGCGAATGCTGTTTGTGGACTTCAGCTCAGCGTTCAACACAATAGTTCCTGCCAAGCTCGACACCAAGCTCAGGAGTCTAGGCCTGCACCCGACCATGTGCAGCTGGATACTGAACTTCCTGTCGGGCCGCCGCCAGGTGGTGAGGATGGGCAGCACCACCTCAGAGCCACTGACCCTCAACACTGGAGCCCCTCAGGGATGCGTGTTGAGCCATCTCCTCTACTCCCTGTACACCCACGACTGCATGGCTATGCACAGCTCCAACGTCATCATCAAGTTTGCTGACGACATGACACGACAGTGTTGGGACTGATCGCTGACGACGACGACGAGACAGCCTACAGGGAGGAGGTCGGATCACTGTCACAGTGGTGCCAGGAGAACAAACTCGCCCTCAACGTTAAGAAGACCAAGGAGCTGATCATGTACTACAAGAAGCGGAGAGGAGAGCACGCCCCCATCTCCATAGATGGTGCTGCAGTAGAGAGGGTCAGCAGCTTCAAGTTACTCGGCGTGCACATCTCCGAGGACATCACATGGACCACGCACACCACACACATGGTGGAAAAGGCCCAACAACGCCTGTATTTCCTCAGGCGCCTGAGGAAATTCAACATGTGCCCCTGCATCCTCAGAACATTCTACTCTTGTACCATCGAGTGTTCTCACAGGATGCATCACCGTCTGGTACGGGAACTGCACCGCACTCGAGTGTAGAACACTACAGAGGGTGGTGCGGACGGCCCAGTACATCGTTGGAGGTGAGCTTCCCTCCCTCCTGGATATATACACCAGGCGGTGCGTGGCCAAGGCGAAACGGATTACTAAAGACAATAACCACCCCAGCCACAAACTGTACACACCTCTACCGTCAGGCAGGCGATATCGCAGTATCAAGTGCCGCACGAGCAGACTCAGAGACAGCTTCCACAGTCAGGCCATCAGGCTGCTGAACAAGTTCGGCATCAATGTTAAGAGCTAGGTGCTAGTGCTAAGTGTTACTGCTAGTGCTAGTGCTAGTCCTGGTGCTAAGTGCTAGTGTTACTGCTGGAGCTAGTGCTGGTAGTAGTGCCAAGTGTTGGTGCTAGTGCTGGTGTTACTGCTAGTGATAGTCCTGGTGCTAAGTGCTAGTGTTACTGCTGGTGCTAGTGCTGGTAGTAGTGTTAAGCGTTGGTGCTAGTGCTGGTGTTACTGCCAGTGCTAGTGTTACTGCTAGTGCTAGTGCTAGTGCTGGTGTTACTGCTAGTGCTAGTCCTGGTGCTAATTGCTGGTGCTAATGGTGTGTTGACTGTCTGAGAAGGTATTCTGTGACATTCTGTGAATGTCAGCATATAGCAATGTATATTTTATTACATTGATTTATATGTGTTTTGCTCCCCTGGATATTTTGTTGTATATTTTATTTTATTTTATTTTATTTTATACAGAATTTCTATTCTAGTTCTATTTCTATTTTGTATTCTTTTATAACTACTGTCGGCTGTCGGGCGTTTTGCACACAAGATTTTCACTCACTGCTTATACTCACGTGTAAACTGTGAAGTGACAATAAAATACTTGAAACTTGAAAAGATAACAATAGAGCAGGTTTCAAGCATTCATACTTGCAAGGCTAATGGAACGAGTTTCATAATTGTTGGTTGCCTGCATAACAGCTGGGATAAGAGCAGAGGTGCCATTCTGAGTGCATTACCAACATCTAAGAACATACAATATGCTAAACAATGCTAAGTTCTATTAATAATGCCAGGACGTACACACACGGAAGTTAGTGCTAGGGTTAGGAGAGGGAAGACGGGGAAGGGGGGGGGGGGATCTTGAGTCTCTTGCAGAAGCTGTTGGTGACTGCCATCCTGACATTAGCTGTTTTTAGTGAAGGTGGTACCGGTCGCCTAGCGGAAGTTGTAGAGCGAAGAGCTCGGGCTGGGGCGTAGGGTCTGACTAATGTTTGGAGGTAGGTAGGGGCGGTTCCATTGACAGCTATGAAGGTCAGTACCAGTGTCTTGAATCTAATGCGAGTGAATGTGGGACGAGTGATGACGAGCGCCTGGACCCGGATCTGCGCTGCTTCACGTGTGAGGAAGGGTCAGATTTTGCGGATGTTGTAGAGAGCGATTCTACAAGATCGGGCCACAGAGGTAATGTTGGCGTTGTTTTCTGAGCGGACAGGACGGAAGAATCAGGGAAATCCAAGGGTGAAGGGGTTTGCTTCATGATCAAAAAGAAGTGGTGTAACACTAAGATTACTAAGACTATTTCTCGATCCTGCTCGCCGAACATGGAGCATCTGATGATCTCTTGCTGTCCATTCTATCTTCCCTGGGAGTTCAGTGTGGTCATCATCACAGCCGTCTACATCCCCCCACTAGCGGATACCAATGTGGCACTATTGGACCTACATGATGAGCTATGTCGACACCAGACCCAACATCCTGCCGTGGCTGTGGTGGTGGCGGGGGACTTTAATAGGGCCAACCTAAAGAAAGTCATGCTGAAATTCCGTCAGCACATTAAGTGTGCTACCAGGGGAGAAAGAACTTTGGAACACTACTATATGCCATTCAAGAGAGGCTACAAGGCTCTCTTCCCCCATTCGGCAAGTCGGACCATGCTGCCATTTTCCTGCTGCCAGAATATAAACAAATGATAGTACGGGAGGCGATAGTGACGAGGGAAGTTAGTGGTGGTCCGACCAAGTTGATGACAATATTCGGGACGTCTTCCAGCTCAGCGAGTACGGATGTGGTGACAAGCATTATAGCAATGATTGAGGACACCATCATCCCCATGGTTAAGGTGAGATCCTTTCCTAATCAAAAACCATGGGTCAATGGATCCATCCGCGCTGCCCTGAAAGTGCATACTGCTGCCTACAACTCCAGCCTTTTATCCGACAACCTGTGCTGCCCAGCTAGCTCCAGTGTTCACCACAATATGTTCACCACTGTGCCTCTCCAGCATGCCTGGATGACTACTGACCAGTGGCCCTCACATCGGTGGTTATGAAATGTTTTGAGAGACTGATTAAGAACTACATCTGCGCCGTCTTACCTCCCTCCATGGACCCACAGATCCACAGACGATGCTGTCTCCCAGATAATACATAGCAACCTCTCTCATCTTGACAGTCGGAAGGGAGGGGATGTGAGAATGTTGTTTATTGACTTGAGCTCTGCTTCCAACACCATAGCTCCAAGTAGGCTGGCTGGCAAGCTGATTGAGCTGGGTTTGAACACCCCTCTGTGAGCCTGGATCCTGGACTTCCTAAGCACCAGGCCCCAGGTTGTCAGGGTGGGCAAACACACCTCCAGACCCCTCACCCTGAACACAGGATCCCCCCAGGGTTGCGTCCTAAGCCTGTGGGGCCAGGTCCAGCTCCAACACCATCGTCAAATTTACGGATGACACAGTGGTGGTGGGCCTGATCTCCGGTAACGATGAGAAGGCCTACCTAGAGGAAGTTGCTAACCTGTCACTATGGTGCCAAGACAACAGCCTCATGCTGAATGTCTCCAAAACTAAGGAGCTGATTGTGGACTTTAAGAGGACACAACATCAGATCGCTTACACACCACTGGGTATTCATGGTACTGCTGTGGAGAGCGCATTATTGGCACTACACTCACCACCCTGCCGGACCTGTACTGCAGAAGGTGTCAAACCAGAGCCTGCAAGATCATGAAGGATCCTTACCAACCCAACAACAACCTTTCCAACTTCTGCGGTCAGGCAAGCGCCTCCACAGTCACGCTGCTAGAACAGAGAGACTAAAACTGACTTTCTTACCGCAGGCCATCAGGACTATGAACTCACCCTCACACTGCCCATTCTCCTAACCCTATAACTTGATATTTTATATTGCCTTGTTGTTAATATGTCCACTTGTTTATATGCCTTTTGCTGTTTATTTGTCTATTTGCTTGCTGTTTGTCTATTTGCTTGCTATTTGCTCATATTTATATTTGTGATATTTGTATTGTTCTGTTGCACATTCTGCTCACTTCACTGCATATCCTGTATCTATATGTGACAATTAAACTTCTTGAATCTTGAAATCTGTCTTGTGGGGAAACAGTGGGGAAAAACTCTCTGCAAAATGGAATCTTGTGGAGGGTTACCAAAGATCCAGTGACGATGCACAAGAGGTTCCAATATGTTCTGACTCATTCCCTGAAATCAGAAGCGCTGTCAGGTGTACATGACTTGACTGGCCAATAAGGTCAGCCCTGCACAATTTCCCTGGCTTTTAAGAGGTTCTTCTGGCATGGCATTGGGAAGGATGTTCGTGACTATGTCAGGGGCTGTGAAAGGTGTGTCCTCAGCAAGACCCCAGAACCTGCTGAACAAGCACCATTGGAGAGCAAGACCACTGCCCATTTGCAACTTGTTTGCATTGACTTCTGGTCTGCCAAGACCGTAACATGTCTGTGGATGTCTTAGTCATTACTGACCATTTCAACAAGAGGGCACATGCTTTACCTTGTCAAGACCAGACTGCAAAGAAAGTGGTGACGAAGCTCTGGGATGGTTTATTCTGTGTCTATGGCTTCCCCCAGCATCTCCACACTGACCAGGGCGCTAACTGATTGCTGAGCTCCTGGAGCTAGCTGGCGTCAACATGTCACATAACTCTCCTTACCACCCGATGGGCAACGGTGGCACAGGGAGGTTTAACCGTACACTGGGCAACATGTCGAGGTCCCTACCACCTTGGTCCAAACATAAGGGGCCACAGAGATGATACAGACCATGACCTTCATGTACAACTGCATGACTCACGAGACCACTAGCTTTGCTCCATCCTACTTGATGTTTGGTAGAACCAATGCTGTTGATCTTGTGTTCAACAATGTGCTCCAGAGACATAGTCTGTGACTATGACAGCTACATGTATGTAAAGTCCCTTGTGGTATGAAGGGGTGCATGGTTTCGCGTCAGCAGGTGAAACAAGGGGGGCAGAGCGGCAAATTCCTGAGATTGACATAGCTGTCGGTATGAGCTTGATTACAAACATATATAACATTTATGTATGTATGTAGTATGTAGTATGACGTTCATACCATACAGTAATATCATTACACAATGTATGTATGTGTATGTATGTCCAATTTGTGAGGAGACTGAGACTATGTTTCATTGTTTTTGAGTGTGTTAACCTTTTTATTACAGATATTTACCAGCTTTGGCTAAACATTTCCAATAACAAAATATATATTAGGGACAGGCAGAAGGGCAAGGTAAGCAAAATGGCAGCCGCTAAATTGTGTGGTGGGGGAGGCTTATCTCAGCAGGAGGGATAGGGTAGAGGGCAAGTCCCACCTAGAACCTCTCTCTCTCTCTCTCTCTCTCTCTCTCTCTCTCTCTCTCTCTCTCTCTCTCTCTCTCTCTCTCTCTCTCTCTCTCTCTCTCTCGTGGTTAGTGGCTGGGTTAAGCAGCCTCACCATGGCCCAGTTAGTCAGGGGTTGGGTGAGGCTGCACATATGGGAGATACTTTCCAGTACATTCTTAAGAATGTCTTGCCAATATGCTGTGTGTGTGAATTAAGTGTGGAGAAATACAGAGAACAACTAGAGACACACACGTCCACCCATGTCTATATTGAGGTTCCCAATATGGTTACATTGAAGGCTCTTTGCGTCTAAACATACGTATGATGGTGAGGTATGTGGTATACAGTCCAGAAGCTAGACTGAACGTCTAGAGACGGACATGAGCCAAACTGAACAAGGTGCTATCTTGGGCCAGGTACGGGAGAGAAAGAATCTATGTATAGTACTTTGTTGCGGTATCCATAAAGGGGTTTTGGAATGTATAGCATGACCATGTGACAGGGTATAAAACACAGAACCTGAGGAGGGTGTGGCAATCACCTAACTGTGGGGTGCCCAGGTGGGTGATCTCCCGGCCTTTCTGTGTGGAGTTTGCATGTTCTCCCCGTGCTCCGAGGGGTCTCCTTACAGAGTAAAAGAACCCCAATTAAAAACATGTGAAGATCGCCTCTCCTGTCCACATCCCTGACCAAGATGTGGACGTACAACCTCGAGCTGTTGGTCCCCGGGCGCCGTCGAGATGACTGCCCACTGCTCCTGGCTGCCCCTGGAGGGGCAGCAGGATGGGTTAAATGCAGAGGACGCATTTCCACGGGCCACCCTCCCTGCATGCGCGTGTGTGTGTTTGGCGGCCGCCACTTCCCACTGTGTGTTGTGTGACCAATATGTGTGGACTAATAAAGATCTTCTTCTTCTTCTTCTCTGCAGATTTGACTCAGGCTTTGTGTCACTATTGGCTGTGACAAATAAAGTCTTTAACTTTCAAACTTTGGTCTTCCTGATCTCCCTCTTACGAATGTCAGAGTATTGGTGAATCCACGACACACACCTAAGGTGCATTGACTAATCAGTGCACACAGGTTAAACCAGCCATCACCACACACACACTCAAAGAGTACTAGCACTAGCATGCTAGCTTGTCACCACCTGCTCTGTTATTCATATTAAATGTTCAACTTTACAATAAACCCCATTACCCAACATCTACCTGTATCCTTATATTTGGAGGAGCCCTGGAAAGCCACTGAATGTGGCATGTAGCAGCAGCATTGTATATATGATAAGATCAGAGCATGCATTTACCTTTCTATCTTGAAGCAGAGCTGGTGGGTGGAGCTTATGATGACATTCTGAACTTCAGAAAGAGTCATTGACTCTGTGGCCACACCCCCAATAGCTAGGATGACATCACCAGGGCACAGGTTGGCCAATGAGGCCTTGCCCCCTGGTGTTACCTGAGAAACAGAGATCAGCTGGACGCTAAACAACTTTGATAAGAGCATGCTCTGAAACTCCAGGCACCACATCAGCACAAAAATAAATGCTGATCTCCAGAAAGAAGTTTTTTCTCATTCATATAAGAAGAAACAAAACATGGATATCAAACTCTACTGATGGCACCTAGAGTTTAAATAAACCAATTGGTGTTCATAAATAGGGAATTATTAATCACCATTGTGTCAATTATATGGCCTGTAAAGCCCTTTGAGGCTGTTACTGTGCTTAAGGGCTTTACAAATACAATTTTCTTGAATTAACAATTAGATTATGAGAGACATTCTACACAACTACAACAATAACAACACAAAACCATAGATGTTGTGCTTCTAATGTTAGTCACTATGAGTGTGTGTGTGTGTGTCAGCTCATCAGTGATCTTCTAAGGCTATCCTAAGCATGATGATATCACTGCTGGAGCATTTGCTTTGCTGCTCGTGCCTTTCCCTTGCCCACCTGTCAGCCCTGCTGCGCATTCTGTACACACAGACACAGGTTTCACACTCAGCTCCTGCTCCAGCTGCCCCTGGCCACCGTCACACTCACCCTTCCGATGCTGATTGGCTGATTGGAGTCTTTTCCGCCTGTTATCCTGAAGCCCCAGGGAGCTCCGCCCTCCAGCACCAGGTTCTGTGGCATTCTCTCTGTGTTCGTCTTCTGCTCTTTATTTCACAAAACTGCAGCTTACAATTTGTGTTCTTATAGCATATATATTTCCAATTGCTTTCTTTCTCACTTTGTCGCACTGGCTCTGTCAATTCAACCCACTGCCAACAGTGAAGTCCTGTTTGCTCTATCTCCCTCTCTCTATCTCCACTCAGTGTGTGTATGTATGTGTGTGTGTGGGGCTTGTCGTGCCCCCTTCAAGAGAATCCTGGCTGATTGGCTGATGTAGAGAAATAAGATCCACTGAGACACAGACACACACACACTCACACACACCCTCACACCCCCCCACCCCCACAGTGAGATCATACTCAGTTTATGTCTCAGAAAGTAGGCCAACAATCTTACTTAAATGAAACTTATTTAAGTTACATTTTAATGTTATCTTAATCTCACTATATAACATTGTCTTTAAGACCCATTAAAACCAAAGTTGCTTAGTTGATGACGATGACCAAGCTTTCTTTGATACAAATTAAATGTGTTATCCACAGATCAGTATGTCTGTGTGTTAAAATGAAATGGTATAAGGCCACCAACTGAAATGTGTAAAACTAATATAAACCCGACCCAGTGGAGCTTTTTCTTCCTGAGGGCCCAGACTGTATTTAGCTGCTGACCTTAGTTCCATGTACAGCCGTGTCAACACCTGTTCACATTTAAAGAAACATTACACAGATCAGCTTTCTCAATGAAGAAATTAAGTTAAAACTTCTAACCTGCACCTCACACACACACACACACTTTTTGTTGTTGTGTTGTTTTTTGAAATGTCTATTCTCTGCCATTGAAAAACAAAATTGACATAAATATATGTACATTTTGAGATATCATTTTATTTTATTTATTTTTCTATTTCTATTTTTTATTTCAAAGACAATGGAAGACTAAATATCCCTCCCTATTATTCTACAGACAAATTAAAGTATTACATAGGTCTGTCAGTCACAATGCATTTTACTTGCCATACCAATCATATTTCTATATTTCTGCCTTTGACAAATGACATGTTATTTCATGTTTTGCTTCATAAAAACAGTTCCACATTCATATCTAGTCCCTTCCACAGCTTAACTGTTGCTGACTGGACAATTTTCAGAGCAATTCTAGCAACTTCCAGATGTATTTCTACACCTTTTCAGCAAGGCTGGCAGTGATCTGCTCTTAAGGTAGGCATCTAAGAAAGTATACACTGTGTACATACATATAGACTTAGAACAATTACACAATTGCTAAAATTACACTAATCATGAAATGTAATCCTATGTAATCGCTTGACACTTCTACCAGCTACCAGCTTCTGTCAGTTCCACATCACTGTTCCACAAACATGACATACTTTTTGACAGGATTATTCACAAAAATAAAATAGATCATCTCTTTCAAAAAGAATAAATAATAAGTACTTGGGCGGGTGACGCATGGTTACCAACAAATAGACACCACATCCACCCGCACTCACAGACACTCACACACACACACACACACACACACACACACCACACACACACACACACACACACACACACACACACACACACACACACAGAACACACAAACATGATTGATTGTTGGTAAGCCGACGGGGTCATAAGTCACATACGTCTGGCGTAATTCCCTGGAAAAGTTCCAAAAAAACCACTCCGTCTGGATGTGCCTAGTACACAGAAACACACATAAAACACATGTTTTACTGGGTGACTTGATACTTTGTCTTTGTTTTTTTTTGTTTTTTTAATAACTTTCATTGAACAGTACTTGAACTAGTAACTAACTAGTAACAACAAGTAAGTAAGTCAGTAAGTTTATTTATATAGCACCTTTCACAGACACCAGTCACAAAGTGCTTCACAGGGAAAACAAATAAATCTGTTAAAAAAACTAAAATGAATAAAAACAAAGAACACCAGATACAATATACAGTGGGAAACAGACATAAGAGAAAAATTAAGACAAAATACCACAAGCGACCTGAATGCCTGTCTGAACAAGTGTGTTTTTAGTTGCTTTTTAAAAGCGTCCACAGAGTCCAAGGACCTCAAGGTTATTGGGAGACTGTTCCAAAGTTTAGGGGTGCTGATTGAAAAGCACGGTTGCCCTGAGACTTTAAGGGTGTCCGAGGTACACTTAAAGGCCCTGGGTAGAGGACCTAAGAGGATGGCACATGGTGTAGGGGTGCAAAAGAGCCATAATAACTAAAATTAGTCTAACTAAAACTAAAAAGAGTCTAGCAGCAGCATTTCTGGCCCCTCTTCTGGCCCCATCGGAGTTAGAGCAGCATCGCTTTAAATGTGCAGCAACTAAAGTTCCCAGAAAATGCTGCTGCAACAACACTAAGGCCAGACATGGTGCTAATTTCAGAGGCCTCCAAGCAGATCATCCCTCTAGAATTCACAGTTCCTTGGGAGGACCGCATCGAGGAGGCCAATGAGAGGAAGAGGGCAAAGTACGCTGAGCTGGTGGAGGAATGCCGGAACAGTGGGTGGCGAGCAAGTTGTGAGCCCATTGAGGTGGAATGCAGAGGGTTCGTAGGCCAGTCCCTCTGCAGAGCCTACAGCACACTTGGCATCACAGGGGCCATCAAAATGATCACTGAGGCAGCAGAAGTTGCCTCAAGATGGCTGTGGATCAGGAGGGGAGAGTCTGGTCGCCTGGAGAAGGGTGTCTGATAGTTGAAATACCCAAAACACCTGAGGAACCCAGGAAACTTCAGTGACAACATGTCCAGGTGCATCACAGGATGATGTATGTTAAAAGACAGTTTGTAAATGGTGTAGGAAGGATTTGTTATGGCAGGTAAAAAGTGAATTACAGTAGTCCAAATGTGATGATATTAAAGCAGGTATTAGCATCTCCATTTCGATTCGCGCCACAATAGAGCTCATGTTTCTTGAAAGAAACAGGATCTAGTCAGCGTCCTAATGTTAGCATCAAAACATAAGGATTGGTCAAAGATCACACCAAGATTAAGCAGACTGGACCAAGAGGATGAGGATAAGGCACCAAGGTTCTGCATAATCGATGACTGAAGGTTATTGGGAGCCATTATCAATACTTCAGTTTTATCAGCATTTAACTGCAGGAAATGATCTGCCATCCAGTCCATTATTGCTGTTAGACAGTTGTTCTGTACAAACACTTTATGGAGCTCATCGGGAAGAAAAATACAACTGGATGTCATCGGCGTACATATGATACTGATAATCTGTCCTTTTGGCAGCAAGTATATAGAGAATAAGATTGGACCCAAAACCAAACCCTGGGGGACTCCGCAAGGCACAGCAACAGTGTCTGACACATGTTCACCTCCAGAGAAAAAGTCCTATCAGTGAGGTAGGAGGAGAACCACTTCAATGCAGTCCCAGAGATGCCCACCAGATCATTTAGCCTGTGGATCAGAATATGGTGGTCAACAGTATCGAATGCTGCGGTAAGGTCCAATAAAACCAAAACTGAACAATCACTAGAATCTGCAGCCGTTAAAATATCATTTGAGACCTTACGTTGAGCCGTTTCAGTGGAATACAGTTTACGGAAACCAGGTAGGACATCTTGTGGGTGCGAGGAGGGTTTCATTTGAACAGGACTGCAATATAGTCTAGGGGATAAGCACAACAATTGTGCATTTTATGAGAAAAGCGTGACATTTCTAACATAGTTAGTGCATACCAAAAGGTTTATTTTCAGATGTGGAGGGAAGTCAGATTTGACCTGTGAGGACCGTGAGAGGTCAAATCCAAGATGGCCGCCAGTATCTCGGGTCTAATGTTCAAACACGCTTAAGTTTGGAACCAAACAGTGTAGAAAAAAAATTTAAGGTGTCATTTCCAACTAAGCCCATTCATATATTGAGATTGCCAAAACACAAGGACATGCATTTAGATCAAGGACAAGGTCAAATCAGTTGAAAAACGTTTGGCCATTCTTTTGCTAATACATTTATTTTAGCTTGGACACTGGATTGGACCTATGCAATATAGTGAAATGTGCCTATTTTAATGATGATAATGATAAAGATCAAAATCGAACAGTCTCCAGAACAGAAGCATAGTGCAGTGCACTTCAGTGCAGCTTTGGCACACTTGCATCGTCCAGTGCACCCTTTCTTGCAGCGACAGTGGATCAATTCATGGCACAATTTTGATGCTTCAGGGAGAGTGGTCCAAATTGGCTGCCACTCAGTTGTTTCCTCTGTCCAGCCCCAGTCAGACGGCTCTGGCATCTCTGGATCCAGGACCAATGCCTGGTTCCAACAGTTGGCCTGGTAGCAAGTGCGCTTGATGTGCTGCTTCAGTGCTGCCTGGGTTGGAGGAATGTTCTCTAGAGTTCTAGACTTCTGTGTGAAGAGCTGTTTCCTGGCATCATTCACCTCCGTGCTCTCACTGGTTCGGTCGTACATCAGCACCACAAATCGCTCTAGCAGTAACATTGATCCTTCACTGACCTCACTTGGCATGCATAGGAGTTAATTGAAAGCATCATTCACCTCTGGGAAAGACTTCCAAGTTTCCCAGGCTTCTTCCCTCTGCCAGCGAAGGCAGAGACAGTGTCACACCCGGTGAAAGCGTGAAGGACTGGGAGAGTCAGACACTTTGTTGGATTCATTGTGGCAACCATTTCGTGAACAGCTATGTAGCGAAAGCTTGATCCGACACCAAAGGCAACCCACAGCTCATCAGGAGCTATCTTGCTGAATGAAGCGACAGCCAGTACCACCACATCGGTATCAACGGTACATATGGTCACCTTCTTACACCCCTTTTGCACAGCAGCTGCCACATGCAGAAGTAGACGAGTGTCGGCCTCCTCTTGAGAACACGGGGCAAGGCAGGCCAAGTATGACTCAGCAGGAGAGCAGAGGACTCGACTTCCATCTGTTGCATACAGTTCTGTGCGCTCTGCGAGAGGAAGATGAACAACGCTGTGTGACAGGAAAGCAAACAAGTCGGTTTTGTTCTCATCGCATCGAAGGAAGTCCTTCCAGTTCTTTGGCATCACAGTAGAAGGAGCCACCCTTTTCCTGGTGCCCTTTCCCCTCTTTTGTCTGGTTGAGGCTTTCAGGCTGGCAGGTAGGTATACATCCCAGACAAGGTCAATGCGGCTGCTTTTCTCAAGTTGAGCAGAGATGTATGGTGCAACACTCCTTCTCCATACTCTTGAAATGTTCTTGATGTTCCAGGATTTAGCATTTGAACCACAGCTGCACCATCGAGAATTGTTGCATCAGCCATAGGCACACTATTGTTTTCGAGCAGATCTGATTCTAGGCAGCGAAGTAGATCTGCTTTAACCCCAATCCGAATTTTGCCTCCAGTTGACAGAGCTGGTGGGGATGCCTGGTTTTCATGTAGCAACGGGTGGGCGTGGGTGGGGCCATGTGGAACCGCTGCCCACCCAATCAACCACTGGGTGTTCATTTGCAAATTTCAACTGATTGACAGCTTATTTTTTGGTCAATTTCTACCTTGACCATTTTCTTGAATTCTGGCCTTCTCCAAATGAATGGGCATCCCCAATTTAGTTGGAAATGACACCTTAAATGTTTTTCTACACTGTTTGGTTCCAAAATTAAGCGTGTTTGAACATTAGACCCGAGAGACTGGTGGACATCTTGGATTTGACCTCTCACGGTCTTCACAGGTCAAATCTGACTTCCCTCCACATCTGAAAGGTAAACCTTATGGTATGTACTAACTATGTTAGAAATGTCATGCTTTTCTCATAAAATGCACAATTGTTATAATATGAGAGCTTATCCGCTGTACTAATAGCATCTATGGACACAGGAGGAAAAGGCAGGTCCAAGATGGATTTAGAGGAACCGCTGAAGTGGTGGGATGGATGAGGGTGAGATGTTTGGGCCCTAACGAGTTACTACCTTATCTATTAAAATATTTGAGGAAGATATTGCAGTCACTGTTACGAAGAAAACTGAATATGGTTGGGGGTGCCTGGGAGAGGACCCAATGTGGCTTACGGTATGCAAGGCAAAACTTGGGAATTTCTTTTGCTGGTAGGAAAATAGGGTTTTGGGCAGAAATACGGAAGATCTCCAACGCCGTTCACCCATGTCATTAAGGGTAGCCCAATAAGTTCATCTGCAGATGCAGCCTGTTGTACCTCAAGCCTTTTGTGGCGTATTCCGACAAACGCTCTCCGTCTGTCGACATTTGAGCCTAAAACTCTGGATTTGTTCATTTATCCATATTGATCTTATCCATAGGGATCTTCTTCATTTTAAAAGGAGCCACTTTGTCCAGCACAGATGAGCAATGATTATTAAAAGAATGAACTCGTGTCCACGTTTCCACCCTTCAAAATAATGTTGCTGTCGAATCCCATAGAAAAATTGACAGCTGCAGCCTCGTTTATAACATGGGTGCAACTCATATGACAAGGCGCCAATGTAAAGCAAATGTCAAATGTGGTCACTGATACATAAATCCTTCGAGCAAACAACTTCAATGTCTACACCATGTGAAAAAACAAGGTTCAGAGTGTGCCCAGCGCTATGTGTAGAGCCACATACATGTTGCTGAAAATCAAAGGTCTCTGTGAGATTAAAAAATTCGGAGGAAATTTACATTACATTACACGTAGTGACATCAATGTGAAGATTGAAATCACCAGTAGTACCTTGTCCAGCGTTATGATGGATGATACAAATCTGCAAAATCTGATAAAAAGGAGCCGATTGGGGCCGTCAATAAATGAAAATACAATTAATAGGATTTAGCCGCCCGACTGTGGACAATTGCGGTTCAAAAGAACAGTAAGGCTTGGTGCTTACCATCTGGCATGTAAAACTGTTTCCAAAAACAACGGCGAGACCACCACCATGGCCGGTAAGCCGGGGTGTACTGATAAAAGAGCAAGAAGAACTACTCCTGGAAAATCTAATCTTCTTTGTTCAACAATAACAATGGATATTTTCACAGAGGTGTGATCGTCGGACAAACACAGTTGTCACTCATAACATTAACACAGGTAGTAAGTAGACGTATCTTCACAAGTACTACCAGTACCCTGCTACATACAAGGAGCGGACCCATTGTTAGTGATATGAGCGACAACTGTGTTTGTCCTATGGTGACACCAGTATGAAAAGGCCTACACTGGACAACATGAGCTTCACAGGACCAGAATTAGGATGAACCTACCTACGAACCAGCCGTCGTCACACTGCTCCATCACGTCGACGATGTCTCCCTCCTTTAACTCCAACTCATCCTCATTGTAAGGGTTGTAGTTGTACAGCACTTTAAACCTGAACACACCACGCACGCAAGCACACACAAACACACACACACACAAACACACACACACACAATTGAACATACATCCATTGAACAAAATCGATTCACACATAGACAGACTAAAAGTACAGTTAATTATGTTCATCAATGTCAGAAATTGTGGCAAAACAATTTGTAAAATTGTTTCATTTGCTAAAAAGATTGTCACTTAACCAAATGATCTATTCGTCAGCACAAACCTCCATTAATAAAATGAATTTCTAAACTTTATCACCAACTGTTTCTCATTATGGCTTTTGTCCTCATTGTTTACTAAAACGAATACACTTAGCAGGTTTCTGGAGGGTGGGAGAGGGTGATGCAATGTTGGCTTAAGGCTTGCTGTCTAATGTAGGCCTGAGTAGCCTTTGAGACAGTCATTTTGATAAAGGTGATCCAGTGGATGTCACAGAGGATGGCATATAATATAAATACTACTACAGCCTGATATTACTCACGGGTCCCCTCCACACTGGAGGCCGTCTTGAGTAAATGCTGGACGCTGCAGAATGGGGTGGGTGAGGGAGCGAGCGAGAGAGAGAGAGAGAGTGAGAGAGAGAGAGAGAGAGAGAGTTCTTTCATTAAAGAATGTAAAGCATACTTAAAGGAAGATTCTGGAAAGATGACATCTGTTAAATTCAATGTTAGAGACAAAATAAAGAGGGAAAATGTCCATATGAACAATACAGGCACTGTGAAAACATGAGATAAAGTTATAGAAATATAAGAACAAGAAAATCAAAATAATGTTAATATGCACACGTCAACATGCCACAGAGCCTGGCTCTAAGGGGAGAAAACTATATTCTATGGACTGATTCTAAATGTACTTTTCTAGACAAGGATACACATGTATATGAGAAGCGGCATACTTGACTCAACCGTTATGTTGAATACAGATTCATGATATTTGTCAGCCTTTAAATGGAGCAGATAGTACCTGATTACTAATTGATACATATTTCTGCAATACTTTGTACCATTTAACTGAATTTCATCCAATCAGGTCTCATGAAAATCTTCTCACAGAGCTCTTTGATAAGGTTGAGTGCTGCTCAAATAGCTATTTCTTGGATGTCTTTGACCCAGGGTGAAGGTAACCTGACTCAAATAGAACGCACGTAGACTGCATCAAACTAGGCAGGACACCTATTTCCCCATTCATTGAGCTTCCAGTAGAATTTGCATGCATAAAAATAATACTGTTTAGATGTGTTTGACTGCCAAACAGCAGACAAACATCACTTTTTGCACAAGCTTCTTTTGACATTCTCTTGCCGCGATGCAATCAATAATAATAATTGTAAAAAACAGATTTTTGATTTTTATGGGGACATTCTCATCGTCACATAGAGCTAATTCGGTCAATTAAATCCTTATTTTTGGTGATCAAACAAGTGAATCAAGTGCCATGTGCATGTTCAACAATGGAAGTGTTTGACGGCTAAACAATGCCCCTACATTGCTCTTTTGATAACGTGACAAAATAATAAAAGCTCCAGTATTTTGAGACTCATCATGTTGTTGAATGCTCCACTCACATGCTCTGTATTCCACACAGTGACAAAAAGACTGAGAAACTACATATGACATCCCCAGTCAAAAGTGATATATGACATACTGAAAAATGATATAATAATATATTACTATTCCTTCAAGGAATGCAGAATAATCCATTCGTCCAACATGCATTTAAAAATGAATATATGGGGTTTCCAAACTCAATAGATGTGTTTGTGTCAATGGTAACCAGGAGAGCATTACAATCCCATGCACTTAGTGACACACACACACACGCTAACTTGTACTCTGGGAGCAGGAGAATGAGTGTGCCCTCGAGGGGGAGAGTGACAGAGGCGTCTGGAGAGGACGGGGCTACGAGGAGGTTTGCCTACCACTGCTGCCACCCTCTGGAAAGGCTTCACACATCACGCACACACACACCACATCATATCACACACACATACAGCATACTCATCAGCACTACAATATAGATCCATAGTAATACAGTAGATCAACTCATTAAACTTATTCCAACAGTCAGTTTATGAGTCATTACACAATAGCTGGTGCTTTGTGACACTAATGATGCTCATGTCAATGTCAATCAATCTTAAAGCGATAAATGCAAACCATATTGTAAAACTTGCACTACTCACAGTTTAAACATTCCAACAAAGATGGGAGGTAGTCGCACATGTGTAAGTCACAAGAAAGGCTCAAGTCTTAACCATCAAATCTCAAGCCCCAAGCTACTGTGGTGAGAGTCAAACACGTCAAGTGTTATAGTCCCTGCTAAAGTCAAGACAAATCAGGTCATTGCTCAAGTCAAACAAGTCGCAAGTCACAATAGGCGAATTACAAAGTACTCTGCCCTACACAATACCCTAACTGAATGCAATCAGACCGGATACGTCTCACATTTCAAAATAACTGTAGAATCGATATTTAGAAGTGTATCCCGCTAGCTCTACAACAGTAAAAAGTTGGTAAAATCTGCCTGGTCAGTGGAGTTAAGGTGTGAATGTAACACACATCGACTGTAAACTATAAAATACAGGCTAAAAGTGGAACTTTCAATTGGGTTGAGGGTTAGGTGTATGCACCTTAGGCCTGGGAGAGCGCATCTCAGGGCGGAGTCTGGACAACAGCGGGGGAGGGGGGGATGCAGAGAGTGAGGAAGAGGGAGGCGTGAGGGTTGGTTTGGGTATGAGAGAGTAGGAGGACAGGGGTGCTGAGGCTGAGGATGCCATGGAGAAGCACTGCACAGGTGCATTATGGGAACTATGAGCCTGTTGGTGAAGATACAAGAATGAGGAAAGCTTGAAGCTCACATGGGCAGACCAACTGGAAATACAATGAACACACACACACACACACACGTATGTATACAATGTATGTAATCAGGCATACACACTTTGTGTTAGGTCAAGCACAATGCTGAAATCGTGCACGCATCTGCAAATTTACTATTGGCTGTTACCTTCGTGCTGCATTACCTTCCTTTTATTGGAAACATTGATCATAATGAATGCATCATATCATCAACTATTGAGAGCTAATCCTGTGTTAATCATAGTTCTCTATTTGTCCTTGCCATGACACTCTTTATAACAACACCCAAGTCATGCTGCTGTGAGCATGTTGAATAATCATGCCAGCGTGTTGAATAATCATACCAGCTTGTGTATGTGCTATTAGTGATCAAAGTAATACAGGACAGCATTCTACCATAATTAGTAACTATTGATAGCATGTTAGTGATTCAGCTCCAGCTAAATGTTACACCACCACACACATAATGGCTAGAGGTTAGTTGTTGTGCTGAGACGACGGTGCACTCTTTTACCTGGACTCCCTTTCCTTGTTCACAGTTTTGTTTCCAAGGTTCCACGTTTTCTTGTGCTGTTAACGGTCTGGAGGAATCTTTCTTTTCTGGGAGGCCAGCTTGTGTTTGATATATATCATACTGTTCCATACTGCTCTGGTATGCTTCATTCTCTGACTCTCGACCTGTCAAAGATTTCAATGTATTTTTGGGGGATTTCATTTTATTTTCATTTCCCTTCAAAAGATATTCGATGCTGCTGGGTCGTTCTTCCAAATCTAGTTCTAGTTGGAGCTCTGAGTGTTCTGTTCTTTCAATCCAAGGGTAAACTTGGTTTTGGAATTGTGCACATTGTTTCTTCAAGTGTTCCGCCGTCCTCACATTGTTTTGGTGACTATCCATCCAGACCTTTGTTTGAGGGTCTTTGAAAGGTTGGATTACGTTGGGGTCTTTCCAGGGGAGTGGCTCTCGTTGACAGCATGCAGGGGAGTTGATTCTTGGCAGTTCTCCCTCATCACGTTCCTCTTCACTTTCTTCTTCTATGAACAGCAGGGGAAGTTCTTGGTCTTTGTCAACCACCTTGTCTGAAACCTCCTTCTCGTCCAGCCATTCGCTGAGTTTAATAACGGCAGGCAGACGCCTGCTCTGTGGTTGGTTAGCATGGATGAATGACACCAACTCTTTGGAAAGCTCCTCCTCTTCTTGTTCCCTGGACAGAGCAGATTGGTTGTCTAGCTGAGAGGCCAGGACCAATTGGCTAGGAGCTATGTGTGGTTGGTCTGTGTCTTCAACTACGACCAGATCGATGGAGCTAGGCCGTTGAAAAGCGGTGGAGGTGAGGAGCATATCAGAAATAGCTCTGAGCTGTGATAGGTTGACCACACCATCAGTCAGAGGACTTGGTGAGGGAGCGTAGGGTGATGAGCGGGAGGACAGGGGAAGGGATGGCAGGGAGGGGCTCATCTCTCTTGAGGAACAGGAAGAGAGACGAAAGCTTGGGGAGGAGATGGGGATGAAGCAATCGTCCCGGGTAGGTGGGGAGCAGAGCGACGGAGAAGTGGAGTCGGGCAGTGAAGAGGAAGAGCAGGGGAGTGAGGGGGACATGGACGGGGTGGCTGTGGGGTGCATAAGTGGCGAGAGAGCCTGGGTGAGATAGCAGGAGAAGGGCGACACCAAGGCGTCGAGCTCCTGCAACTCCAGCAAGAGGCCGCGAGGGTAAGGGGGAGGAGTTGGGCCTGGGGTGCAGGACATGGGCAGCGGGGGTGGAGTAGGGGCAGGGCTGAAGGGGCTGTAGCAGGCGAAGGAGGCTGGGTAGGGTGGTGGTGTGGGGGGCGTTGACTGCGCCGAGGAAGAAGCGTGTCCTCCGACTGGAAGAGAGTGAGAGGGTGGCAGGAGGGAAGAGGAGGAGGAGGGGAGGCCAAGGGTCAGGGAGATCCAGTCGTCTGTGATTGCCTGAAGGGCAGCCTGATGAGGCACAGGGGAGGAGAAAAAGGTGGACATCAAGGAGGATCCAGAAGGAATTTGCCCTCGATAGGAGTTGTCGCAGCGGTCAAAATGAGATTGCATAGGTAAGGGCTTGAGTAGGTGGAGGGGGGGCAGGGATAGAGAATCATTGATCAAATTGGCAAATTGGCACAGAGACAGAGAATAGAACATAATACGATCCAAGTGATCATGCTCATCACCGTTATTGCCATGCCCAATTTCACAACCATTATCTCATCAGCAGCAAATAAATATAGGTTTCAAAAATACATTATAAATCAATTAACAAATATATAAATCATTGAACATATTTTGCTCCACACACATGCATTGAGTTGCATTCACTTGAGCAGTCGTCCCTTGGCCAGTCAAGAGATAAAAAGCAGGTAAGCTCAGTTGAACTTCTGGGCTGACTTTAAATGCTGACATGCACTTGATTCTTCTGATACGAGATGTTTAGCTATCACCACATCAATGAGACCAAACAAAATACGAATATAAGACTAGCCATTACATCATTCATGCATGGTAAATGGGTAAATGTTACTTGGGATTACATTTTAATTGGTTCTTAGTCACAGATTTTTACGAATATTTATCAGCATTTTCAACCTTCAATATATATGATGATATATATATATATATATATGTTATCATGATATATATATATATATATGATATCATTATCAAAATCCAAACAAATATTTCAAAAGATGAAGTAAAGACTAGCCATGTGTTTGCATTCTCAGCAATTGCAGTATACATGTTTCTGAAATTACACATTTAAGCAATTTGAATAATATCTTTTTGAATAAAAAGTTGCCGTTGTGGAGTACTACAAACTTGATAGTGTATTGTAGTGTTATAATATATATATATAATATAATATTCTATTCAGATAGGATATTTATAGATTCTGATAAACTCTTGCCAAGTCATTCACATTCTGCCATCCCTCACCCAACTATCCCCCCTGAACTAAAAGGTGCTGTAGGTAACATTTAAGAGCTATCATTTGAGTATAATTCAAAAGAAACGTCATAGACATTTATCAGCTATTAGTAAGTGAAATGCTCTGTGAGGGTAAGGCTTAGCTTCTGTATGATATTTTAGACCGCTCCTGGATGATTTCTGACCAATCATGACATCTCTTCCCTGGGAATACATCTTGACTGCCAATCACATGCGCACACATGGCATCATCATCACCATAGAAACGAGCAGGGAAAGCGGGAGCAGAGAGGGAGGGGACATTTTGTGTTGTTCCTCTGCTTACTCTCGAATATTACCTATGGCAGCACCTTTAAGCACACTATAAAATATCTGCCTCATTATCTAAAAAACATGTACAGCACACACCAAGCCAACCAGACGATTGCTAGTCTACCAAGGGCATGCATGTATGTACCTTTCCAGAGCACACTACAGGAGTCTGCTCACTAGCCCTGCTGTAGGGCGCAGAGACGTAAGACACAGGGAATATACCGCACCGGTGGCCACCTGGGATACAGCCTTCATACCAGTTGTGATCCACCTGCCTCAGTACCAATACAACTTCTCCCTGGGGACATACCACCCCCCCACAAATATCAGGTTCCTCAGAGAACTAATAAACATAGGTTAACAGTTTCCATAACCACATGACATTATCTCATAGTTCAAGATGGCAAAATTGTTATTTATTGTCCGTACAACAATGTTGATACATATTTCTTTAATCTGATCAATCTCTTGAGTGACGGCATGGTTAATATCCAACAGCAGAGTTGAGCAGAATGTATAATCCTTGTGCACAGCGACTTTAAATGTGGTTTTACACAGGCTGAGGGATGAGCCAGTTGGAATACCTTGCGCAGGGAGAATTCTACCGGGGTGTCAGCGGTGAAGTTAAAGCGGACCACAGCCTCCCCCAGGACTGAAGAGCGTGATGGGGTGGAGGGCAGTGGGGGACGACGGGGCTGGGAGTGGCTTGGTGGACATATCTTCTGCCATCGGGAGGAAAGGAGAGACATAAATGGAATGGACGGGTGGGGGTGGGGTGAGGAAAATGGAGGTAAGGATAGTAAAGATATGCAATAAGGACAAGGAGTGAAGGAGTTGCTGAAGGAAGAGGGAAAACGACAGAAGAACACATAAGAGAAGGAATAAGAAGTAGACAGGGGGGAAATTGAATGAACAGTAGAGGTATAATTATTGGATTGGGCTAAAGTGATGATTGGGGCCAAATACCGCAACTGAAGAAAGAGTGAGGAGACAGGAGGTCAGCAGACTGACCTGAACATAGGAGACAGGAAATATCCCCAGTGCTCTTCTGAGTTGGCCTTCATACCAGTTACTATCAATCTGTCTCGTGATGTTCACGATTTCTCCTTTCCTCAGGCTCAGCTCCCTAAACACAACAAGTTGCTTGTGAAGGTTAACCATGACCACTACACAGTGAGCACAGTGAGTCAAACTGCTTCAAAATTTTATAATTTATACATTTTGATATCTTGACCAAAAATTGCATCATGTAGTTGACATTTGTGGAGATGTTTTATTGTCACTGTTGTGATGACCCTGTGGGTCTAGGAGCACGGGATGTTTTTGCAAGCATGTTGGGACTGGTAGCCCATGGACGGACTGTAAAAATCATAGTTAAATCTATAAAACCTAGGCAGTAGTGGGAGTAACTTTTGGGTAATGTATGTACCACAGTGATATATTGCTAACAAATGTAACATTAGATAAAGCAAAATGGCTTTTTATTATGTCATATTTCACCAGAGTATTTTGGGCTGAAATGTGGATAAAGTTTTCAGTGCTGCATTGGTGCTTGTGTTTATGTACTGGATTGGTCACATGGGATTGTATATGTTGTTGCCAATATCATTGTGATAAGAGTGCAACATCCATGTCCATATAAATAAAATAAATAAATGAAGTTCAACTTACTTAGAGTTGTGAGCTTCGAAGTTATAGAGAACCCTGGCGGTCTAGTAATGGAAACAAATACATTTTAATAAACAACAAATAAAATGTGTCAAAAAATAATGGCTAGATAGCTGATTACCATCTGATTGTTGATACAGCACAATATTGGTTTCAACTCTTTTGTTTACATTTTTCATTTTGATATTTGTCATACTGAGGGCTGGTACAACAGGGCCACTTGTTGATCAGGCGAGTGAGAGAAACTTTTTTAACTGTGATTGACTTATGTTGAAATACCATGTGACTGATTACGCGACTTGAATGAAAGCTGTCGTGTCCAATTGATAGACATTAAACACTTTTCCATCGCAATCATGTTAGTAAAACGCTAAATATTTTCCTACTATAGAGTTGTATAAAACTACAAGTTACTTCGTCAAACATTAAAAAAATCACCAGTTTCTAAGCATTTCTAGTGAGAAACATGCGCTGTGGGCTGGTCCACATTTGATCAGTTCTGTAAACACACATGAAGTATAAATGCTGCTTACCTCAGCAACAGACTTTCGATCAGGGAGGGCTGAGTTTCTGAACTTAGTCTTTTGCATGGTCTTTGATGTGTCTGGCTCTGGGCAGAAGTAAGATTAGAATTTGATAAGAATTAGATACTGCAGGTAAAGATGTATTGCAAGTTTTTTTTAAATATATATTTTTTGATGACACGACGACAACGATTTGGACTAAACAGCACAATTCATCACAAGTCACAGCAACATTCCCACTTAACTTCCAAAACTGACATTACATCCAAAACCATGCAAAACAGCACAGGACTTTGCAAGCACAGTGATGCAGCACAACAAATAGATGGAGAAAGCAGGACAGAGAAGGGCAAATAAGGGAGAAAGGATCAGACTATCTAATCTATTGGAATCTATTGGACCAGGTACAATGGTTAGATGGGAAAGCGGAAGTGGATTGGTGAATTCCCAAACCTTCTCTCATACATGGAAGGTGCAAGCCAAATAGTAAATAGTAATAGTACATTTCTTGCTAAAATATACATCATTTTGCCCAGTTTCATGGTTTTCATTCTCCAATCAGTCAAACATCAGACTAAACCTATCAGCTAGTTGCTTTGTATCAAATATCAGATTTGGCCTGCAATCCCCAGTTGTGATATGAAAGGGTTGCAGGTTTATGGTTATGACACCTTGGCAGATGCCCAGCTCGTTTCTTGTGTACTGCCGGTCGTAGCCATCTACTGTATGATGACTGGAAAAGCTGTTGGAACACCGTACGCCGACATCCACCTCCCATTGGTTAGTTCCCCTTCTCCTGGTCATCTCCTCTCCTGCTCTAGCCTCCCTACTTTGCCCAGACAGCACTGGTCGTTCCTGCTCTACCGCCCAGAAGGAGGTGCTCCTTGCAGGGACACCTGGCATAACTTCTCTCACTTCTTCAACCTCCTCCTCTTCCTCCTCCATCTCCATGTGTTCACCCTTCTCCCTATCCTCCCTCAGGTACTCCCAAATGCCACTGAGGGCGCGCTCCAGGGCAAGGAACACAGAGCTGGTTGAGCGAAGGGTTGTGGCGGGAGGTCTGCAGGGGTCTGGGTGGACTGGAGGCGGTCTACAGGAGTCTAGGGGTCTACTACTAAAATAATCTGGGTGGGCAAAGTCACCAGGGTTTGGATATTGGCAATCTATGGCTTTGGAACAATTTGTTGACAGCCTACCACATTCTTGCTCGGGTTTGAGTGAGCCAATGGGACTCCGAGGCCAACTAAAGGGTTCCCTGGTTTGGACCTCAGGTTTTTGACAAGGTGATGTGTATTTCCTGTGCTCTGTGGTGGCTGTGGCATCAGATTTGCACTGGAGCCCTTCAAAGAATTGTCTGGCCTGCTGTGTGTTAACCGGGTTACTAATAAGCTTGTATGGGTCTGTGCATGAGGAGTTTGGCATTATGCAGGGGCTAGCAGCTCTTGTAATTGGTGATTTGCTCAAGGCTAGTGCTCCCTGTGCAGTCATATGAGGAGTGGGGCTGAGGAGGCTTGCAGGCTGGTAATGATCGGAGCTCTGATGACTGAGACCACTACCTACACCGAGATTTGGACTTGGAGTGAAAGGTGGCGAAGGCCTGCATGGTGAGGGATTCTGCTTGTCATTTGAAGGTGGGAAATGGGGACGATAAGAAGAATAAGACATTCTTTCCTGCTCACTTTTGCTATACATGGAGGAGCCATTGTACACCAACCAGTCCAATGCTACACTACTTTCCTCCAGATTGCATTCCTGTGGAGGGATTTGATGAGGGTTGGTGCAGTGCTCTTTGACTTTGCTACATTGGCTGTGTTTGCGATGGTGCGTATATTTGATGTGGCCTACATGATCTTGGATTCTCGTGTTGCTATAGCGTATGGGTGTTGATTCTGCGTACGTCTCGTGTAAAGGTCTGCTGTCTCCATGTATGTGATTTGAAGTAGCATACTTGTTCTGACCTATGTGTGCCTGATCATAGCATGAATGTGGTTTGTGGTTGGACTGGTGGAAGAGAGAGCAGCTCTCAGTGCCGCTGTTTGTCCATGGTTGTTCCTTGTTCTCAAGGAAGTGCAATGTTGCTTGCTTCTGGGCAACATTGGCTTGGCCTTCAGGTGCACGCCTATGTGTCATGTTCTCCAGTCGCAGGGCAGAGTCTTGTCTGGGAGGCGTAACGTTTGGTATATCCCCTCGACCATGTCCTCCTCCGTCCTCCTGCCCTACTTTGTCCCTTCTCTCTTCTCCTCCCTTACTTCCCAGGTTTGGCATGGACTGGGATTTGATCATCAGCCGTTCAAACTGAGAGACGCGTGATTGCACCGTGCCAGCCCTCATTAATCCACAACGTTCCTTCTTCTCCTCTTTATCATTAAGCGTATCGACTCTTGGTTCAGCCTTGTTTAGCTTGTCATTGACAATCTCTTCTTTGTATGCCAATATACGAGCCTGTATATCAGGCACACCATTAGGGGCATGCCCTAACATCACTTCTTTCCTGTTGATGTTGTGCATAGAGCGGTACAGGTTAAGAAAGACAGATGCACTGTGGGTACTTTGTCGATGCCACACTCTGTGCTTGGACCCCTGCGGGAAAGAGCCAACACTTTTAGAGCAAGGCGGGGTGACCGCATGCACTCTTCCGTTACTCCTGATCCTCTGTCTTTCTTCCCTCTCCTCCTTCTCTGCCCCCTTCTCCTCCTCTGTTCTCTCCTTCGTCCTTCCCTCTGTTGCCTCAATCCAATAGACACATTCAGGAGCGGGAGATCCTTCTTCCTCTTCCACTTTTTCACGTCTGCTCTCTGCCTCAACCTTACAGTTCCCTCTACCATTGACTTCCTCATGCCATGTGGTGCTCTTTGGAAAAGGTGCAGATGTTTTTTTTTTCTCAGTTTCCTCTTTCTCTTCCACGTTTCCCAACTCTGTCATCTCTCCCTCCTTGTCCTTGTCATCCTCCTCCACCCCCCCACTGTTTGAGCTCTGTCTGCTGACAGAGTTCAAGGCTTTGTTGGACTCAGAATCTGCATCGCCTTGTGTGACTTGAGTTTCTTGGTGCCGGAAGAGTGGCCGTTTCTGTTCTGTGTCAGTGTGTTGTCTTTGTTGCATGCTTATGAGTGTGTGACAGTTGCCCAAATCGACACGTCCACCTGAGAAAAATCCACACAGCCGCATATATTAAAGAGGAGAGACGCAGTGGAAGAGAGAGACAGAAATCGAACATTGTCACATGCAAATAACACACAACAAACAAAAGGAAAAGTGTGTGTATGTGTGCGTGTGTCAATAGGGTTAACTGATTTTCCAAAAAAATGAATAGTCATCATTCATAACTATCCTATTTATAAGCTTAGACTTACCTCTGGTTCTGGGAGGTGAAACACAGCTGTGGGCAGGCTCAAAATGCCACGCCTGGCCCTGATTGATGCAGTGACTTCTGACTGGGCTTTGATTGGCTGTATGGCAGCTTGAAGAGTGTGATATTGATGATTGACATTTCCCCCAGTTTCTGGAGTCATTGGACAAACTGTGAAGGATGAAAAGATAATTGAAGATTAATAATATAGTATTAATGATATTATTATGAATGGTGACATGTAGCTAACCTGATTATTGAGTTATCAATAGGAATATATCCACACCCACATCAATATGCTTACACTCACCTTGCGGGGCTCTGTGTGAATCTGTCATCTCCACCTAAATGGCTGGATAACTGTACACACACACATACACACACACATATTTATATCCTAATCTTAAGACAGGAGATCTCAAACGGAGCAGCATATCTTTCTGTATGTGTGCTATTGAGTTTGATGTTGATGATCTAGATGTGACTGTATTTCAAATGTTAAGGCTATGCCCAGAGAACTTCTGGATATATGCTCTACCACGATAAAAAAAAATGTTGTATATAAATACAAACATCATGCAGTCACAAATAAATTCTGCCTCCACTGAGTCTGTTACACTTGACTTCAAATGATCGATCATCTTGTACAACTTTCCAGTTTACCTGGCCAGGAACAGGTGAGTCTTCATTCAGCATCTCATCAAGAGTTTTCTTGGGAGGCTGACGAAAAAGAAAGAGGTGAGGACACAGTATCATAACAGTAGCAGCTACATGGGCCATACTATGAGAGAAAAAAAGAAATAAGCTATTCACAGATAAACACAGCAAAGGAAACAAGGATCAAGGATCAGACAGGAAATAATTAATGTGTTTGATAGGTTAGGCCTTGAAGTTATGGATGTTGCGGCCAGATGTGCGATAGGATGATTTCTTGCTCGCTAACGACCTGCCATCAAGTAATACAGTTTATACAGTTGCACACTTTGCTGTGTGGTATGGGCCCAAATGGTCTTCGATGTTAGTGCAGGTGGTCTGCCAAATGATTGACCCAAAAAAACCAAACATGGGATAGCTTCTTTTGTTACTCGTGTTATGTTATTTTGTGGCTGCAAACACTTTTCGACACACTGATTGTGTCTTTCCATTCCCTAGCGTTCCCATGCGTTCAAGCGCTGGAACCTTCCAGACTTATGGAGTGATAGTCCAACGTCCAGCACGACCACATCAGCCAAGCTAAGGCCAATGAAGAGAAAGACACACACACTGGTGTGTTAGCTTCAGCTGAGAGGGAAAAAGGCCACAGTGTAGAGGTGCTAGCCCATCGCAGTATATGTATATATTGTGGCAGACGGCCACTGAAGGGCAGAGGAATGAGGGTGGATGACAGTCGGGGGGGCCGCAATTCCCCATTCGGCCCCCAGATGGAGGCAAGGAGACAGGAATTTGGAACGAGACAATTAGCCTCAGTGGATGTAGCTGCGGCTCGTTGAGAGCAATCCACGGCAGCCAATCAGGGCCCTGGATCCAGACAATAAATGGGAGAAGACCTGTAGAGTTGAGAAGGTCGAGAGAGTGGAAGAAAGTAAGGTGGAAGGGTAAGAGGAAGTGGAAGAGGAAGTGCTGGTTGTGGTGGAGGAAGAGAAAGAGGAGGAAGAGGAGGAGAAGGAGGAAGGACGCGGACCAAGACCCTGTGTGGGTGAGTTTGGGAGATCACAAGAAGTGGCTGTGTGCCTTGACGTTCTGCCTGTAGCAGGTGAAGGAACTCCAGGCCCAGCTGACGGCCACCGGCCAAAGAGAGCAGCAGGCCCTGGAGCAGGCCGAAGAGCTCCAGGCCAAGCTGATGGCCGCTGGCCAACGAGAACAGCAGGCCCTGGAGCAGGCTAAAGAGCTCCAGGCCCAGCTGATGGCCACAGGCCAAAAAGAGCAGCAGGCACTGGAGCAGGCTGAAGGGCTCCAGGCCCACCTGACGGCAGAGCAGGCCCAGAGGACTGCCGCCGGCCAGCGAGAGCAGCAGGCCCTGGAGCAGGCCCAAGAGCTCCAGGCCCAGCTGACGGCCGCCGGCCAAAGAGAGCAGCAGGCCCTGGAGCAGGTGAAGGAACTCCAGGCCCAGCTGACGGCCGCTGGCCAACGAGAGCAGCAGGCACTGGAGCAGGCTGAAGGGCTCCAGGCCCAGCTGACGGCCGCCGGCCAAAGAGAGCAGCAGGCCCTGGAGCAGGTGAAGGAACTCCAGGCCCAGCTGACGGCCGCCGGCCAAAGAGAGCAGCAGGCCCTGGAGCAGGCCGAAGAGCTCCAGGCCAAGCTGATGGCCGCTGGCCAACGAGAACAGCAGGCCCTGGAGCAGGCTAAAGAGCTCCAGGCCCAGCTGATGGCCGCAGGCCAAAGAGAGCAGCTGGCACTGGAGCAGGCTGAAGGGCTCCAGGCCCAGCTGACGGCAGAGCAGGTCCTGCGAGCGACCGCAGGCCAGCGGGAGGAGCAGGCCCGGGAGCAGGCCATAGCGCTCCAGGCCAAGCTGACTGCAGAGCAGGCCCTGCGAGCGACCGCAGGCCAGCGGGAGGAGCAGGCCTGGGAGCAGGCCAGAGAGCTCCAGGACCAGCTGATGGCGGAGCAGGCCCAGCTGACGGCCGCCGGCCAGCGAGAGCAGCAGGCACTGGAGAAGGCCGAAGAGCTCCAGGCCCAGCTGATGGCGGAAGGCCAGCGAGAACAGCAGGCCCTGGAGCAGGCTGAAGAGCTCCAGGCCAAGCTGATGGCCGCTAGCCAACGAGAGCAGCAGGCCCTGGAGCAGGCTAAAGAGCTCCAGGCCCAGCTGATGGCCGCAGGCCAAAAAGAGCAGCAGGCACTGGAGCCGGCTGAAGGTCTCCAGGCCCAGCTGACGGCGGACCAGGCCCGGCTGAGGGCCACAGGCCCCGCTGAAGGCGCTGCAGCGGACTACCCGGGCGTCGGCGCAGCAGAGCACGACCCGGGCGGCGTCGGCGCAGCAGCAGACGATCCGGGCGGCGTCGGCGCAGCAGCAGACGATCCGGGCGGCGTCGGCGCAGCAGGCGACCCGCGAGGCGACGCAGCCGACAACGCGGAGGGCGACGCAGCCGACGACGCGGAGGGCGACGCAGCCGACGACGCGGGAGGCGACGCAGCCGACGACGCGGGAGGCGACGCAGCCGACGACGCGGGAGGCGACGCAGCCAACGGACCGGGGACCGGCGCAGCAGACGGGCCTAGAGGGGGCGCCACAGAGCGGGCCATCCGAGGAGGAGACCACCCGGCGAGGGGAGATACGCCCCAGGGTGCAGGGAGGGGGCCGACCTGGGGGACAGGTGCACCCTGGGCCCCGATGCCGACGTGGCCCCACTGGCGAAGCCCCAGGCATCCGGAGAGATTCCTTGAGGGGCTGGGCCGCCCCTCCCTCCTGGTCGGAGCTGAGGGGGAGGGTATATGGCAGACGGCCACTGAAGGGCAGAGGAATGAGGGTGGACGACAGTCGGGGGGGCCGCAATTCCCCATTCGGCCCCCAGATGGAGGCAAGGAGACAGGAATTTGGAACGAGACAATTAGCCTCAGTGGATGTGGCTGCGGCTCGTTGAGAGCAATCCACGGCAGCCAATCAGGGCCCTGGATACAGACAATAAATGGGAGAAGACCTGTAGAGTTGAGAAGGTCGAGAGAGTGGAAGAAAGTAAGGTGGAAGGGTAAGAGGAAGTGGAAGAGGAAGTGCTGGTTGTGGTGGAGGAAGAGAAAGAGGAGGAAGAGAAGGAGGAAGGACGCGGACCAAGACCCTGTGTGGGTGAGTTTGGGAGATCACAAGAAGTGGCTGTGTGCCTTGACGTTCTGCCTGTCTGCCAACCCGAGTTGTGTACCGACCCTTGCCTGCCTGACGACCCTCCCGCCTGCCTTGCCCTGGACCCCCTGAGACCACTTCCTGGTGTGATACCCACTGCATACGGACAACGACTACTCGCACGGAATCACGATAAGAACCCTGCAATTACCCTGCACTTTCCCTTCCCCTGTAAAGTAAATAAAGCCTGTTTGTCCATAAAGGTTGGTGTGGAACGTTGATTTATTATATTCAGTCGTGGACACACTCCACCCGACAACGGAGTGTGCCACAATATGTATAAGTAAATGTATATTTCTATTGTGTCCTTTAGTTATTCAGTATAATAAAGTAAAGTATTTTAACAAATGCCAACATAAAACAATCCAAACCACAAACAGATATAGAAGTATGCAAATCAATTTAAGTCAAATGTTTGTAATTTTGGAATTCATTCGATAAAATAAATTCCAAATCAATTTCTTAAAATAATTTAGATTCTTGCATTAGCCAAATAAAATTTATTTGTTACATATAAAATGGATACACATATAAACACATATCTTATAAAACACATATCACATAACATAATTTGTCATCTATTCATTCAGGTTTATCAAATATACACTCACTAAATTCAAAACGTTGTAATAAAATGTAATACATGCCCAAATCGATATCAGGTTGACACAATCTCACTTCCATAACACACAATGAAATCGATCCAAGCTAAACTGTACATGGTCCGTGTTCATGGAAGGAAAATCACGGAATGATCAACCATCTGAGAGTTCAGAACTTACCGGGCGGCCAAACTCTAACTCGGCAAAAAACCTGAACCATGGCTCATCCTCAACAGACAGATCTGATGGATGGGTGGACTTGGGGAAGGAAGGAGGAGGTTAAGAAAAGAAGCAGGGGTTGCAATCAGAGATGAGTGAAATAAAACAGGAATGCAACACAGAAGAAAAAGGCGAAGATAGTGGTGCAGATGGACTGGTGGGCATGGATGAAAGCATGGATGCTGGGATGTATCAGTGGTTGCAAGTTGCCTTAAAAAGCAACTTGCAGGTTGGCATACTCAGTTAAATGTGGGGAATGCCTATAGCCTAAAGCATATAGTAACAGCTATAGTTGTTATAGTTGCCTATAGTCATCAACTGTGTCAAGCACAGCTGCGTTATCAACTTGATAAACTAACGGTTGAAAGAAAAACACACCAATTGCTGATTTTCTTTCAATATATTTTGAACGATTTTGAAATATGGAACGTAGCAGAGGAAACATTTATTTAATACATTGTAACTAGTTACAGGGATGGAGTCATATCCTTTGCTTAACTCAACCGCTCTCCCCGTGATCGATACCGTGTCTAACTGGCATGGTTGTAAAAGGGACTCAAATTATTCCTTGTCATGACAGCTGTAAGCTCATGCTTCTTAACCGATAAACGGTTTTAAGGGGAATCAAGGACTACTCGTTGATTATCCCTTAGGGAATATTAAATGACAAGGAAAACAATAATTTAAGATCAAATAAAAAATGTGTGTGTATGTGTGTATTTACCATCTTCCTTTGTTCAAGTAAAGACGATCTCCCAGGTTCATAGTCAAAGATGCTTCGTGGCTCCACTCTGTATCGACGATTGTCTTCATTTCTGTGTAAACAAACGAACACACACACTCTGTTAAATTGTCTGTATATGTAATATGACACTGTGTCAGTGACGTAAGGTAGTTAGGACGGGCCCCAGTGCACGCTATTATGACGCGGCCCTAGTGCACATAATTATGACGGGCCCAGTGCATGTTATTATGATAAGCCCTGGTGCATGTTATTATTATGGGCCCTAGTGCACATTATTATTGTTACTAGTTATGAAGCACGCACACACGCACACATCTTTAGGCATATAAACATCAGCACACATATTACCCAGCAATCATTACATTTGTATTTGATAAAAATAGCAAAGAAAATACGAAATTATTCATTTAATTGAATCGTTTTGAGTTTGTGTAAAATAAAAATGTCATTTTGTTATAGATTGCTCCTGACTATTATATAGATGAAGAGTTTGGTTCCAAAACGCTATAAATCTGCTTTCATTAATTTGGGAAAAAAGGTGTTTTTCTTTGCCTAAAAAGTCGTAGCATGATTCCCACTAATTTCTGTTTGAAACTGTAATACAACACTATGAAGTTGTAATAAGATAAAAAATTCAAATCCAGAATTTCATTTGTAACATTTAATTCAATAAATAGATTTTTTAAATTGGATCAGGCAACATTAATTCTATGGACTCTTACCGCGTAATCAAGACCATGTTTGGATTCTGATGTGTGTGGATAATTTGCCAAGGTAAACACCCACAGTCGCTTGACTTTATTCACTTGGTGCCTAAGTTGTACAAAATAAGATGACCGTAACTGTAGTATATTGCTCGGCAGTCTGTTCATCGATCTGATCAGAGGTTGATTACTTTGCACTAGTCACGTGGTTGTGTTATAGGTGTTTGACTTGCAAGCCGGTCTCTTGGAATGTCTCTGGAAATAAAGCCACACTGTTAATCCATAGCTGCCATTTTGACCTGAAGTTGTGAAGTGGAAAGAATTGCAGAGAGCTTCCTCTTACTGTAGTGGAGGGATGGCTTGAAAACCGTTAGACATGTTTCAACTCTCACTCGGCGAGGCAAAGGTCACGCGAGCTATTTAACCCAAGGTGTGGTCGCCGAGCCCAAGAGAAAGATTGACTCGGTGTTTTGTTGTTGAGTCACGGTCGGTGAGTCACGGCAATCAACAGGTTTCAAGAAGACTCTTTGGAACTTCAAAAAACTGGCTTTGGAACAAACTGAACTTCTGTTTTGTATTCCATGAGGGGGGGCTTGTGTTGTGTTGTTTACTGGCTGTGGTGCTGGTTGCTGGGGGACGCTTTCCCATGTGTGCGTGTGTGTGTGTGTGTGTGTGTGTGTGTGCACACCCACCAGAGACTCGTCCACCCCGGCCCGGCCTATACCATCCCAAGGGAGTGGGAAGCAGGAGATGATCGCACCCTGACCGACCGGCCGCCCGGCCGCCTGGCTGAAAGGAATTTGCCCCGCTCAGCGTTTTCTTTTCGTAAACGGGCCGAGGGCGAGCTTGATGTTGTTACAAGGGTGTTCAGTGGGGGGGGGGGGGGGGGGGGGGGGGGGGGGGGGATTGGGAGGGTTATGATAGCCAGATTCCAATGGAATAAACTAAAAGCGCCGGACACTTTATCAACCAACAGGAGGGGGGGGGGTGGTAACTCGGCGGCTGGAAATGGGAACTGACGTGCCACGTCAACTGTAAATGCCAGGGGATGGGCTGTCTGCCAACGGGGCCGTAAGCACACAGACAGAGACCCAACCCAAACCCACCCCACCCCACCCCAAGCCCCCCAGGGTCAGACCCTGAACGCACGCTCACTGCTGCTGCTGCTGCTGGTGGTAATAAAGCCTCTTTGAATTTAATTTAATTTAATTGAGAGAGAGAGAAAAAAAGCCCGAGCCCGGCCCGCATCAGAGCTAATGATGTGATAATTGGCCCGAGGCCCGACCCTCGGGCTGTCGGGCTTTCGGGCCTCGGGCTCCATTGCAGGGCTCTAGTCTGTTCATCGATCTGATCAGAGGTTGATTACTTTGCACTAGTCACGTGGTTGTGTTATAGGTGTTTGACTTGCAAGCCGGTCTCTTGGAATGTCTCTGGAAATAAAGCCACACTGTTAATCCATATGCGCGGGGCCAGTAGTTTATTTAATAGTTTAATACAAATAAAGCTGAAACACAACAGTAACTGCTGTGAACAACAGACCGGGTAGCCTTCTAATGATGTAGCCTATTGCAAAGATCGACATACTGTGCGACGATTTGATGCATTCATCTGATTGATAAAAACCCGACAATGTGTGTGTGTGTATGTCTGTGTGTCTGTGTGTGTGTGTGCCAGAATGACGCATTTTCTTCACATTCTCCTGTCTATGATGATCTTTTGATGGTTTATGTTTTTTCCCCCACTGTAGAAACAACCACCGGCTCCTCTGTTAATCAAAATTATTCATTATTTCATTCAATGAATAATTTCGCTTAAAATCTCTTACTATATGTCTGTGTTGTCTTTGACAGGACTTTGTGTTAGGTGGGGGTTGAGGTGAG